>OZ010731.1:52396681-52759227 GCA_963932275.1 Andrena praecox | reverse complement strand
AGGCGCCATACTTGCGTCACTTCGTTGAGCTCGTGACGATCCGGTGAACGATCTTTATGAGATTCTATTCTGAACCGCCGCTGGACGGTTCTTTCCGATCAGAGTTATGGGGAATAAAAGGGTTCTTGGCGATTCGTGTAGAAGCATAATACATGGCGAAACGCCTCGAACCGCTCGTGTTCAGTTTCTACGAATATCGAGGGAATGATGTAAGAAATGATTCAGATGAGTTCCATGAAGTGTTACAGCGTATTCTCTTCGCTATACATCATGCTGTCGCTAGAGCGCAACATCGGGCACGAGTGACTTATAATTCATTGTGTTAGGATCGATGAATTTCTAAGCACTGTCTCCTTCCACGTATCAAACCAGTTCTCTTTCCTTTTCACAACGATCATTCATTAAAAATAACAAACAACTGATTTAATTTCATCTCTCCTGCTTGCTTTAATCTAATTTCCCTTACACTTACATCTCGCTCGAGCCATTCCCTCCTCCCTGTCACGGCTGATTGCATAAGCTTGCGTCTGATTTCGGTGTTCGCTGCGAAAAGATCCTCCGCGAGCAGAATTTGCTCGAGCATCGGGACAACACTGCATTGGGAACGCATAAACAGCGCGATTTCGCGGACTCGCGTTACTCAGATAGGAAACAAATACAATGTCGAATGAATCAGTAGCCCCGCATTGAAATTACGCGGCGCGCCGCGCTCGACTCCATTTATCTTCGAGCACGTCCACGTTTGCACACCACGTCGTAGAGTTATAGTGTAAAATGCAAATATATAGCGTGCCGCTTTAGATCGCCTATCGGCTATTTATTACTTATTTTACTTTACGCCGTCCCATGCTGAATGCCGGAACTTATTAATCTTAACGGATGTCTGTATTCAGAACGTGCCCCGTGATTTTCCAATTCGATACCTTCTTTCGATACATCGATGTATATGCACACAATAATTAACATATTCGTAACGTGACACTGTTAGATATTCAGAGAAATTCCGTTTTTGGCCGCCTCCGCAATTCACTTAATTTTTACTTGGGGTATTAAGAAATGTATAGTTTCGTTTCACGAGGTGAAAATATTTAAAATTAAAGATTCCGTGGTCTGAAGATAACATTCGATAGCTACGTCACCATGCAGGTAGCACTTAAAACATTTTATCTCCCGAGCCCTCGTCCACGCGCAATTCTTATCTCGAGCTTCCTTGTATTGTTCCTTTCCCGGAGGAGAGTAATTGAGGATTGCGTCATTATTAATTTATCGCTTACAGCGCCCGATTCCCCCAACCTCCATCCACTCGCAATCGAGCTTCTCAAATCGGGAGCGACTCGCGTGGATTTTACCGGATTAAGTGACGCTGACCTTTGAAGCGGAGCGCTCGGTATCAGATCGCCCAATTTGTATTCACTTAAAGCATTCTCACCCCCGGGGGCGCCGATTACAAACGAAAATTTGTCCGCATCGCACGGTTGCGCAACGGGCAACGGTCACAATGACCGACGCACGTATCCGCGCGTGAATTTTCGATCCTATCTGCGCTCGGTCGTGATTCATTTCGTGGGTGGATCGGTTCGAACTGCTCGCTTCGAGTTGATGTACGAGGGGTGTGCCGCGGCGGCTGGGAACCCGGTGAACGAACGTCCGCGTACAGCTGAAAACGTTCCCGTGCCCTGGAGATCTCCGTGATCGATCCTGCCGAGGATCTGGACCAGCGATCGGCTGAGGTAATCTGGTGCACCCGGACGCGTCGTATATTTCTCCGGAGCGAGCGAGGAACGGCGAGGCGATCGAAACGGCCCCTCGGAAATTGGCTTTCGCTTAAAGTCAGCGGCGTCCCGGTCGCCTAGGCCCTCCGCGAAACTAGGATCCGGCGACTTGAACGCCCGGTGAGGAAGATTTACGCCGCGGCTACGATCCGGCTTGCCGATAATGCGCGCAGTAAAATCTCTGTTAAAGTAATAGAGGTGAGATCCAGTTCGGGCGATAAATTTTTCACTCCTCCGAGCGGAATCGGGGCCGATCGTTTTCGTGGACGACTGCTCGTAAAGCCCGTTGCTTATTGCAATTACGAAATTTCTTCTCCCCGGTCATGCGCGGAGCAGCGTTTATTTATCGGCGAATCTCGGTAAGAAAGCCATGGCGGATGGACTGTTAGGTTCTTAATAACTCCCATGAATCCGCTATCTCAGTGCTAGGCGGACATTTTACTGTCCAGCCCGCATCCGTCCCCTTTTAGCCTGTTTATTACGTAAATAAAATATCGCCGGGTAAAGAATACCGCGAGCGTATAGAAATTGGATGGTAAATTAATCTAAAGTGGCGAATAAAAATAGGGAGCTGTGTCGCGAAGGAACACCCAGCTCTCCTTCATTTTAATCCCTGTAGTTACCATCGTCGCGACGTCTAACGGATAATTTCCTCTAAAAAGGGTGAATGCAGAAGTCTCGGTATGAAAAATTCAGTGTACATTTCACGTGCACCGAGTCAATGATAAAAAGGGACGATCGTTCGAGACTGATTGAAGGGGATGAATTCGTAAGCAATCAACTAAAGTATACTCCTCCAATGCTTCTCTCTAATCCAAACCCACTCGTCCCTTCTAAATTGCACGATACGTTTCTCGAGAACACATTTTCATGATTCATTCCTATCTTCGCCATATTTCGCGGCTTATTATAGCCTCTTATCGTTCCAACCCATAGTTCGCGGAGAGCTAAGCGTCGCCGATAACGTGTTTACTTATAAAACGGCCACGCTATTGGGGCAGGAGAGGCCGGGCACGAAGTAGGCGATAGACGTGACATTTCTATATTCGACAGTCAGGGAAGCTACGATAACTAGCTGCTAGCCAGGGAATTCGGAATTAGCACGTTGCTAGTCGCTGGCAATTTTCTGGCCCTTATACGCTCGCGGCATGCGAAACGGCAGATTCAGCCGCTAGGAAAAGTATATACAAGGCGATGAGAATTTTATTCAAAAGGACGGATCACCGTGGAGCGGTTCCCTTCGATTTTTCGAGGAAACAAGCGTGCCGTGTAACAACCGGCAGGCCCTCTGCCCCCCTCCAGCGAATTCCATTAATTATATATCATTACTTCGTAATTGTACGCCATATGTTTTCGGTTTTAAGGGGGCCCCTTGTGGCGCGTACACACGCGCGTAACTCCTCGTGGTCCTCCGGTGAACCGAACCGGAGGGGGATAACGCGACCGATCGAAACCGCTACGATAATCGCCGCTCGAAATTCCGCGAATCGAAGGGATTAGTAGATCTGAGAATAAAAGCGTCGTGGGGTCTGCTGTTGTTAGTTATTTCCAAGCATGAAGGCAGAAACGAGGCATTGTGAGCAAAAATGGATTAACTCACATTGAAAAAAAATATTCTTCCCTGTTTTTTTGTAATCTTTGTACAGATTAGTGTCTTCTTTTAAAGGAAGTAATTGCACAGCGATTTTGAGTAGTCGAGCCGTTAATACTGTAATGTTTCGAGACAGAGGACTGGAGAAGTTCTGGTGATGTTCTTGAAGATTTTACTTCCAGGGCTATTTATCTTCCATTTATCTCCAGTTAATTCGAGGGTCAATTTGAATATTATTCAGTTATTTGTGCGACTTCGTTTCGGAGAACAATGCGGAGCAGGTACGCGGCGGGCCGCGCGATCAAAACAATCCCGTCATTTTATTGGAATGACTCGAACAAACGGCAGGAAGCATGTCTGGCTGCACAGCCTGTCGTTTCAGACACTCGGCTGGTTTGTACGCGTATCCCTATCCTGTGCACTGGATTCGCTGAATGAGAGGCGACGGCTGGAGGACAAATGATCGAGAAAGCATCGCGGCCGATCAATCGTTACTATCCTACAGATCAATTATCCTCGCTTTTTAACGCGATCAATGCGATAGCTTCTCACTATTCATTAATGTCGACGGGTTTCCTTCTGATACGACGTTCTAATTGTATTATTGTAATTAATTACTTCGAACTACGACGAGAATCTAATTCCGTAAAAAAGCGGATAACGAGTCTGCTAACTATGAATAGAATACTTGACAAGCAGGGCCGGCGTGAACTTTTGCGGGGCCGGGTTCCGGAATTGTGCGGGGCCCAAAAAACGGATTTATATGTACTTGTAAATTTTATAATAATAAATATCTATGCATAGGACCAGTGGCAGATTTAACAGGGCGGCTGATGAGCAGTTGCCGCCTGGGCCCCTGCACAGAAGGCCCCGGCAGAGCCCCATGACCAAAAAAAATTATGATTAGGTATAGGTATCCAAACACTACATGTTTTTCGTACTACAACACTTGGCCCGTTTTTAGTAAACTACCTCTTCATTTTTCCGAAAAATGGGCCCCCGCCCAGAAGGCCCCCTAGGGCCCTATTTTAAAAAAAATATGATTTTAACGGAACAGTATATATTTTTTATGTACTAGGACACTTAGCTCGTTTTGAGTAAACTACCTCTTCATTTTCACCCAAAAATGGGCCCCTCAGAACGTTTGCCACCTGGGTCTTTTTTCTTAAATCCGCCACTGCATTGGGTGCCGCAAAATTTACAATGGCCTTTTCGTGTTCCGCGGGGCCTTTTAAAGAAAATTAATAATAATAAATATCTATGCATAGGGCCCAGCAAAATTTACGATGAACTTTTCGTGGACCGCGGGGCCTTTTAAAGCGCGGGGCAGTGGAGCGCACTGAACCCGCCTCGCGCCGACCCTGTTGATAAGACACACTTTTTGAAACTCCTTGCGAACTTCACTGATCGTCAACCTAAAGTAAGATCCGAGCCTTGCAAACCCCTACATTACTGCTCTAAAAACAAATCACCTTCGCCGTTCACTCCTAGATTTTTTATATTTTCATTGTAAAATCAAAATAGTAGGAAATGGCCACAGAATCAACAAGGGAAGACGGTTGAGCCGCGTTACGGCACGCTCGTTACGAGCACCACAAGTGTTACTGTTCCCGGCGCGATAAGAGGTCTTGGACGATTGGAGCGTACCGGAAGTCGGGGTTGCGCAACGCTATTTGCACAGGACAAGAGAAGATGATCGTATGTGAGCTGATTGTGGATTCCCGTTTTACGGTCGCGCGTACGCGTCGTCGCCTCCATTCACTCGCCCCGTCTTCGTCCCCTTTCGCCCCCTCGTAAAAATGTTTACAGCCCGCCGTGAATTTCGAGCGCGCAGATTTCACGCGGCACACGCTTTAATGGGACGTCATTAGCTTTATGATATCGCGTAATTTATACCGCGACCCTGTTGCCCGGTGCTTTATGGACAACGCGGCATAATAATGCTGTCACGGCCGTGCACGTACGGACGGCCTAAAGGTCCATTCACAAATCTCCATCCTGTTTCTGCTGTAAATCGGGCACCGGCGAGCGACCATGGCGATGGCGATTCGGTAGCAATTGGCGTTCGCTCATTGTGCTCTTATTCTTGGTGTCGATCAAATTTAAATGGACGAATCAAATCAATATAGGCAGTGATATCGATGCAAGCAATGTCCCCAGTTTGTTGTTTTACCCCTTCATTGATTTTGACGCTCTGCACCGTTTCCAATAGGTACGTAGATTCTACGTAGAATATCGTGGATATTCGTGGAATATCTCTGTTTTTTCAATTACCGAAAAAACCTTCAAAGTATATGCAAAATAAATACCATTTTTCCAAAGCCGATTTAGAAACTATTTTTTTTTATCAAAATATTATATCTGAACAACAACTCTGTAGATTTTGAGTTTATAATATTGGAATTTGTAAAAGTTACAATTTTTTGAAGATTTTCTTCGTTTTAGCTCGACATATGGGAATCTAGATTTTTTTCCAAAAACTGTGATAAAATTTCAATAAAAAAACTATTGGAATACATTCTAGAGACCTCCAAATTGACCCATAATTTTTTTCATAATGATTGGATTCTTTAAATGAGAATGGCAGTCGTTCAAAAATTGCTGTGAATGTGAGCTACCCAGTATGTCAAAGTGAATCGAAAAAAGAGGTGTGTCAACGAAGGGTTAATCAAGTTACAAGGTTCATAGGGACGATTCTTTCAAAATTCTTTTATATCTTTAAATAACTAACAACCGTCAATAATAATAATGATAATAATAATAATAGTAACAGTATAATAATAATAATTAATAATAAACTCCACATGATAATAATAATTTTTTAAATTTAATTTTTTATTTTTTTAAATTTCTTTTCATCGTAGAAATGTATTAAGTTCTTAAGATATTAAACCGTAATAATTAAATGAACTGAGTTTTATTTTCGTATGCTCGTTTCTTCTAAATGTGTAACTTTACACATTCCGTATAAGTGTTAAACCGAATCTTTTCGTTCCCTCTGTTTTCCAAGTTCGCCAGAATTAAAAAATTATCATGTTTCATCGCGTGATCATACACTAGAAGTATAATTCTCATAAGTAGGAAGCAAGACAAGCGTGACAGCGATACAGAAAAATAGCAAGCGACCGTAAATAACGATGAAGCTGGGATCGTCAATTAATAAAAGAAACAAGTGCATTTTACGGCTAACAAATTCCTAGACAGCTCCGATATATTCTTCAAGATCATGGTGGATGAGCGGTGGCGTCTTCAAATACGTTTGTAAGATTCCCCGACAAAAGAGCGCCCAATCTACACGCGTACGCGGTGGAGTTAAGGTGGAATCAGACGGCACGCGAATCGGCGATCTTTGCGCGAGACTTCGGCGGTCATGGATCGCCGAACCTGGGCGAGCCGAGCAAGCTCGCCGATACACGTGCCGTGTGATCGGTCATGGATCGCCGAGTCGTGCTCACCAAGCGGAATCGCGGAGCTTGGACGAGCCGAGCAAGCTCGCCGATTCGCGTGCCGTCTGATTCCACCTTAAGGGGGGTCACTCAAGTGAAAATGAAGTACCAGTTATTTTACAGATAAAAATTTGAAAATATGTATTTCCATATTATTTTTTACACTGAAATGAATTATGTAAGAATTAATACACTGACATTTTTTTTCTCAAAAATTTAAAAAAAAAAACATTTCGAAAAAATTATTCGATTTTAAAATCCATACCCTTATCTCTGTAGTATTGTACACAAAGGCTGCAGAAAAAAGTTCAGCTCGAAAACTTCATTTTTGTCCGAGTTATAAAGTTTTTATGTTTTGGCGTAGTAACTAAAACGCTTCTACTCCGTACGTTGGACCTTCTTCTTGCAATGCCTGTTCTCTTCGTGATTGTGCAGTTCGTTTCTTGCACGTTTGTATCTTTCTGAGGCTTTCTGTTTATACCTGCGTACTCGTTCTTTGTGACGGTTTTGAACAATTTTCAATGATTGTTCGCTCATTTGCATTTGGTTGTCCTTGAATGCATGTAATATTGTTTTCGTCCATCCTTCATTATATTCAGTAACAGCTTCTGCGACTGCAGCTTCAACAAGATATTTGGAAGGAAAAATATCCTTTGGGCACTTACGCCATATCATGCTATGCAAACTTTCATTAGAATTTTGCGTAAGGCATTGTGCACAACGACGGAGCAGTTTTTCATCGCTTAGTCTATTATAAATTGGTAATATTTTATCCAGAAATTTTTCTCTGATAGGTGTTCCTATTTTCTTAGCATGAGAACCAGGTTATCTTCCTTTCGCAATTGCTGATTGGTAGAAACACCATGATTCTTCACCCGATGGACATATATAATGTTGTGGTTTCGTATCCGTCGAAACTGTGTGGTATATCGTCGCGTATATGGCAGCTTTCATAGCTGCAATAATGTTTTTATTTCGTAATATAGCTTTTTTATAATAATCTGCCAATTTTCTAATTGTAACTTCTTTCAGGGTACCCTGCCCTTTACCCCCTAAAGTAATGCCTTTCGCACGCTCCTGTTTTACCAAATCGGTCAAAGCTCTCCATAATCTTTTGCCAGAACAAGTACGCAGGTATAAACAGAAAGCCTCAGAAAGGTACAAACGTGCAAGAAAAATGATACGAACTGCACAATCACGAAGAGAACAGGCATTGCAAGAAGAAGAAGGTCCAACGTACGGAGCAGGAGCGTTTTAGTTACTACGCCAAAACATAAAAACTTTATAACTCGGACAAAAATGAAGTTCTCGAGCTAAAATTTTTTCTGCAGTCTTTGTGTACAACACTACAGAGATAAGGGTATGGATTTTAAAATCGAATAATTTTTTCGAAATGTTTTTTTTTTAAATTTTTGAAAAAAAAATGTCACTGTATTAATTCTTACATCATTCATTTCAGCGTAAAAAATAATATGGAAATACATATTTTCAAATTTTTATCTGTAAAATTACTGGTAGTTCATTTCCACTTGAGTGACCCACCTTAAAGCTGCGCCAGGTAGAAGAGGCGAGGACACCGTTTATGATGGCGGTTCCCGGGGTTCGGGCGCTCCCCTAAAAAAGTTATTCCGCTGTCTCTAATTCTGGCCCTGTGACGCCTCAAATCTCAACTCCATTCTCGGCTTTTTATGATTATGCGTCCCACAGTGGACGAATCGTTAAGATTCCCAGGGATCGCGAGAGGCACAACGCGCGACGACAGTAGAGCACGCTTTCGTTCCCGACGATTCGCCGGCAGATTGAACAACGCACCCCTAACCGCGCGTAGAGCGCACGTCCACATAAATATTGCATAATACGCGGGCTGACTCGGCACAAGAATTGTTCCCGTTACGATGTGATGATTCCAGGGATAAGGTACACGACGAACCAACGTGCTCATTGTTCGCCGCGAAATTAAACCGGAATGCGTTGTTCGCCGACCATCGGGCGGATATGACAGCGCCTTTATTCCGGCACGTGTATGGTAAACCGAGCAAAACGGTGATTTGATCGGTAGGACAAAAGCGCGACGTTTTGTGCAGCCACTTCGATTTTATTGCTTGCCCGTTTTCGTCTTCTTTTTTTGCTAAGTTCGAAATCTCTGCGGAGCTCAAACGTTTCATTTTACTCGTCCGGAATTATTCCTCTCAAGGGGACAGCAGACGAAGGCTGAGATCCAGGCGTGTTTGAAATGGGGGAGAAATGGCAGGGTTGTCGATCCCCCAGGACAAACTCGCAAGGCCAAAGGAGTCGGAGGTTTTCTCCGAAATTACTGTTATTAAACGTGCAAAGTTTCGAAATCGACGCGTCCTCGATTTCTTCCGGGCCATTATCGCGTGGCACAAAAGGGGCCCGCGATCCGTGGCCGGGCGCTCCTTGTGCGCACATTCAGCTCGAGGAGGGCTCACCTGCTGGGTTCGTGTATCGCGTATCGCACGATTCCACCCTTGTTTCTCTATTATGCCTCCCTTTTCACACAATTTCGGTGTTACTCCACCCCGTCGCTCCTTTTCTCCTCTGTCGACATTCTAGCGCCTCCAGCGCTCCTCTCTTAATACCTTTCTCCCGCGTTTCTATTAGCGGTTTGTATTACGAGCAGATGTTTCCTGGGCACAATGGCCGCTACACGGGTTAGCCAGTTTCAGCCTCGTAACGGCATTGTTGCGCCAAGATATAAAAGATTGGGGTAGGCCCTTCGGCGGGGCCTCCCTGCCAACGACACCCCGAAGGGAACTTGTTTCCCGGGTTTGGGACGAATCGCGGGGCCAGTGGATCGATCCACTCCCAGAGACAAAGGTAATTTCGTTAAAAGTGGCATTCACATTTGGGTTAGAAGGGATTCTGAGAAGATTTTGCTTTAGCCACCCCTTCAAGCTTTTGGTACGCATTATAGGGTAAAGTAGCCGAATATGAGACCCATTTCTTAAAAACATCATAACTCGAGAGCAAGAACACTTTTATTAAAATTCGATACACGTTTTAAAAGTAGAATATGTATTCTTTAATAAAAAAAAATGGGGTCCTAATATGAGACCCAGTTTGTTTATTCCTGAAACTTATTTTTCTTTCTTTCTTTATAAAGTCGGCATGTGAAATCTTTTTCATCACTACCGCAGTCTTCGTGGGCCCACTGCCGAAACGGCCAAATTAAGATTAAAATAACAAATACCAAAGCAAACAACGGAAAAAGATGAAATAAGAACAGATATTACAAATAATAAATCCAGTATACCTACGCAGACATGAATTTCTGAAGGTATAAAAGGAAATAGCGAAAGAATTAATATTATGGCAGTGATGCCTCGTATCTCCACTAGGGAAATAGAATTTGAATTATACGTATAAGGTTCTGTGAGAGAAAATTCCACCTCTATTTTTCTAACTCTACTTTCATCCAATTTCCGTCACTTCTCCGAACAAAGCATTGCGCAAAGCGTTCGAAATCCTGCGTCTCGTGCCTCGTAGCAACGGAGACAGGGAGAGAGCGCAGATTTCGCGGGCGACCCACCCGGAAACACGATCGCCGGCGATTGTATCGGCGAGCATCCGGTCGAGGCTGCGACTATAACTTCGAATGGAGCGGCGGCGCGGCGTCGGGCGAAAAAGTCGATTGAGAAGAGGAGAAAGAAGAAACGCAGGGTGAAAGAGAGCCGTGGCTGCACCGTTAGTCATTGGCTGCTAACACGGCAAAACCAACTCCTTTCAAGCGTGGGTCGCGCGAGTATTTAATAGGAAGCAATGAGCAACAGGTCCAGACCGAGCTCGCTTGGGTTACGCCCATTCGAACACGTTCCTCCCGTCCTGGAACCGCTGTTTTCTCTTTATCGGCGTGGCTTTTCTCCCTTCTGCGATCCAAAGCGACGGCCGACCGGAAGCCTCGATCCACAGCCAGAAAGATAGTGGAGAGGAGAGCTGTATCTTACCCGCCACGTTGCTAAACCGGGGACCAATTGTCTTTTCAAATATTTTGGAGCAATCAAGAGCTGCGAGGTCATAAGTTGGATAATATCGCGCAATCGGTGACGTTTTTTTCATGAAATTCTCCGCTTTATTGAGGCATTCTTGAAAATTCAATGGGTCTTCTATTCTTTAAAAGATTCGTGCAACTTTTGATGGTTTCATAAAGGTTCGATTTACTGAATAGGACCATGGCGGCGAAATTGATGGAGGCCCGATGATGGACTTGATGAATGATCGCTGTTTTGAAGAATACCCCTTCGGGGAATTGGTATCTATTAATAACTAGTGGAAGATTGTAATATTGGTCACATGGGAGTATTTCCAGAGCGAAGCTCTTAGCTTTTCTAGCATACAGGTATTTCAAACAAAGTTAATTAAGCACGCTCACCCTTCTATCATCACCATAGTAGGTAGAAACATATCCCGGTAGATTGTTCCTCTTATTTACGAAGACCGAATGAAATTAGAAGTATCACTTCCCTAATCTAATCCCCCGAAGTTAAGACACGCAGGTGCCGCTTCAAATTCCAGCCACTTATAACCGGTCCAACGAAATGGCAGGCCCTACAATTTATACGAGTGCCAGTATTTTCCCTCGGGAAACACTTTGGTCCCAGGCAATCAGGTCTGAGAATCCTATTCTTTCATCTACCAGCAGGTGGGGAATCGGTTCCCTGGCATGAAAAGAGCACCTCATCGTGCTTTCTCGTATTAACTACATTCTCCAACCCCTTGAAAATACTTGGCCAGAGAAAACACCTTCACGAGGCCTTCACACTATCCCATCAATTTCAGAAACTCTAATTCGTACGCCAGGAGAATAAAATCCATGGAGGCTTGTGTCGTCTCGTTTCGTCGAGCAAGCCACTCGTTTACAAGCAAACTCTTCGCGAGTCATCTTCTTCGTGATACTTTCCCTTGTTTCGTCCTTCTTTCTCTAGCTTCTACACGCGACGGGGGAGGTCGTAATTCGTGTCGGGGCGTCCGAGTGCGGTAGGTGCCCTCGCGAGGCGAAAGCAATTTTCCACGTGGCGCGATCACGTCGCTTATTGTTTTTGTTGCTGTCGCCCGGCCGATGCGAGCGGCGGCCGGAGGGGGCGGGGGCGAAGAGATTTTAAGGAGCGAACGAAACGGAGGTCCCGTGATGGGCTCTCCGGGATCTCTTTAAAGTGCCGCGGTCTTTCGATAATTAGAGGGCAGCCATTGTTACACCGGGCTTCGTGGAGAGCTGGGGACCAAGTGAGAAAGGAACGAAAAGAAGGTGGGGGACGGCGAAACCGAGGAGTGCGCTTCCTTCTCTCTTCTCCTAGGGCCCCGTCCAGAAAAAAGTCGCCCCCCTCTGCCCACGGAAATACGTGATCTCCAGGGGCCCCGCCACGCGATACGCCCGGGCGAACTTTAAAAGAAAGATCGTGAGAAACCGGGGGAACCGCGAGACTTTGCACGATTTCAATTATCGCCAGCTACGAACCCCTAGCCGAGAAGGGCGCCATTATAATGAGAAGCGTTTCAAAAACGTCATTAGGTTTTGGAGCGACTTGCAGGGTTTTTTTTGGGGCAGGTCGTAGCCTTCAAAGTGGATGAAGTTTTTCGAGTCGTTTAATTAAGATTCATTAGTGCATACGAGAATCTCGTGTAACCTATGTAGGCATTCGGCGTTTGGGAACGATCCGTGCACTGCGATCGGCATATTTGTGGCGCCCCGTTTGTTTCGATATTTGTAGAGTTCGGGAAAAAGTGATTTTAGTGAATCGGTGTTGGGCAGAGCTGGCCGTTATTCGAATAAATTTTTTCGAATAAATTCTGCTTCGACTGATATTCGAATAAATGTTACGAATAAAATATGGACGCTAAATAGGCAATCTGCTAACATATTAATTAAAAAACTATTGAAATTGTCGTTCTGGTTGTCGAATACAAAGGGTTGCTGCATTATAATAATCGAAAATACCGTTTTGTGTCGGGTACTAGGTTTTCGAATAAAAACTTTATTCGGATAATGCCCAACTCTGGTTGTTACAAACAACGGTAAATTTTTATTCGAATAAAAATTTATTCGTTACTCTCGAATAACTTCATTTTTTTTCGAAATTTGGATTCTAATATTATTCCTCACAGTTATTTATCGCTGAGCTCTGTCGAATAACCAATAAATTCTTATTCGAATAAATCTGCCTCAAATAACGCTACAGGTTTATTTGTTATTCACGAATAATTTTTCGTCGAATAAAATCGTTATTCGTTATCTTAATATATAAAGCAGAAAGCTTCTATATGTTTGTGTGTTTGCCTGTCGCGTAAAAACTTTCGAATGATAAACTCTGGGCTCGCGAAATGTGCCTCAGCTCATTATGTCTAACTAATCCAGATGAATGTAACTATTTTCCCCAAAAAAACAAGAAATTTTTTTTATAAAATCAGAATCTAAATTTCGGGCGAAGCCGAGTAGTAAAGCTAGTTCATGAATAAATCGTGGGAATTTATTTGATATTCTTTATTCATTATTCGAAATAAAATTTGCCCAACTCTGCTGGCCACTACGCCGAGGTCCCGCAAATCTTGGGTCCAAGTCCCATCGCCCGAGGTTCTTTTTTTCGCCTACATCTACATATGTATAATAGCAGTTGGACTGTTAACAGATACATTTCGTAGTAAGCTGAACAGCAATTCACCTCCTTACTTATCATCTACTACTACCACCACTGCTCGAACATAATTTAACAAGATGCTGATTTCCCACCTGCCTTCTCCATTCACCCGCAAAAACACCCGAAAAGCGATCGACCATTGAAATCTTCCCTCGTACTCGCGTAATTGCCTTCAATCCCGACGCGTCAGCGGAATTATCGACCGGTGGCCGGGCGCAAGAACGTTTAATTGCGGCTGGGAAACACGGGAATCGCGTTCCCCAGCGAGCGTAATTAAATTATCGGCGCGCGTTCCCAGGAAAGCGTCAATTAGCCATTACGAATGGAACTTACCCGAGCAACAAGCGGCTGATCTCCTTCATTGCTCCGAGGAATCACGGTAGACCCGCGTTTCTCATCGCGCCGTGAAAAAGTGCGTTCGTCACCGCGGCAACCGGTCCCCGTTCGGCCGTGCAAAAGCGGATCCACCTCCCGACGACGACGTCCCACGATGGATCACACGGTCGAGTAATTAGTACGCTCCCCGTTTCCATAAATCATCGCGGCCCGTCCGATTAAACCGGCGACGCTTTCTCCTCCGCGAAAGAATGTCGTCGATCGGGCGGCCGCGCGATTTTTCGGCTATGCCGCTCGCGAAACCACCGCGTGCGACGACACTTCACGGGCGAGACCTGCGGCGCGTATCTTCCCTCCGATTGCCGTCGAACTTTCGTTGAACACTGAGCGCAACTTTCGAGTAGGCAAGCTCCTCTATGCTGTTCAGGTGTCTTTAAAATACTGTCAAAGGGATCACTGAGTGCTCGTTCCGAGATTCGAGGAGACTAAGAGCTCCTTTTTTAAATTATAATCACGCTCGCGTCGAAGAACTCAAGATACGACCTTTCGTTGGTAAATTGTCTTTGAGATACTGTCGACGAAGTCACCGAGCGGGTAATGGACGTAGCAAGGGTTTCACATTCGAGCACACCAGCTGTTGGTAGGCGAAGTGTATGATTAACTTCCGAAGGTGCTGGCATTCCGAAACTCTACTTCCTTTTTCCTTTGTAAAATCGCGCCCAGAAACGTACCAGTAGCCCCTGAGCGCAGTGAAAACCACCAAACGCCGCGCTGCAGACACTTCGCGCTAATTAATGTTCACTTTATGTGCGCTCCGCTTCGGTTGATTAGTGAGCGAGCGTCGCGAGATAAACCGTGGCTGGCTTCGCGAGTAAACCGGTGGTTACAAGCCGACAGCCTCGCGATTACTACAATTTACCGAACTTCCCGCACTCTTCTCTTATTTCCCTCTGCCCCGCGAATGGATAAACGTAAGCTTCGCTTTGATACATTGAAACGCCATGAGCCCTACGCGCTCGACAGTTCCAGACTGTTCCCCGCGATATCATTATCTGGAATCGGGGCACCTGTTCCCAGAATAGCTTCATTCAGCTCCGTCACTTCGTGCCATCTTTCGCATTTTCGCCAGAGGTCTTCGTCTCGTGCAGCTGCAGTTTGGAACGTTCGTGGGTCGAGCAAGCTTATCCTTGTCCACTTCAGTCCCAAATCTTGCTATTCACCCAACTGCGCGAGTTAACACCCCGAAATGCCACTTGGAGATCCCTCGTATCGCACACTGTCGCCGCTGTTTCCACGAAAACGGACACCTCTGAAGCTTCTCCAACCTTCGCGCTGCCTCGCGCTCGATGCACTCCAGTTTCCGTCGAATTTCGTGGCTCTGGACCAAGTGCACGGAGCTGCACTGTCCGCCTCCGACGGTCCCGTTTAATCGCCGGTGAGGAACTCGCCACCGACGGCGCACCGGTGTTTACAGGGACGTTTCCGGTGAGAAATTAAAGGCGTCGAGCGCATCGGAGATCAGCCGGTAGAGTTTGGAGTCGGCTGGATGATAATTGGGCCCGGGTTCCCGGCCACTGTTTCTTTGATAACAGGTTCTCCGGTTTCGGTGCACCGTTCCGGCCGCGTATCGCGCATGCGTTCGTCCTTTCGTGCCGGGGAAACGTCTCTTCTTTGAGAGAGGTCGTAAAGATAATGCCCACATGCCAGCCGATGCAAACAGACCAGAACGGAAAATTTATCCGGATTCTATTTGAATGGAGATCGCTCGCGACGATTAATTAATTCCGCCGGCTGGATCGGACCTGGCCATCATGGGGGCTCTGGATCACCACCATCCTGATCCTCCCTCCCTCCCCGTCCACCCTTGGGCGAGCGACCCGAAAGGGCGCTGCTCTTCGCTTTTAAATAATTAGCTCGGTTAGCGTGGTCTTGTTTATTTGCGCGATCGTTTATCGCAGAGGAGCTGCCGCGGAGTTCGCGTTTCGCGCGGCGTGATTCAATTTTGCCCAGGCAATTACCGCTGCCACTGCCAGCCGGAACGGTTACGTTTTTTCTTCCCCCTCCGACAGAGAACAGAGCAACGAAATTTTACCGTCATTTCGGCTGGTTATTATATCTCGTTTCTGCAAGTCAGTGGCTGATTCCTTTTGGAGGAGCGCTCGTGGCTTCTGCATTCCGACGTTCGTACTTGCGTCAGTAAAGTTTCGGATTATAACATCGGTGGTAGGTATTGACTTTGAGACAGCTTTTTAAATGGATCTGTAAGAGGTAGTCTATAAAATAATGCGTGACTTTGAAATTAATGATAGACTAATTGTAAGGTTAATGGAACAATTAGTAACATTTATAAACTTGGTTTATATACCCACGCATACAGAATAGTCATTTTATAAATTAGCATTTTATTGCTATCTGAAACTAGCCTCTCTTCTGAACGGAATCAGTGGAGGATGATTTTCAACTCTATACAGCAGCAGGCAACGTTCGTCAGCTACTGTAAATGTTTACGTTACATTCGATCCGCGCATCGATTTTTCCGAAGCGTAGTCTAAAATTTAATTAGCCGCGCAAAGTGGTAGGCGCGCGAGCAACGCGCGCGTTTTAATCTCGTGTAAATCAAACGATCCACTGGACGGCGTGTAATTAGCGGCTCATTAACCATGGTAATTTATTGGCCTACTTGTTGCAAAGCAAACTCGTACCCGTCGGGTTGGTTCGTGGCTTCCTGCGGGTCGATTCAAACGGAAAGGATTTCGTTTCTCTAATTCAGACGTGGCAAGTTCTTTTTCGGATTCTAATCGAACCGTTTGCGCTGTGCGAAATATTTGCACGGCTAACTACAACCCGGCACACAGATTAGAAGACTATGGCACGCGTTACGATCCCACGTTTCGTCAATTTAAACAGATAAGAAGAATAAAGTGTAAAGATTGTAAAATGGTCGTGACGAAAGAAATGCCACACTTTTATTAATAATAATGAATTTCTACCATTAGAAGTCCATAATGTTTCTTGACAGTATTTGGCAATGCCACGCATTGACTGATAGCGTGTCCACTAGTGTCTATAAATCTACAAGCGTATAATGGTAATTTAGAGAAAATGCTGATGGCGCTGCAAATGACTAATTATGGCTATCTAAACTCTGGCGGCGAGCTTTGTAACGATTCGAACGTCTCCGCTCTCCATCAAACAGGATCGTTAAGGAGCTCGGCCGGAAACTATCTTCGCGATCGCTGATTAAAAAGGGAGCTGCGTTTTCGGCGGTGACGATTCCGAAGACGAGCAACAGCGGGCCCGATCGCTGCTCATTCTCCTTAAGTTTAAGCGACGGTTTCCTCGTCCCAAATATCCGAGCTTTTACGGTCCATAAAGGGGCGAAGGTTGCTTTTAGTGGCTATTACACGAATCCCCGGCTTGGAGCAACATTTATGGCTCGTGCACCGTGTGCGGCAGTCGTTAAAACACATTTCGTGGATCATGAGGCTGGACGCGAGCTCTGTTTACGTTCAGGACTAGACGCGCGACAATTCTGATTTCTTGCTAAAAAAATCGCTATCGCTAACGAGCACCGATCTTGGACGATCGCGTCCAAACAGAGCAAAAAGACACCGGCCACTTTCCTGTGCAGCAAATTCACATGGCAGTTCGCAAAATCATGGCGGACACGCGATGGAGATAAATGAATTCTTTCTTTCAGATTCTCGAAATGTCTGGGTATTGTTGAACAAGGTACTTGGGGAGTTAGGAAGAATTATTGTACAAGATTGCAAATAGTTTCTTAGTGGGGATCAGAAGGGTTCGACCTCAAACGTTGCAACAGTATTTGGTGATAAATTGGAATTCTAAATTGCAATTGAAAAACGAGGAAAGAAAATGTAGGTACACAGCTGGTTAATGCAGAAAGTATCGACTAGATATTCACAATTCGAAGCAAGTTTCTGGTCCTCCATAGTTGTGAATGTGCAATAACTGAGAATAATAAATAATCGGCGGGCTATTGAGAAAGTGGGAAGAAAATCCAGCTGGAAACTGTTTCGATTAAGTGTATCGACTTTTAAGAGAATTACGTGCCTCTGGCGTTCGATGAAAAAACGGGGTTTCATATACACCGAGCTAATATATTGCGCGTCGGCTCTTTCAGAGAAGTTTCGCGTAGGCGCACAGGTCCGTTCGAGCCGTGGATCGCTTAAAAAGGGATCCACGACTTATTAGGCACCGACATAGGCTCAATTCGCGGCCTCTATTAATACAGGCTGAAAGATTTACTTTTCCGCCGGTTTACACCTTATTTGCATTTGCAACGTTTCGCGTTCTACGCGATTTCCGATCGCTGTGCTAATTGACTCTTTCGTGCGGGTGCAATTTGCGTTGCAACGCCTGATCTTTGCAACACTCTGGTTGGGAATATGCAGATAGTGCTTGAAACACTTTGCTACTCGAGGCAGGACTCGTTTCAAAAGCTTATGTGTCTTCGTATTCTCAATGTTGATGGTTTAAGTAAAACAGGTACTTTCAGAGATAAAAGAGAAATCTGCAACATTAAATTGGCATTTCGAGGATAGAAAACTCAACGTGCTACCTCATGGATCCTCTGCATGTTATATCTACCTCGGAAGATCCAAGAATACTTAAGGGGTCATGTCTAGTTGGCAGGCGAAGAAGAATGTGATTTTCGAGAATTTCTTGCGGAAAATCTAATGTATATCTTTTACAACTATTTGCTTATTTTAACAGTACATATATTTAACAACTGTCAGTAATTTTGTTACAGGAAAATATTAAAAAATAAACGAATAACACCAACTCTCCCGGAAGCTATTTTTTTAGTGGCGAGTATTTTTGTTTTTCATGAAAACTCTATTTTTAATTCACGAAAAACGAACAATGCAGACATCGAAAAATCATGATTTTGCGTTGAACGGCCGCCATTTCGTCTGAAAACATTTTTTTGAAAACTCCTATGTTAACAGGACCTTCTTCACTTTCTGATTTCAGATGATCCGGCTCGGAGAAATCGTGCTCACCGCGAAGCGTCTTTATAAAAACAGCTTCCGCGAGAGTGGCTGTTATTCCTTCGTTTTTTAATATTTTCCTATAACAAAATTACTGATGATTGCTGAATATATGTACTTCTGAAATAAGGAAATAGTTGTAAGAAATATACATCACATTATTCACAAAAAATTCCCGAAAATGATGGTCTTTTTCGCCCGCCAACTAAGCCAACGTGACCCCTTAAGGGGACTAGGCAGTCAGAAACTCGATTAATTTTTTGTTGCATTTTTCGAAAGTACCACCCTTCCCGATTAAAATGCCGTTTGGTTTATGTTAAAATTCGCAAAATTGAGGATTTTACAGCCGAAAAGGTCGAGCGCGCCATAAACCGTTTCTGCGCGCACGCAGGTAGACTAGATTCCTCTTTCGAAACTTTATTTATTAATATTTCCTCTTCGTTTTGCAGTGATTGGGAAAAAACGGAGGTATCAGTCGATTTGAAAAAAATGCAGCATATATGAAACATGTCTAGTTACGACCTGGACCTAAGCATAAGTCTGTATAAACTCCTGGTTTGTCAAAAAAAAAAATAGAATGGCTCTTTTCCCTGGCGAAAAATGACGTTTCTTTAAAATTTGCCGTTTTGCAGCCACCATTTCTATAATTTTGATTTTTCCTTTTTCAATAGGTTCAGGGCAGAATAAGGGCCAGGGCAAAGTATAAATTTCAGAGGATATTTCACAATTAAATTTCTTACGACCAGAATCACTGCAAAATTACAGCGGTTCCAAAAAAAACGCCTACATATCAGACGACTGTAGCACTGTCATACATATGTATATAATATTCAAATCATTTCTTTTTTACTGTTTATAGTATTAATAAACATTACCCGAACGTACTAGTCACAATTTGTGTTCATCTCCTTGTAAATAATTCGCAAAAAATACTTGATTTTCGAGCGATCTGACTGCCTAGTCCCCTTAACCCTTAAGGGGGGTCACTCAAGTGAAAATGAACTACCAGTTATTTTACAGATAAAAATTTGAAAATATGTATTTTCATATTATTTTTTACGCTGAAATGAATTATGTAAGAATTAATACAGTGACATTTTTTTTTCAAAAATTTAAAAAAAAAATTTCGAAAAAATTATTCGATTTTAAAATCCATACCCTTATTTCTGTAGAATTGTATACAAAGACTGCAAAAAAATTTCAGCGCGAAAACTTCATTTTTGTCCGAGTTATAAAGTTTTTATGTTTTGGCGTAGTAACTAAAACGCTCCTGCTCCGTACGTTGGACCGACCAAAATGAACTACCAGTTATTTTACAGATAAAAATTCGAAAATATGCATATCCATATGATTTTTTACGCTGAAATGAATTATGTAAGAGTTAATATAGTGACAATTTTTTTTTTTCAAAATTTAAAAATAAAATTTCGAAAAAATTATTCGATTGTAAAATCCATACCCTTATTTCTGTAGAATTGTATACAAAGACTGCCAAAAAATTTTCAGCTCGAAAACTTAATTTTTGTCCGAATTATACAGTTTTTATGTTTTGGGGTAGTAACTTTAATTTGAAAAAAAATGTCACTGTATTAATTCTTACATAATTCATTTCAGCGTAAAAAATAATATAGAAATACATATTTTCAAATTTTTATCTGTAAAATAACTGGTAGTTCATTTTCACTTGAGTGACCCCCCTTAACTGGTATCCTGGGGTCGGTCATGACCCCAAGCACGCAAAGTTCGCTGCAAAATTTTTGGTTGTCCAGGTTTGTAAACTGAATTTCTAATTAATTTTATAATAATAATTTAACTTTCTACGCTTCTATTATTTTATACATTACCTACCAACAAAATATTCATAGAGGTTGGATGTAGTGTCGACTTTACAAATTTCTGTGTCCTGTTTTACTTGGGGTCTGCCACGACCCCAGTATACCAGTTACGTTTGAAAAAAAACAGTATACCAGTTAAGGGTTAAGAAAGCCCGGATCAGGAAGTTCCCGATCCAAAAACTGGTATTATTCATTGATTCCTCAATATGTCACTGGGTGGCATATATCAATCTCCAAAAATGGCGCGTGGGGTTCGCAGGCTCGTTCGATCTTATCGACGCATCTCCATGCATCGCCCATCAAAGTCTATGAATATTAATCAGCGAAGACGCCCAGCGAAACCTCGACGACCAACGCGGTGTTCCTGATTGAAATTGGATACTGATTGTGAGTGAGCTTTAATGAACAAATGCAATGCTCGTCTCTCTTCGCCGCGAGAACAAACTCGCGTTTCCTCGGCCCTCATCAACGTGTTAAGTATACTTTGGCTTAATTACACGTCGTTGCCATTGCTATCGTCGCCGCGTACGACGGAATTTCATTTCTCTTCGGAGGTCGTATCGCGCGAGCACGTCAAGGTGCAACCAGCATGAATCTTCCACTACCTCCACCCTTCATTTCCCCATCTTCGTCGTCCCGCTTTGTAGAGGAATCATTACCCGGGGACAATTAACCCTGTGTATAATTAGCTGATAAATTCCGCGTTAATTGCTGGCCATTATGGCCATTCACGATTAATCGTCCGAGGTGGCTTGATATTTAAATTAAAAGCAATCTCCCGCGGTTCACACGAGCCGCCCCATTCTGCGATACTTTGACACGTTCTTCTCGTACTTGCGAACACACCCTTTAAATATTTCTAACATTATCAGAATTCATTGGACCGACTTTAATAATATGGAATATATAGATTGTGAATTCGCTGGGATACATAAGAAAGGGATGGTCGTTATTTTATTAGTTCAGGGTGATCGCTGTTATATTTTAAAAATTCGTAGCCCTCAGCCGCGCGTTTCGCTAATAAATTCAGAATCGTCGATATCACGGATCAAAAATCTGGAGTCATCGAATCATAAATCTGAGATCGTTGATATCCCGTCTAGCTAAAGTAGTCCACGGAATTTCAACTTCCACTGATCAGAATCTAAATCATTCGCAAAAGACAAATAACCAGCGTGTCGTAACTAATAATGAATAATAATGAAACGAATGCAGTTCCTCGTGTACAATGGATCGTAAATCATAGAACGATTGATTGCGCACGAGTAGATTGCAATTCAAGTTCGTGTATTGATAGAAACGTATCATTATATAATATTTTACGAAGGATTTACATAGGGTGACTCATGGTGAACGAATTTCCGTCTGCACGTCGAACTCGATATCTCGAAACGGCAGATTAAAACTTAAAAATCTTCTGCTATATAAATTACACAGTGTTTTCATTGCTACTGACACTCGATCTGTTCTTCTGAATCTTCCAAAACTATGGACTCATCATTCAACATTTCCGAATGCCGTGACTCGTTTTTTCTTCTATAAATGATTGCGTAGAAATATTCCTGCATTTATTAGTAAGATGTCACGGAACGACGGGTCAGTTGCTTCTCCTTCAAAGTGAATTCGAATGATAGATGCTGAGCGCGCAGTCGTACTGCTGCATTAGTAACTGCTAATAGACCGTGAACTCCTAGCAGCTTTTATTGTACCGTAAATCACTCAGCCATGAATGCAGATATAATGTCTCTTTATGCAATACGATATCATATTTCATGTAATGGTACCTATCATGTACGATAATTGTAGGCTTATTTTACAGTCGACACATGCCGAGATACGTTTGAACAGTCGGCTAAACTCAAGTAATTATTCCGCCTAACTCTCGATAAAGAGATCACAGATACCTTATCCCCCGCGCTATCCATACGCACGTCCGCGCCAGTGAATAGTGAAATAATCAACAGGAGTCACAATTACACGCCCCACCAGCGATCACGTTCGTAGAAAGCCAAAAAGACAAACAGCCTCTCGCGTAGGAAATAAACATCTATACGGTGTGCCTGTACGAGTTAATCGACATTCATTGCCCAACGTTAAGCGGCAGGTTCCAGTTAGGGTAAATCCGGGAGACGCGGTCGGGCCGGAGAGTTGGTCGTGTCGCTATATTTCAGAGTCTATACGTAAAAATGCATTAAATTGCAGACCAATTACTTCTCTAGAAGCCAAATAGTTGAATGAATAGCGTTATTTCGCTTCCTTCTGTGGTTTTCTGGATTTATAGGCTATAAAAGGTAAATTGATGTTACATTTAACCTCTTTTGTTAAACAGCGGTTGTACAGAATCGTATTTAAAATATACTTCTAAGTGTATTTTCCTTTAATGTTTGGAATAATAAGATAGTAGAGACATTGAGGGACAATGCAGCCAAAGTATTTGGCCATATTAACTCTTCCTCTCAAAGCTAACGAGAAGACCATGTCTCGCTGCAGAAAGGTGAGATGGTCGAGTTATGATTTTTTTATTATTTTTGCTTATTTTTTTATTTTTTATTATTATTTTATTATTATTTTTGTTTATTTAGTTTATTTATTCACTTTTGTATTCATTTGCCTGGCTAATCGCCAGTAGGTAATTCACTTTTTCTTTGATGTGTTCTTTACTTGTTTAACGTAAACAAATTAAATATCAATGAATCCGTAGTTGTATTCACTCATAAATAATTTTGCTTTATCCTTTGTTAATTTTCCATGAATAATTATGTGAGTGGTCTCTGCCAACGACGAAAACCATTTCTCCCGGCACCTCGGGGGAGGTGGTCAGATGTCATGACTTCAGTTTTCAACCTGATTTACAGTAAATATTGTCTTAAAGCAAATATCGACCAGTTTTTCTGAATCGGCATAAAATTCTGAACATATTAGGTTTGTTCTGATAAAATAAGTAATATCTATATTAGTTTTAATAGCCATTTTATATTAGGTCGACCGCGTGTCCCGGATTTGCCATATTTAAAAACGCCGAAACAAATATTTTTATTAATCATTCTTTATTAGCTGCCTCCTTCGTCATTTAGGAATGACGAAAACATCGTATCGAACGGTGGCGATAAATAATCCTACTTTCCGTCACGGACCAAAGGCACGATCCCGATCTTCCTTCCCTCCTCGTCCTCGTGCAACGCTAATCCCATTTCCTGCAAGGCGCTGCTCTCCACGACTCCGACTCTGCTGCAGTTCCGAACGACCTCCTGATTCTCCGGATTGTCCTCGCATAAATTCCGCAGAGCGAGGATCGCCCATTGCATTATGACTGCGCGTTAACATTTAATCGCGCCAAGGAGCGCGCGGCATTAATTAGTGGATATCATCGGCGAGGGTACCCGCGCGATCGCAATATAGGTACGTGTAATAAATATATAGAACGGGTCTGGAACTTACGAGGATTTCTCGCGTCTATATTGCAGCAGTCCAGGAGCAGAGGAATGGCGTCCATTTCGCGGAGCTGAAAATGTCCAATATCGCGAGAAATTACGCGCTGCCCCGAGCGGACGCTTATGATAATACACGGCATAAAACTCCGAGTTGTCGCGTAAACTAAGGAGGCGTCGCACAGTGGTGCCTTTTCCCGAAAAGCTGGCCAAAAGTCAATTTCTGAAGTGAATAGCAGCTTGTCGATAGTATGGTACATTTAATATATATACATCAGTGCAACAAATGCCGCTTGAAAATTTAAAATATAGTGGGTGGTTAATGAGATATAGGCTGTCAAAGTTGACGAAATTTCGTACTTCTTAGATGGCTTGAAAACGCTCGCATGTTTAATGTATCAGGCAAAGTTTATTTTTAAAAAATTCATATGTAACACATTTTACCATTAAGATACGTGTTATAAACATACATTTTGCACATGAATAATGCAAAATATCTTTGAACTTACTCTTGTATTTCCCTTCTCAAGATGTCCTAAATCCTACTCATATTTTAGTACAACGGAAGGAAAATAGTTACTTTATTCACGGAACTTCACACAGTTAAAGGTTTCTTGACGTAAAGTAACATGTGAAGTATGATATCCAATTGAAAAATCTTGCGCATATTTGCCCTTTTTTAAGATATCCGCATTTAAAGTGCCTATTAGTATCTATCTACGCTCTCCGTGAACGAACCCTTTTCATTTCAAACAGCATTTATAATTCCACCTTTGTTTATTACTATTTTCAACCACATATTTGAACTATGCAATCTTCTATAAACGTAGGAATGCCGCATTTTTCATAAAAAAAAAATAAAATTTTCACAGTAATTAATTTCAAGAATGTTTCAAAATTAAGATCGCCATACTAAATTCGACATTTTGATTATATAATTTTAGGCGAATATTGGGAAATTATCACAATTTCCGCAAAAATGAATTTAAAAAAAATGTTTATGCCAATGCTATTAGGTCTGCGATATTGAAATTTGCATTTTGGACAAGATATTCGTAATCAGCGACCCGAAGAACAGTAGGATACCAATTTTCGTGCAGATCTGTCAATTTTTTAATATACACGTCCGCCATATTAGATTCGCCATTTTGTTTTCAAAAATTTGAAGTTCAGATTCGTAATCAACGACCCGAAGAACAGTAGGATACCAATTTTCGTGCAGATCTATCAATTTTTTAATATACACGTCCACCATATTGGATTCGCCATTTTGTTTTCAAAAATTTGAAGTTCAGATTCATAATCAGCGACCCCAAAAACCCCCGACCACCAATTTCTGACAAGATTAAAGTACGTTTTGAGGGTTTTGCCGCTTTTTTGCGATTTGGAACCACTGTGCGTCGCTTTCTTTTATCTAGAAAAAAGCCCATGCGATACGAGAAAATGCGAGGGGATTTTCCTTCGTTACTCGTCGCGCGTAAAGTATGGATTTCTCGCGTTATCTTTTGGAAGATTATTCGCAGACCACTTTGAAATTTTCCTCGATATAGGTGCCTTACGCCGAGCTCTAGCGTGCGCGTGACTTTAATTTTCAATATTAAAATTCCCCGTAGTTTATCTTCTTTTAAAGCGTTTCGAAACACGAAACAGGTTTCCCACCGCCACCGAGTGAATTCGTAATATCATTGCGAAGTTTGACTATACAACAGTATCCACAGCTACCATGCCCGTAAAAGTATTATTCTCGAATGCCTCGGCACACTGTAAGCCGTACTTTGTGTTCATCGAAGTTTCGTTTATGGTAAAGAGATTGCCATGGGGCCCGGGGTGAATATAATTGAACCGCGTCGGGGGGGAAAGATATTTTTTATTCGGGCGTTGCGCGTTCGAAACTGAAATTGACGACGGGGGATCTCGCGAGGAATTTTTATAAACGCGAAGATCTACACTTGGCGACGGTCGTGACGGCCGTCGTAAACCGCTCTGTACACGCATATTTTATTATCAGCCGTGGTTTGAGCGAGGTGCCCAGCGGGCTACGGATTGTGGCTAAAACATTGTAACGCCAGAGAGCGTCGCGTAATTTTACGAGCAATCAGAACACGCGAACACGCGGCGCCTTGCGATTGTACACGAAGAGCGGGGCGCGTGTTTGCGGAATGAAATTTAAGAACACGATTGCCTTCGACACCTTCGAAAGAAGAAGAAGAGGAGGCGGAAGGGTGTGGAGGGAAAAGGGCGAGGCCTCGTATTCACGATTCTGCATTCAGAGTGGCGGGCCAATAAAATTATTCCAATGTAACAGAAAGCGCGCCGTGCTTCGATCTTGCTAATACATTAACGGAGTATCCGATGCCGACTAAATTGCCGCGTCTTCGAGTCCGACAGGATACTTAATTTTCCTTTGTCCGGTGAACAGTGCACGCGGGTACGATCGTTCTCCTCCTTTTGTATCGTCTCCGCCGCGCGCGCGAGAGAGATGAAATCAATAAGAAGCAATAGCGATCACTCGAAGCCCTTTGCGCATGGCTAATAAAAACGGAGCAACGAGAGGCTTATTTCGGGCTTAACGCTCGCATTGTTCCTTCTTTCTTTCTTGTGCGTCGAGCAATGATCTATAGCGTAAAATGTCTTGCATACGCGTGCATGATAAATGAATGACTGTCTGAAAGAAGCGAGTATAGAAAACGGGCGAGACTCTTGTAAGAACGGTCGGTCTGATGATTGATTAGTGGGAATCATTAAATTCTTCATTCACTGCTATCTACTGATCCTTATATCTGCTGCACTTTGCGTTGCAGTTGAAGCTGCTGCCACCGCGGCTATCCGGCGCTACTTTATGGATCCTCCGTCAGAATCACGCACTCCACTTTACCGACAGCAGGTAACGTAACATGAACTATATATGTTTATTTCACGTGAATCGAATAAGTTGCAAAATTGGGTTTATTTTAGCTTTCGGTTCTTTGTGCCGTGTAATAAATTTTCAGAGGTCCGTGCAGAGTTACAAGTGAATTAATTGCTACTTACGAGGTCCTGGCACTCCTTGCCTCTGTACGACATATTCCCAATAATTCTAATTAATCCGGCTTTGAAGCCAAACGCAGGATGATTCTGGGGGTCGTTTCTTGGGGGGTTCACTTCATTTCCACTCTGGCTGCCTTCGGCCACATTCGAGTTTGCAGCCAGTGCTTGCCCCGCTGGGGCTACGTCGCTTAACTTCTGCATCGGAGTGAAGTAATTATTCGATGCCTTTCCAATCATTTGTATGGATTTTAAGAGATCTGCAAAAGACGCGTCGTTAAACACTTTCTAAGCATCGAAGAAAATGTACACTCACAAGTACAATTGATGAGCAAGCTTTTATGATCTTTTAGGAAGTTATATTCTTCGGACGATTCGGACGTCAATGTTGCGAGAATATCGAGAAGTATGATGATCTCTGCAGGCTCCATTTCGCATAAATACGTATCGACTGTTTTCAAAATTAAGTCGCTTCTTCGGCAAAATCTCTGCGATAGAAATTCAATTGTATCTTTCGGAAACGTGTGATTCGCTTCGGATTTATACGCTTCTTCCGAGATTTCGTTGTAAATTATCTTCAATAAATACAGCTTATCATTTATGTCCATGTCGTTATACGCGTTTTGTAATATATCCGGTTGACGTAACAAAAAGATCAGAGCATCCTGCGCGCTTTGGAAACCGTCATTAATCGGCTTCAGCAACCGCGAACATAAGCGTATCTTCTCCGGTTCGGTGAAAGCCTTTCCTTCGAATTCTTTGAAAGCATTGTGTACGAATGCACACGAAGCTCTGACAAGTAGAACGTGTTCGGATCCAATTAAATCTCTGTTGATGCATAAAGAATGTAGCGGATACTTGTCGCCAAGCTGATAAAACAATACGGGCTCGTTGTGACCACGATACTCACATTATCATACCTTTTAAATTTATATCATTTAAATATGTTGGTATATTATACTGATCTGGGAAACTGCTATTGTCGCGTGCGCACGTAAATAAGTTGCACAGAAACTGAATGCTTAATCTTAATATATCTAACGGCTCATCTACCAAATCAGTATTAATGCGGCTCGACTTAATAAACCTTGACGCCCATTCAACGACACCCTCGTAAGGGAAATGAGAATCAAACGGATAGGAATTAGAAAGTTCTCTTAAATTTTTGTTACTCGTAGCCAGCATGGAATATAATTTTTCACTACATACTCCACGCTGAATGTCAGTCGGAGTATATTCTTTGTGAATGTAGCCATCGACGCAAGAGTTTCCCAAACATTTTAAGCATGCAATTTTTATACTGCTGGGAACGACAGGATCATCTGTTGTCAGGATTTGTGCAACTTTCGCTAATATTGGAAATGCAATTAAGCCCCTGAAATTCGACAAACCGTTAAAATCATTATACGCCGCTAAATGCTCGTAATATTTTACGTTTTTTAAGCCATACTCTGATTCAGGTGTTCTGAACAATTTGGGGTTAACGAGGGTTGACAATTTGTCCCAATTTCTTCGAGAAAAAGTGGATTCGAATTTAGGTAGAAGATCAATCTTTTTAGTGTTCATTGTATCGCCGCAAATTAGAATTTCTTTGTATGTAATATATTTCTATTTGAAACCAGAATTCTACGTATGTTTACAAATATACTGTGAAACATAACCTTCTTAGGTATACTTGACAGGGGCCATTTTTAAAAGGGTGACGACTATAGTCAATACAAACATAGTTCAAAATGCATAATAGTTGATAGCATATAGGAATTTATATGTAATAACTTATAATATATTGTTATAAACTGAATACTATTTGGATTATGGTTACATATCGAAAACACATCCGGATCTGATATTCTCCAGGAATGTTGATAAAATATCGATGTATCGAATATTCGCAATTTTGTCGCGAAATATCGATATTTTCGGTCAATATTTTTCAATCCGATATATCGATATTAAAGTCTCAATATCGGCATCGATATATTTTTGTCGTGACTCCAAACCACCGTGCTCCAAAAGGGTCAGCACCGTTCCCAACGGTGCTCAACACCGTAAGGAACGATGAAAGGCCAGTACACTACCCAGATAGCACAACGTCTGGTAAAGTCTTAAAGACGTCCAAAAGGCGTCTTAAAGACGTCTTGTTACAAATCAAGACGTTCAGACCTAAAATAGACCTAAACTAGACATCTCTAAGACGAGGTGTGCTATCTGGGTAATGGCGTTTTCGGACGGTCGCACTGGCAAAGAGGAGGTATAATAAGAGGCGTCACTCGACAAGGACAGAAATAACCTAGGGAAATCACTAGACAACCAATTTAAATGCCCATTCGGCAATAATCGCTAAGCTTCGGCAATGATCGCTAAGCTTCGGCAATGATCGGTCAACTTCGGCAATAATCAGCCAATTGCGGTAAGGTACATTTAGTGGATTTGAATATCCCGCTCGAAATAGACAACCAATTTAAATGCCAAGGTCAAGCAAGGACTTCAAAGGTTCCGCCCGGAGTGACGCCTCTTATTATACCTACTCTTTGGCACTGGTGCGCACTGAGTGCGAATTTTGGTCAATCGGAGGCGAAAAAGTTCACACTCTTCGCTTCCGATTGGGTAGGGTTCGCACTCGGTCCGCCCCATGGACCTGAAGGACAGTGCCTAGTTGCGGGGGGTTTGCTCGTAAGACGGAAGGGGAATCGCCTGTGTAGCCATCTTGTTATGATATACTAGTAGTGCACTCTATAGCCCATTATATATATAGTTATTTTCTGGCAATTAAATATAACGTATTTTCATCCACCCTATGTATTACAATTCGTATAAATATGTATTATTTATAAAAACATTGATCAATTTATGAAACCTGAGTAATGCAAGTGTAAAGTTTCAAAGTTTACCACGGTATGACATAGATGGCACCACTAGTAGATCATAACAAGATGGCTGAAACAGCTTGATTCCCCTTGCGTCTTTCGCTTACACCCCCGCGTCTATAAGTCTAGCTCATGCACTGTCCTTCAGGTCCATGGTCCGCCCCAGTGCGACCGTCCGAAAACGCCAAAAGGGACAGAATCGGCTTCCCTTCGGAAATTTGGCAACGTTGCTTGTCACTAGAACCACTATGGCTGTGTTCCGATTCACGCATAATGCAGCATAATGCGCATGAAGTGCATAGGGTACGTGACATATCCTATGCAGTCTATGCGCAGTATGCGTGAATTGGAACACAGCCTGAGTTATGCCTAGTGACATGCAACGTTGCCAAATTTCCGAAGGGAAGCCGATTCTGTCCCTTATGGCGTTTTCGGACGGTCGCACTGGGGCGGACCGAGTGCGAACCCTACCCAATCGGAAGCGAAGAGTGTGAACTTTTTCGCCTTCGATTGGCCAAAATTCGCACTCAGTGCGCCCCAGTGCGACCGTCCGAAAACGCCATTAGTGTACCGTTCCCTACGGTCCTGACCTTTTTCCGTGTGGGCTCGACCCCCGCGTCTACGTCGAGACTTTGTGCCATGGACCTGAAGGACAGTGCCTAGTTCCGGGGGGTTACAGCGAAAGACGGAAGGGGCTGCGATGTGAGGGACGACTGGTGGTGTCCTCTACAGCCGAATATAAGTTTTAGAAATAGCGTCCTTTATTGGTATAGCCGTGTGACGCCATTGTGCAAAACGGTGGAAAACAGTGCAAAACAGTGTAAAAGCATTGCAAAGTAACTTGTATGCGTGTAGTGTATTTATATAATTGTCTTATTATTTAGGATACTTTCGAAATTACGTAAGTAATATTAAATTTTCTAGTAAAATAGTAAAAGTATTGTATTTGAAGGTTAAAAATTGGTATATATTGGTTTTGCCAGAAGAAATTTTCCATGGTATGGCACAGATGGCACCACTAGTCGTCCCGCAAAAAGCGGCTGGAAGAGGTCGATTCCCCTTCCGTCATTCGCTTCAACCCCCGCGTCCATAAGCCTAGCTTATGCACTGTCCTTCAGGTCCATGCTTTGTGCTCCGTCCATTTAATTCTTAGGTCCATGAACTATGCACGGCAATGCAATGGACCTGAATCAGGTCCACGGTTACGCCACTGTCGCCACTGTATTTATCCCCGCCATCGATTCAAGTCACTCCGTGACTAGCGTTTGTCAAGTCGGCTTAAAATAATTTCTGACCAGCTTTTATTGAAAGAAGAATCTACTTTGAAGGTAAAGATTCCTACCTTTCAACATATGTATTGAACTCAAAATTGCATTTTGTTTTCTGTGTCCGTAAGTTTGTGAAGCGAACTGCTGGTTTTGCTATGTCATTCCAGGCTAACCTTAGTTCGCTTAAGCTTGGTCCGATTATTTCGATCGTTGTTGAATTAACCGAAGAATATTCAGCACATTGGAATTATATTTCAGATATATCACTTTTGTACGTCACTATTAAACTGATAATAAATCCTTTGATATGTGCTCCACTGAATCATAACCTCGAAACTGCGATGGAAATGCCACTAATGTAACAAGTATTCGACACAATTCCAACGAATTATTTTCTAACAACATGTATCTCTCTTTTCAGATGTTTCTCACTCGTTCGGAGTACGATCATGGTGTTAACACTTTCTCACCAGAAGGGAGGTTATTCCAAGTCGAATATGCCATAGAAGCCATAAAACTTGGTTCCACCGCCATTGGGATCGCAACAACGGAAGGTGTAGTGCTGGCCGTGGAGAAGCGGATCACGTCCTCTCTAATAGAGCCAGCGACTTTAGAGAAAATTGTAGAAATCGATAAGCATATTGGATGCGCCGCGTCGGGATTAATAGCCGATTCTAGAACGATGATCGATCGTGCTAGAACAGAATGTCAGAACCACTGGTTCGTTTACAACGAGAAAATGACTGTGGAGTCAACGGCGCAGGCCGTTTCAAATTTAGCTATACAGTTCGGCGATAGCGACGACGATGGTAGCGCTATGTCACGACCGTTTGGCGTGGCGATGCTGTTCGCTGGCATCGACGAGAAAGGACCTCAACTCTTCCATATGGATCCTTCGGGCACCTTCATTCAGTTCGATGCAAAAGCTATTGGTTCGGGAAGCGAAGGCGCTCAACAAAACCTCGAGGAAGTGTATCATAAGGTATGTTGTACGCGTAACGAGTTTAGCAATATTAGCGAAGATTATTTCGAATATTCTATAAATATTTAATTAGAATCTCAGACTTTGCTTGCGTATATAAACTTTTAGTTACTATTGTGTGCTAACAGTAACCTTTTAAAGATTTTGTGGTAAAGGTATAGATAGAGGGCAACCTCACGGATTTTGACGACCTTGAAATATGTTGTCAAGGACGTCATTCTGAACAACTTTTTCCTCTAAACTTTTTGGCGGTCGACCTTCGTTTTCGAGATATTCGCAAAATTATGTTGCATACGCTACCACTACATTAAATCCGATCTGTACGTGCATGATGCGGTAGCGTATGCGTCAACACGAGACCACCGCTTATCTGCTGTTTCTGCATATATAAGTCGCAGTGACCGGCAGGCAACGTATATACCGGGTAAACTAAAAGGTTCGAGTTAACCAATTCCACGGTGGACTCGAGGTGGTCGGTCGCCGGGCGGATTTTTTTATAGTTTTGGCCGTCTCACGGCGCGTAAGCGCCGTGAGAGGGCGGACGGCGCGTCTCAAGTTTAATTATTAAGAAAGAAATATTCTTTTAAGTGATAAACTCAAATGCGCCGTCCGCCCTCTCACGGCGCTTCCGCGCCGTGAGACGGCCAAAACTATAAAAAAATCCCCCCGGCGACCGACCACCTCGAGTCCACAGTGGATTCAAAGGACCCTAAAATCAACATTTATCTCCTTTTTTTGCAAATACCTCGAAACCTACGGCCAGGCGACAGTAACATATATAGAGAAAAGTTGTTGAAAATGACGTCCTTGGCACCATATTTCAAGGCCATTGAAATGGGGGGTGGTTCCTCTAGTGTGAATATTTACCCAAAGATTTTTGCAATTATCTCGGAAACTAAGGTCGACCGCCAAAAAGTTTAGAGGAAAAAGTTGTTCAGAATGACGTCCTTGATAACATACTTCAAGGTCGTCAAAATCCGTGAGGTTGCCCTCTATGTATACCATTACCGATTTTGTAACTATCATAATTAAATAAATATTTGAGTACCTTTTATTTATTCTACGTTGATTAGAAATATTTGCAACCAAAACAATTGCGATTTCGTGTCTCGAGCAACATATAATGCCGGTATACATTAAATAAGTAGAACATTGAAGAAATTTACTGTACCTGGTTGTTCGATTTTTTGTTGCAGTCTATAACGCTGAAAGAAGCGATAAAAGCAGCGTTAACAATATTAAAGCAGGTGATGGAAGAGAAACTGAATGATACTAATATAGAAGTAATGACAATGACACCTGAGAAACTATTTCATATGTTTGAAAAAGCTGAATTGCAGGAGGTGATTAAAGATATTGCTTAAAATTTAGCATTTAAATTCATGTTGATTTTATTGATATCAATATATAAAACTATGAACAGCAGAAATGCACTATATGAAAGCTATATAACTGCAAATTATACATACATTTTTCACTCAAAGAATATGTAATTTATACACAGTGACCAGTTTTATATTTCCATTTTGTTTTTTTCGATCCACAAACGAAAGTTGAGACCTACGAATCATGTCTTTAATATTAGATCAAAGAATTCCTTGTGATTCCTAATGACCTTTGTACACACACTTCGCATTACTAACTCATAATTGTACGATTTCCCGAAATCACTTTAATATTTTCACTTTGACAGAGCGAAGTAATTTACACATTTCTAATTTTAATTTTTCCAATCACATCGCTGTAAACATTTCATTTTTAACCATTTGATTTAGTTAATCGATAACCTACCGTCATCAAAAGAAGATTCACTACGATCAAGATCCACTATCTCTGGTCCAATCCCATCCATATCCATTAACGGGTGAAAAACTGCAGCGAAGTCTCCATTAGTCGATGTTCTTATTACCCTATCCTATCATTGTTTTCCGGCTTTGCCAAGGTAACACATAATAAACCATTTTCGTAGAACTTATTCGTTTTCTATTTCTGCACGTGTGCATCTTACCGTTTGGTTTATTAACGCGACCACGACGGCGCCATTTTCACCGTCCATTCCCACAGACATCATACAGCGTAACTGTGACTTTTTGGTTGGTTTAACGTTGGAAATGTTAACTTTAAGGCACCCTTGGAGGTTATTAATATTCTAATAATGATAAATACAACAATAACGTTCCTAGTGTATAATTAAATGCATTTTTTGCCTTTGGAAAGTGTTATATTTAAGGGGGCAGACCACTGTAACGGTCCGAAATGTAAGGGTGTTTTCGGGAATTTATTTCAACCAAACAACGGGAGTAAATCAATTTGTTGCTTAGTATAGTTATTAATGTACATATCGGAGGGTAAGAAAGTTTTTTTTTCAATCAAATTCATAAATCCGTTTCCTGTATACTCTTCGTCAAAATGTGCGCTGCGGCAAAATCGTGCTTGTCGCGTTGACAGTGCCCGGGCCATATGGTTAATCCGAATTCAAAAATACAATAATATTTAGAAACTGGAAGCCTGCCTCTATTACATGACGATCAAAAAATGTCAAAATCGCAAGGAATTACAAAATGGCGGACCACTGAAAAAAAAATCATGTTTTGGGGTACAAAATTGGGGAAATGTTGATAAAAACATAGAAGGAGGTCGTTAATTAAAAGAAAGCTGATCGTCAGGTAATAGAGACGGGTTTTTCGTACAATAAATGCCCTTGCTCATGTCAATTGGAAAAATGTCATTCCGAGGAAAACGCGTTCAAAGTTCCGCGCGGCTCGGTCGCGCACTTGACACCGCTTCACGGAAAATACTATATCTCCGTCAATTTTGCGAATTCCTTCATAATATATAAGAACATTCTTGAAACGTGCATCTTTCTGAAAATATGAAAAAGAAAAAATCGAGTTTTCCGATTTTTTACAGTGGTCTGCCCCCTTAAGAGAAGGACCCACTTCCGCAGGCATGACACACCGTGGTGTCGTCGCTGTGAACGCATTAAAAAATGAAACATGTCGAATGCATTCAATAAGTCTGTGTAAACATACTTACCTACTTCATGCCGATATATTTTCCTTTTTAAATTTGTATTCTAACGTAAATAATTTGCATTGCATTGCTGCAAGTGGTGCAACAGTGCAGCAAACAGTGACGTACTCAGGATTTAATCTTGGCGGGAGCCGAGTTAAATGGATAAAAATATTTTTCATGCAAACTCAACAAAGTTCATTGGACGATTATACAAATTTATTTGGAGAACAAAATCCAGTTTTATTTTCTTTTTACAAAGCTCCTGAATTACTTCAGTCGTTAATCTCTCAAAGGAATTACATTTAAGGAATTACACAACTCAAGGAGTTACATTAATCTTAACGAAATGTTCATTTTTCTTTGGGGGTGCCAAGGCCTCCTGCCCCCTCTGGGTGCGCCACTGGTCAGAAATTATGCATTTTAAATTCTTTTCGTCATCAATTATTGATTACATCTGAAAGTATCAAGGATTTTTCATTTGCCAGGAACGACTGTCATTCTTGGCGTTTAGCGTGTAAACTTATAAAGAATATTCATCCCATCTTCATTAAATTTGCTCGATATACATATACCATTTGCCACAGTACAAAATTCAGTACTCGAGTTTGTCTAGATTTTCTCACCCCTAACAACTCAAATAATGTTCCTTTAAAACACTTTGAAAACCCCGTTGAAAAGTGTCATTATAAATATAATCTGTAACCGATTCTCAACAAAAAGCCAAACAGGCTATTCAGTAAAAATACAACACACGCTTTTATCACAAGAAAAGGGAGAGTTCCCCTGGTGCTCCCGTTTTATCTCCGAAACAGGCATTGCTTTAAAAGGAACGCCGCGATATAGAAGCTGTGGCACAGAGGGACTTCTAGACCGCGTCGTTGTTCGATTCGCGTTTGAACGGAAACGGACGGCGACGGATGGTTCGTTTTCGATTAAAAGCTCTGGAGCTGTGAATGCCCGTATCCGAAATCAATAATTAATTTCGCCCGGTTCGCCGAGGGGTTGGAGGGCGGGGTGCAGGGGAAAGCGAGCCTGTGGCGGAAATGGTTGGGCACCGCTCTCGGTTACTGCGATGTTCCGATAAAACGTCCCTTTTTATCCCGTTCTCTCAGCTGCCAGATTATTGGATATTATTCCATTTCAAGCGTTCAATCCCGCTACGATTCGCCGGCTGGGATTCCCACGGGGGGTGCTCTGCCGTCCACTGATTGTTCAAACCACTTATACGCGCCTCTGTGTCTACATATATTTAAACTCGATCTAAACTGTATCGTACCTAACGTGCATTTACCTTCTCTTGACAAAACGCTCGAAATGTCGACTCTGCCAATCCTTGTAAGGATGAATGATAAATAGGGAGCACGGATTGTCATGGTTAAAGCTCTCTGTGAGTCATGAATGTTTCCCTTTTCGGAAAACACTGAAGAGGCCTATATAGAAGCTTGAAACTTCAGAATTTATTCTGTAAAGCTTTTTTAAGGACAGGTAAATTGTATAGAAACACTTGATAGTCCTATCAAGAACCGTACCAGTTCTTCAAGGAAGGGGTCCAAGAACCACTATGTAGGAAATTACATATGATCGTAGGATGTAATGGTCCATGTATTACCAATTAATAAACATGATACGCTGCGTTTTCTTAAGCATGGAAGTTACGTGTAAAGACGATATTATTCACGGAATGAGGTTATGTAATGTGAGAGTCTAGAACGGGGCACCTGGTAATAGTAAACGCTGCGGGAATAGATCAAGAGACTATCAGAATTTAAGGGGTAAGGGGAATAACAGGGGATGTCAGAAAACAGCTTATTCCTTATTTTGTTCCACTGCAGAGCGAACATTTCCTGCTTTTAACCAGCGCCTATACCAAATATTTAAGGTTACCTCACGGGGGTATTTCAACTTTATAACTCTTCGTGATCGAACAGTTCTGTAGTCTCAGTTGTCACGAACAAAATATGCTATAAATAAAAAAATCACGAAAATGGACATCCCTCGTTTTTTCCCTTTTACCCTTCAAATACGGAATGCTCCGTACACGATTAGAGAACAGAAGCTGATCCATATATTATTTACGGAGCGGGGTGTCAGAATAGAGTGGATGAAGGGGGCTCGCGGAAAAGGTCAACGTCTCAACAATCCGCGGAGGAAGCCTCGATGGCGATACGGGTTCAAGGAGGAGCTGGTCTAAGGGAAATGGAGTAGGAGGAGAGCGAGGAGGACTCTGTAATTAACTGCGACGAGAGAGCGTCGGGATAGTCCCGTTTGAGTCCCTGAGAATCCCCCGGGACCTGACCCGTCTCGTATCAGACGCCAAACACTCACTCCCACACCGTCGAGTCTCGGTGGCGTCGGCCAACCTCGAAGCCGCCACGTTCAAGTTTCGCTACGATAATTGCCTTCGCTTCACAGTCGCGCCCCGACACCCGCAGCATTGGATAAAAGGCTCCTCCCCCGTTCCGAGGGAGCCTGCGAACGGGGATGAAGAGGGACGGATGGGTGGGTGGCGGATAGATGGATGCCGCGGGGGAAACTCGATAATGGGTTTGCAGCCTCTGAATTTACGCGATTCAGATCTCCCCGTCACGGAAACTCCTGGATACTCCTTTCATCGCCATCGCCGTGATTTCGGGCAACACTGTCCTGGTTCAACTTGAAGGATGATCATGGTGGGAGAGGTGGTATTTGATTGGGGATTGATTGATTTTTTGCTGCGTCGTTTAATCGTATTTTGATGAGGTTTATTACTAAGACTCGTATGAGTTGTGGAATAACATTTATATACAGTTTATAACTTACATGATGTAATAGGAACGTAACGTTTACTATATCGCAACTTACTAACTAAAAGAGAAGAAGGAAGTGAAGTCGTCACTTCCTCTATCTGCTGTGAGAACACAGATGGCGCAAGTAATAACGCGGATTATATGAAGAAACAGTAGAATCGCAACATATTTTGCGTAATATTATTTTCCTGTACGATAGGGTAAAGAGTACAGTGGTTGGCCATATTTTGAGAAATAAATGAATATAAAGAAATACCAATGTTATGCCTTTTTTAATGAACATATTCATATTCCTTGTACTTTCTTGCTTCGGATGTAATCAACATTTCTCCACTCACTATATACTGTGATTATATATAAAAGCAAATAGGATGACTCGGCTTTGAAGCTTGGAAATTACAGCCATTTAATCAAAAAACCATAAGAGTACAGTTAAAAGTTTACGAATAGTTTAATGTATTTATGATATGTATATCTCTCATATTCGGTATATATCGATAAATAAAAGTTGAAACTTTATAAAAGAATTATTTATTTGTTAAAATTATACATATATTATGAAAAATACAGGGGGCCAACAACTGTCATATGAATAATGTTGAATGGCAATAATTGGCCGGGCGGCCGGTGCTTGTTTTATAACCTTAGTAACGGTAAAACGGTTATTGGCCCCCTATTCATTAGCGGTACTGAAACGGTCATTTGTAAGAAAGATTCAACATTTATATAATTATAGTATAATTAAATAAAAAGAAGAAGTACAATTAGGTATGTTACATTGTATAGTTATATTTTAAGTTTCCTGTGATTTGAATTTTAATTGGTGTATTCAAATTCAATTTGATTATTAAATTTATTTAATTAAATTGGAATTAAAAATGAAATTTGATTGAATTAATTAGATTATTCAAATTTAATTTGATTACAGAATTTATTTAAGTAAATTGAAGTTAAAATTTAAATTGTGCTTTCCTAGTAGATAAATTGTAAAAATTTTGAATTTTTTAGTAGAACTGAATTACCCCACTATAAAATATGCCAAAAGTGAAAAAAGGTGATAGGAAATATGGGAAAGAATATACAGATGAACACATTATAAAAGCTATAGATGCTGTGCAAAAAGGAATGTCACAGCGTACAGCTTCTAAAAAATATGGGGTACCACGATCTACCATACAATTTAGAATGAGTCCCGCGTTTTCTAAATCATCGCCAGGTCCACACATACATAAGATATATCCATTTTTTATTGATTAATTTTAATCCCATTTCTATCATCAAATCATATAACATTTTCTTTTAGGTTATATTATGTGTCAAATAGCGGCCAATCACTGTCGAACCGATCGGACAACTACTGTCGTGATCATGCCAATAACTATATTTTTTCGTAGTCAACACATTTTTTGTATATTTTTATAAATTCTTGCTTTTTTTTAAATAAACTCCATTTATTTTTAGATTATTAGGACTTTTTTTTACTTATTTATATTGATTTCCAATGCAAATTTACTAAATTCACACTTATAATTCATTATTTATGTGACACTCTTACGTAAGTGGCCAACCATTGTACTCTTTACCCTATTGGTCACCAAGATGAAATAAATCGATTTGTGACTGTTTTTATGTCCTTTCATTTGTGTCGTTTTTAATTCTCTGTGTCGTACAAAACGTATGCCTACAGAGGATGGCCAAGTTATTATAGGGCAAGTCCGGGAGAGTCCGACCACTTTTTGGAAAAGAAATTGTAGCATCGTTGTTTTTCACATTTTTGTCGTTTTAGGCACATTAAAACAAAGCCCAAGCAATTTAGGATATACATAAATTATAGTGTGCGATAATTTCAAATGTTTATTTTCATTTTCAACCAAAAACATTGGCACTGCAACTGGTCGGTCTCACCCGCATGTCGGGGTTAGATCGTCCACCCACTATGAGTGAGACCGACCTTGAAAAATAACAAAAAGTAGCTTACAAAAAGTATAATACACAAAGAAGTTAATTGATATGTTATTTCTTCTTCAGTTTTTCATGTAAATCACAAACATTCTGGTACTTTAAGCATCTAGTATCATGAAACCAACGGCTTCAGTGCACACATATAATCCAATCGTCAGTTTTCGAGATTTCGTTTTCGGTCCCAGGCTTTTAACGACATATCCCTATCTTGTAGAATGGAATTTTCGCTCCCTGAATCTGAAGATGGGTTTACAGTAAGAAAAAAACATGTGGTCGGACTATCCCATAATCAAGGGAGTGATCGACCACCTTGTCAAAATAAATTAAAAATGAATACATACGTATTGTTGGGATGACACTGTAGTTTTATGCATATTATATCCCCCAATATCGGTGTAGTGTAAATAAACTTACCTGTCTTTCAAATATCACCAGCACTGTTACTTGGTATAAAAACTTTCAGACACGCATAAAGTCGTAAGTGTTTCCAATAATTTAAATATGGATTTGTGACAATGGTCAATACAAGATTAACAACAGGCGCATTCATTTCTTTTGTGTCAATGACACACAGTGCCCTATCTTGCGTCAGTCTTAAAATATCAACACTGGCCGGACTCTCCCGGTGGTCGAACTCTCCCTAACTTACCCTACTCAAAACATTTTCGTCAATTTTTGGGATCATTTTAAAATGGATTTAATACGATTAAAAGAAAATCTTAAATTGGCAACTAAAGGTTCTGTAAGGAAACTTTCTTGGCTTTCCAAAACACTCATGAAAATTTGTCTACGATCATGAGTTCGCAAGTTATAGGTGTTCAAAGTGAAAAGTAGGGGAGACCGGGGCTAGTTGACTAATTTTTTACATTCCTAATTTTTATAAATAGACCATTAGTATTTTGTTGACTTACTGCATACCAAAAGTTTCCAAATTTCATTAGGTATACAGGCATAATTTTGAAAATTGTTTTCATTGAGTCTAGGTTGTAGTTTTTATTGTATTTAGAATAGTGAGACGAATAAGTCAACAGACCCCGGCTACGGGGTTAGTTGACAAATATGATGGGGTCAGTTGACTTGACATTTACTTTTCAGTTTTAACCCTTTGCAGGCGAAAGGTGTATATATACGCTGTCACAGTACATCAATATAATGTGAAAAACGTATATATACGCTGCCAATTCCATCAATATAGTATACGAAACGCGTACATATTTATACTACGACCAATAAATTTTTTTATTTTTTTTTTCACTCCTCCACAGTGTTATTTTTTTTTATTAATAATCATGATCTAAGATACTGTAATTATTTTGTACTGGTTTGTTATGGTCTATTTGGCAGGCCTGAGAGTTTGAAGGGAGGATAGGGTGTAAAACTGGTAGGGTTGAGTTTGGAAGGATTTGTGGTGGGGGAAGTGGACTTGAGCAGCTAAACTCTTTGCCTCGACTGCATCTTGAGGATAAAAAATGCAATTATTAGTAGTATTCCTATGCTTAGTCAAGTAACCCCGTCCGACATTGTTAACATGTTAAGGGTCGTACGTACAAAACCTCCACGCACCGGATAAAATAAAATTCCGTAAATTATAGTCAAGGTATCACGTTTCCACAAAATATTCATGAAATAACATCAAGCAGTACTTAGTGGGCAAAAATTCATAAATAGTCAAAACGAAAATATTTACTTCCAGCCGACCTTTTTAGATTTTTCATTCTCACTGACAGACCACGCAAGTTTTTGTCACGGCGACACATTAAATGGCAAGCTGGTCATTCATATGCTCCAGTATTGCGAATCGCAGCATAATTTATTCCATAATACAAGAATTAAAGGGAATTAGTCAACTAACCTCGTTAGTCAACTAGCCCCGGTCTCCCCTACCTTTTTCGCAAGTTATAGGTGTTCAAAGTGAAAAGTACCATTTTAATTTCCATCAAATCCTCTTCCCCCAACATCCTTTAGCGTTCGCAAATGCTTCCAAAATTCTTGCGATCCACAATACGGGGAAGCAATCACCGCGCAACATTTATTATTTACGTGGCGCAATATATTCCGCGGTGTTTTTCGTTAAACCTTTTCTCGAGCTCTTTCAACTGTTCAACAACTTCGTAATTCACGTCACGAATACCTACGCTAACGTGCCATGAAAAATTCATTAAATGCATTTAACCGTAGCGATAAAGTCCTCCAAAAAAAGAGAAGCACACTTTGCTCGGGTACCTTTCCAGGAACTAATTGTAATATATTAATCTTGTCAAAGTGAGAGCGAATTTCCAAATCCTTCCGGTACAAAAGAGCCGTAACATTCAGTTACATTCTCCCGGTAGACAGAAAACGTACGACCGATTTTACTGGCGTTTAAGAACCGGAACGAAATTCTTAGTGGCAATATGTCGGCGGATAATTACGAATGGGTGGACAGATCTTATTTGTTCTGAGCAAGCCACGTCCAATAAATACGATATAAAGTGCAGGCCTGACGATCGTTCTCCTGGAAGCAACATCGTTCATAACGTGCTTGCTTTCACTGCAATTCAGTCGAGAAACTACGGTATTCTCTTCTACTGAAATGAATATCGAATCGCAAATAGCTGTCGCTAGGTATGCATGGACTGACAGTGAGACACGCTTTCCACGAATGAATTTTAGAGTAATGGATCCGCTTGAAGGCAGTGGATAAATAGAATAGACGTCTCGTGATGATATTTTGAAACAGAATAAAATAAGATTGATCCTAGTAAATTACATCCAGCACTACTCTGGGTAGCATTCTAACTCTCTACAGCCACACTAGCAGTGATGTAACTTTGGTTGCAACAAGATATTAAAGATTGAGTAATTAGGTTCCTTAAGTTTACCTTAACGCTTACAATATGTATCCGTAATACTTAAGCGCATCGCGTAGACCGTCATTTCTGAAATTACCCCTATTATTGGCCTTAATGAATGTGCTTCGAAGGTTCATCAACGTGTGCCGCTTACGCGCTGATATAAGTGTAGAATTAATCGAGGACAAATATACAGGCAGTGGAAAAGGAAAGCAGAGCACGGGGGGAAGAAAGTGAGCACGCTGTTTATCATAGAAATACAAAGTCCAGGCGCTTGTCAATGAAAGAAAAGGACGAAGGAACTTTCCTCTTATTACCGAAGCGCCAATAGAAAACCGGAAGAAGACGGGGATCCCGATGCAGGAAGGAGTCGATACCCACCACGTGCATAGCTGTAATTCACGCATGGCAGAATCGTCGCGATTTTTTTCACTTTCACAAAAGCTGCCGCTCGTTCATCGTCTAGATAGTAAGACGAGCTGCGCGCACACGCTTTCGTATTTCGCCGCGGTTATGTATCCGTTGTACAATCATTTCTAGTTCCCGTATCGCATAACTTTTTACATAACCGAAAAAGAATCGACGTCGCCGTCAGTAATACCGCAGACACGACGAAGATCCTGATGTACAGATAAAATTAAAAAATCTTAGGCGGAAGACGAAACCTTCATCGATTGTTCCTCGACATATATTTGCACTTTATTAGCAAGTGGAAAACGTATGAAATAATTTACTAATTTTGCACTGGTACAAACTCAGAAACTGTTGCGAGCAAATAGGATGGGATTAAAGGAACATCTAACCCACATTCTATATTTCTACTCGAGCCGTTCCCCGAAATATTCTAGAAACTCGAAAACGATCTGCTTGCTCAGCGAGAACGGATGCTATTAGCTTCGAAGGAGATCCCGCGGCGCTCCTAGGCACGCGTGTCGAGTTCACGTGCCCGAGTGGAAGCCCCGGAGAAAGTAATGCTTTCTTGAGCTCGTATACGAGATTCTTAATTGCGACCGCGTAACGATTAAGATTCGCCTGTGTTCGAAAGTACGCCCGGAAGCACCCAGGCACATCTGGGATATTCATCTTCTATTTTTCTTGCGCCCTCTCCCGCAGCAATTCCGTTTCCTGTGTCCTCGCGGCTCGATTTCTCGAGACGCGCTCGATATTGCCTCTCCAGGCTCGATCCAAGTCCTTGGACCGTGACGCGAATGCGGAAAACAGACTCTCGCGCGAGGCAAACGCTGGCGAATCCTCCTTAATGCGCGCGATGCTTAGATAGATTTTCGTTCTCCTTCGACACAAGTGAAAGAAGCGCGATGCTCACGTAACGCCTCCCATTTCTTTCCCTCTTCTCCCTTTTCCCTGCCGATTTGCTCGGGTTCGGCCGGCGGTGTTGATCGGTGGCGCGAAAAGCGAGAGTAATTTTGCAAAAGTGAAACTCGCGCGAGCATGAGATTTCCGGCAGGCCCGACCACGGCTCCGAGAAAGCGCTGGCTCGTTAACACGTTCGCGCGCAACTTTTAAGTGAAAATGTTACGTGTCGCGGAAAACTAGCGGCGTTCGTGGAAAGGACGAGTCGCTCGAATGTTGTTAATTGGGAGCGAGCTGCGAGGAAATATTGCGGGTGTTTTTTTTTTTGTTATTAGAACGTAGATCGTTTATCATCCCTTCCTGTTCGTCTTGCTTAAATACATCTTTTGGAAAAAACTTGCCACTTTGGATTGCTTCTAATGTAGTTCACCTTCAGTTAATAGGGATTCCTTGCGGTTACCTGAAAGCTCGATTTAATTGGTCGAGAAAGCAATTGAAAAAGGGCCATTTTCCATGACAGATGAATATTTATTAAAAATCTTTGATACAAAAGGAGATATCTTAACTTAAATTAGGTACAAGTGTTTGTTGCTGCGGCAAGATAGTAATTTTGCCAGCAACGATTATTTAACATCGGCTGACGCGCGTAAAGCTCGCTTAAGCGCCGGCATTAGTGTTTCTTTGGAACAGCAAGATAGACACAACGCGTAGAATTGCGCGATAAAACGCGACTATTATATAGAAGCATGTTTAGACGAGTGTTTTTATGTCTCAAGATTTTTACAAACTTTCCTTACCCAGTGGAACGAAATTGTGCTATCTTCAGACGTTAGAGCTTAACAGCAGAACGGAATTCGAGATATAGGTTTCTTGCCAGATGGACTTGGAAGAGATATAAAAAATCCTGTGGAATCGAACAAGATAAAGTGTTCCACCTTTCCACTCTGTTTTTTTTTTTTTTTTAACTTTAAACCCACCTGTGTATCGAGATTGCCGCGATCGGCCTCTTTAAAACAAAACGGTGCATCGAAAAGCATATTGTACCGACTTTGTGCAGTGTTTATACAGCGCTGTCGCCAAGAACTCGAGCAATCTTAAGTTACGCAAATTGAAAGACACGTTACGCTCGTCGAGAAGCATTACTTATCACGCCCACGTGATCCGGGATGATCGCGCGCGACTAGTGCCACCCGAAATCCCGAGTGTTTACTCAATAGCTTGATTCGAAAGAAGGAATGCTTGTATTCTCGATGATTACTTTGATCGACGGTACATCCTCATATTACGTTCCCCGTGGAGAGAGACAATCGCCAGAGTATCCAGCAAGCGCGCGTACGAAACAATTAACAACGAAGAGACCGTCCGATCACCTTTCACCAGATCGAGATCAACGGTGATGCGAGAATCCACCGTATCCGCCGCCGCCGCCGCCACCGTATCCGCCGCCGCCGCCGCCGCCGTATCCGCCGCCACCGTATCCTCCGCCACCGTATCCGCTGCCACCGTATCCGCCGCCACCCCCTATGCCGGAGATCGACTCGTAGCCACCGCCGCCGCCGCCTCCGCCTCCGCCTCCGTGTTCCTCGTGCACCACGACAGGCACGGGTACTTTGACTGGAACTGGCACCTCTTTCTCCACCGGGTACGGTACTTCCTTCTCAACGATGTAAGGCTTGTCAACGGGTACCTTGACGGCGTAAGGCACAGGCTTCGGGACGGCTACGGGCACAGGCTTGTGGACGGTGTACGGTTGAGGTATTGGAACCTTGACGGGCACCGGGTATGGTTTGGCGATAGGCACGGGGTACGGTTTGTCGACCGGTATCTTCACCTCGTAGGGCACCGGCTTCTCGACGGGTACCGGGTACGGCTTCTCGACGGTAACGGGGTACGGTTTGGGAACGGTTACCGGGTACGGCTTGTCCACCGGTACCTTGACTTCGTACGGAACTGGCTTCTCCACGGGATAGGGCTGCGGCACCGGGATTTTCACCTTCACTGGGAACGGCACGTGCTTCTCGACGGTGTACGGCTGAGGCACCGATACCTTCACTGGCACCGGTACGTGCTTCTCGACGGTGTACGGTTGCGGCACCAGTACCTTCACCTCGTAGGGCTTGTCCACCGGTACCTTGACTTCGTACGGCACCTTCCTCTCCACGGTGTACGGCTGGGGCACGTGCACCGGCACCTTCACGAACACCTTCACCGGGTACGGTACGTGCTTCTCGACCGTGTACGGCTGCGGCACGCCGACCTTCACCTCGTACGGTACGTGCTTCTCGACCAGGTAGGGCACGTGCTTCGTCACCTCGTACGGCACGGGCACCTTCTTCACCACCGTCACCGTCTTCACGTGCTCCTGGTGGTCGTACGACGCGCCGCCGCCACCGCCGCCGCCGCCGCCGCCGCCTCCGAGGTCGCCGCCACCACCTCCGTAGTCACCGCCGCCACCTCCGCCGCCCAAGTCGCCGTAGCTACCGTAAAGACCACGTTTCTCCGTCTTCCTCTCCGACGACTCTGCTAATGAGTCCGTCGCTGGCGACGCGCTCTTCTCCGCCGCCGATTTCGTCGACTTCTTCGCGCAGCTCCCTTGCGTGGCCAGTGCCACCAGGACGATGGCGATCTGAGGGGAGAAAGTCAAAGTGAACTCTTTCGTGCAGGAAATGTTAAGTTCCTTTCACGGTTTGTCGTCCGTAGGTTCGTGCTCGATTGGACTTTCGGTGCGTTTAAAGAGCGTAGGAGAAATTCAGGTGTAGGTCAAGTGGTGGAGAAACGTGGAGAGAGGTGAACACTCGAAAAAATTTCTGGCCTTATTCCGTTATAAATCCTGTAGGCAAGTCGCGCGTAGCATTAACACTGATTCTCTCATCTTTCCTACCGACTACCCTACCGTTTTTGTGTACAAATTTCGAGGCAAACACTAATGTCTTTCCAAAGTTGAACGCGCTCGAGCAGGCAGTTTCATTTCGAACGCGGAAGCATGAAGGTCCGTCTCCACGAATATTTATCGTCACTCGTGACAGTGATTAATATTTTTTGATGCGTGGGTGGAGATCGGGAAACGAGTAGACATCGCGAAACTTCTTAACCCTCTAGGGACGGGGATGTTTTAAACTTAACGTAGAATTTTTTTGAGCGTTAAAATAGTCTATTTTATGTTCGGATTTGAAAGCTACTCGTTAATTTTTTTTTTTTTTTAATTTGTTTATAACAAAAAAAAATTTAATTTCGGGTTCTGATGGTACAACACTTTATTCTCTGCCTACTAAAGCTCACTATACCTATCAAATCTCGATCTTATTGATGGAACGTAAATAAAAATGTGTCAATCTGAATGGGACTCTGGAGTCCCACTCGTCCCTAGAGGGTTAACGCGTAATAAATATATTTAGAGTCGCGAACGATAAAAAAGATTATAATTCTGATATTGGAACACCATTAGTGTGCCTCGTGTGTGAGTGTGCGGCCTGTCGGTGGGACCCTTTTCATCTACCTCTACATTTTCAAACGAACCCTTCAAAAATGGTAAGTCCCATAATTCTGGGATACTTTGCATAAAGCTTCATTAAACATCAATATTGTGAATTCCTCTTAAAACAGAATCTTCGAAACAGTATGCTGTTAGGGACAATTAATTTTCTCCTTTTGTGATATGAGAATAGTGGATTAAAAAAAGCTTTCTTCCTTCAAAAATCTCCAAATAGTAAAGTCTCTTCAGTCCCAAGGTTGGATAAATATTTACTCATTATTTCTTACACTGTACACAAAATCACTGAAGTATAGTCTTGTGCAAACTAAAAGCTTGCAAGCTTTAACCCACCAGAGTGTATACTGTCTATCCGGCTGACCAAACAGCTTCAATATCATCCACACGAATTGTGCCTTCCACTATTAACAGTTAGCCAATTTGCAATACGTCGATCGCGACTGTCCAAACCGATCCGAAAATAGGAATCGCTTACCTTAATATTCATCGTTGAGTTCGCGTATGTTTTGCGGTGGCGTATAACCACTAACTGAACCGCTTCGTTTTCTAGACAGAGCCTTATATATACTCCCCGGCATAATGGCTCTGTACTTTCGCTGCACCTCATCGTACGTATTACACTTGTGCGTCTCGTTTTGCATTTGCAAAAACGTGCTCGCGCAAACGCCGGGATAACGTACGGGAAATTGTGCTCTCTGCCGCGTCGCTCAGCTAATCTACCACGTTCCATCGCTATCCGTAGAAATCGTTTTCATTAGATGCCTTTGAGATAAAGTGGGAGCCACTGACGATGCGCTTGCGTACGATATTGTTTCGCGATATTGCCACGCTATTTGCAGAACTCGAGCTTCAAACCGTAGATGCTCGATCGATGGAAACAGAAACCAAAATCGCAATTTTCTTTATGAACGGTAACGCGAATTAAGGGGACTAGGCAGTCAGAAACTCGATTTTTTTTTGTTGCATTTTTCGAAAGTACCACCCTTCCCGATTAAAATGCCGTTTGGTTTATGTTAAAATTCGCAAAATTGAGGATTTTACAGCCGAAAAGGTCGAGCGCGTCATAAACCGTTTCTGCGCGCACGCAGGTAGACTAGATTCCTCTTTCGAAACTTTAAGCGCGTTTTTCTCGGAATCATATTTCCTCTTCGTTTTGCAGTGATTGGGAAGAAACGGAGGTATCAGTCGATTTGAAAAAAATTCAGCATATATGAAACATGTCTAGTTACGACCTGGACCTACGCATAAGTCTGTAAAAACTCCTGGTTTGTCAAAAAAATAATAGAATGGCTCTTTTCCCTGGCGAAAAATGACGTTTCTTTAAAATTTGCCGTTTTGCAGCCACCATTCCTATAATTTTGATTTTTTCCTTTTTGAATAGGTGCAGGGCAGAATAGGGGCCAGGGCAAAGTATAAATTTCAGAGGATATTTCACAATTAAATTTCTTACGGCCAGAATCACTGCAAAATTACAGCGGCTCCAAAAAAAAAACGCCTACATATCAGACGACTGTAGCGCTGTCATACATATGTATATAATATTCAAATCATTTCTTTTTTACTGTTTATAGTATTAATAAACATTACCCGAATGTACTAGTCACAATTTGTGTTCATCTCCTTGTAAATAATTCGCAAAAAATACTTGATTTTCGAGCGATCTGACTGCCTAGTCCCCTTAAGGGGACCTTCCGGTCTAAAAGTCGATTTTTTTTTTATTTCATTTTTCGAATGTTCAAACTTTTAGGAATACGTGTTTAAAAGGATTTGTTGAAATTCGTAAAATTCCAGAAGTTATAGGCATTTGAGTAGCGGAAAATGCATGGGCAACAACCGGGCACTCGGCGCTCACGTAAACCTTTAAGGGGACCTTCCGGTCTAAAAGTCGATTTTTTTTTATTTCATTTTTCGAATGTTCAACCTTTTAGGAATACGTGTTTAAAAGGATTTGTTGAAATTCGTAAAATTCCAGAAGTTATAGGCATTTGAGTAGCGGCAAATGCATGGGCAACAACCGGGCACTCGGCGCTCACGTAAACCTTTAAACGCGTTTTTCTCGAAACAGTGATCTCAAAACGTTGGGACCTGTATCTCCAAAAGTTATTATCCGATTCGACTGAACCTTTTTTTATTTTGAAGAATATACTTCTGGCTAGGGGGGGGAACTAGAAAAAATTACAAACAATTGAAAATTTATAATTTTCAAAGGCGTTGAAAGGACGAAAAGTACAGGGAAAAGTGATTTCAAACATCAAGTGTCATTATTTTCTAAAAAAAAGTCTTTTTTTTTTTATTTTTTCTAGTTTCCCCCTTAGCCAGAAGTATAATCTTCAAAATAAAATAAGTTTCAGTCGAATCGGATAATAACTTTTGGAGATACAGGTCCCACCGATTTGGATCAATTTTTTTACGCCTTGACTTTAACGACTCCCCAGGGCCGTCTGCAATAATTAATTATAAAACAAAAAATATATTTCTATAACTTAAGACATCCTTAATACAATGCAAAAAGTCCCATTAAATTATATATAGTAGTTTTCCTTTAATTAATTCCTAAAAATCACCTATTTTTTGGGGCTCTAGACCGGAAGGTCCCCTTAAACGAGAAAAATCAGATGAATTTCGATCATGCTCGTTCCATATTATTTACACGGTAGGGTTCGCTTGAATTAACACGTTGATGCACTTATGTGCGCGATGGGAAAAGGGTAATCGCACTTTCTGAACAAGGTGAATCCAAGTTTCATCGCTCAATGCATTTTTCCTGATGATAGATAGTAGGAGGCTTAAACAGACGTTAAGAAATTTAATTGTACGCCGGATAAATACTTTGTGGCCGATCTTTACGTTCAATCTACGTTAATTTCACTTTGGTTCGATATAAGTGGTAAATTAGATGGTTCGAATAAATTTGTATAAACAGAGTGGCTGTGAAACGTAAAATTAGTAACTGTACGTTTTTAATGCATTTATTTCCCAATGAAATTCATGAAATATATTAAGATTCAATATATGATATTGGATGTTTACACTTGAGCAAACTTCCTAAGTGTAGTGAATATTGCTTTTCGTTTAATTAAGAAGCAGATTCTCAATTTCAGTTTCTTAAGCGTGGAATGCTTCAACTCGCGTTGAATGAATTTCTAATTAAATTGAAACTAATTTCGTATCTGCTTTTAATTTACAAAATGTATATTTTACGTATTCCTTTCCCTGCAGATATTAAATATATTCCCCCGTTCTCTTGGCGCACATAAACCTACACAAACTTGTCGCGTTTTACGACGATTATTAAGTCTGACCCATTTCTCCTCGGACTCCTTAAAAGCGCACGTACATCTAATGTGTTTTTGATTACGGTAACCAGCGCATCGTGAAGCGCAGTCTCCTGATTATATCGCGAACACGGGGCACTAAAAGTAAATTGACGGAAGTTGACGTTCACGCAACCATGATTCGCATACTTGCTCGATGGCAGAACCATGATTCCCTCCGCGCGTCTGCAGTCGTCGCGAGGATATGTAACGCGTGACGTTATCGCTTACGAATTACAATCATCTGGTGTTGCAGATCCAAATATATTTAGACGAATCTATCTGCAATATTTAGATCCCTCTAAATACCTCGATTTCAAATCGAAACCCATCACGTTTGGATGCTAGAAGTGCCTATCTCTACACGCCTGCAATTGTATCGCGACAAATTTAAGTGTGTCGAAAGATATTCGCCTCGTTTCTAATCAAAATTACCTTCAAGTCCTACTATTAATTGCGCAACTGATAAAACCGTACTACATCCAATTTTCCATAAACAATTCAAGATCTAACACTATAACAACTCCGTAGACCCAAGTCCACGCGATTAAAAGTTCCACCAAAAAGTCACATTCAGATTCGAAAATGCCCTGTCTTCGCAGCTTCTACAAACCTTGCCCCACTAATCCCGATTATGATAAAATTCCAATCTCTGTCTCGCATCTGTGTACAGTAACCTGAATCCCGGACCACATCGAAATTCATTCTGTCTGATTGGATTGGATCTGCACCCAGCTACCGCGCCACCCTTTCGGCCCCAATATCAGTGAAAACTCTTCCTTTTCGCCCCCACATGGGCGTATCTGCATGCTCGCTCGTTAATCCGTCTAAGCGATCGTGGAAGCTTATCTCCGCCGATAGCGTTAATTCGAAGCACGGTCGCGGTTTCGCGCAAACCGTATCGATATCCGCGAAGGACGGCCATTAGGCGCGTGTAATTGCCGCAGAAATCCGAGTAAAGCTCGTTGTTGGCCGCTCGCATGTGGAATACCTAATGCCGTATGTTAATACGGTCGCATGCGCCAGCGCCGTTTCGATCCTGCCGGGAGATAGACCGGCGATTTTTTAACGATTAATCGCTGCACAGGCATCCCGCTGGGGTCGTATCACCGCGAATGCTTGTTACGCCGGCCCGCCTCCTTATTCGCGCAATTTTCAATAAATATCGCCGGCCCCGTGGCCGCCCCTGGGAGTTTCCTTTCGTACGCGGAGCAGCGCCGACTGCGTCGATTCCAATCGATCGACGCGGTGTCCGAGTCCGCTGACGATCGTATAATGGGCATACTCGTGGTAATGCCAGGTGGAATTTGTCGTAGGCGGCTGTGTGGCGAGCCTGCTCGCGATATAGTTTCTCAAGTCGTAGGATCAGTGGCAGATTTAAGGAAAAAGGCCCAGGTGGCAAACGTTCCGAGGGGCCCATTTTTTTCCGGGAAAATGAATTTCCGGGTTTACTAAAAACGGGCTAAGCGTAGTAGTAGGTATGGAAGAAAATGTGGTGCTTGGATATAATAATAGTTTTTTTTTTTTGGGGCCCTGGGTGGGCCTTCTGGGCAGGGGCCCAGGCTCATCGGTCTTACGTTTCCCAATTTTAAACTGGGCTGACATGGAAGATGGACAATGGTTGGTCGAAGGTCTGAGGACTCTTGTGCTTTTGGTGTATGGAGCTGTTTTTGGGAAGGAAACGTGGAGTGTGTTTGCATAATTATATATAATTGTATTCCATTACTCGCTGAAGATTCACTATTCGCGTAGGAAATGTTTTCAGTTGTTTATTAAATTAATTAGTCGTTTTTTTCGTTCGATACGTACGTGCGCTATTTTATACGCTGTTCACTTCCCGATGAAATTCTTCGAAGTTCCACGGAGTATCTCCTGAATTTTCAAACTGAAATTCCTGTCGAGATCGCTATCGTTGATTCATAATACGAGGATTATAGCGTCGCTCATAGATATGCGCCTATAGTTTGCGTGTTAATCGCGAGGCATAGTGTAACGAGAAAGTTTTCCTTCCTCTCTTGTTAATGGTAAACCATCTTTTTCATTCACGGTGCCTCTTCCAAGCTCAAATCCGACTAGTGCCCAATCAAGTGCATCGCCTTTTTTATTTAACATATCGCACACATCGCTATCGTGTTTTTAGTACTTAAAATCGGTTTGTGTTTTCTCTGTAAAGCGAAGAAAGAGAAGGGAAACGTTCCTTACGTGGGTATAATAATTAGATAATTTATGTGACGTTATAGAATGCTGAAATAATGGAGAATGAGATGTCAAACATTGCGTGACAAATCACGATTCCTCTTTCTAGAATAAATTACCTTATAACGATAAAATATGCGTGCACGTTTGTGCTTGATAGTGAATGTCGCATTATTTATTTTACATTTAATACTGGTTTTCAAAATTCCCAAACAATAATTCCTCATTAGGGAACATTATTTTACTTTTATGCCCTGTGATGAATCAAATATTAATGATAAAAACAATTATTATATTCAAGATTAGAATAATTTTACTTGGTGTTTCGTTGAGACAGCATTAACAGCCCTGAAAATATTAGATTCCTTGCAAAATACTCTTGTATTGTCAGCAGAGTATCTTGAATATGTAAGTGTATGGCGAAGATTTCTTTTAGGTGTACTTGAAATTATCTGGTAACAGTACGTTCCTTAATTACTAATACACAGTGATTTATGGCGTGTGGAACGTTAGACAGTAATACTCGATGCTTCACGGACACCATAACAGTTGCTTCAACCATTGTTTGGTATTCAATTAGTTACTTCGAGCAGGTAATTAGCTCATAACTCATCGGACTTACTTACACATTAAGCGACGCTTAATCATCCAAACTAAAAGTTTCAATCGTGGTTAATAGAAATTAATTATCATCCCTAACGTCCTACTTATTTTCTCAAATTTCCTCGCGACTCAGAAGAAAGGAAACATTTCAAGCGCCTTTCAGACTTCCTAGCATGTTACCGAATTTGTTTTTTTTTTCAACAAAACATCAACACAAACATTCGTCGGTCTATGAAATGTTCCTTGAACCGTTCTGGCAGCTTCTCGTTTTCTCGCATCAGCATAATGACGCATCCGAGATCGGGCGATCCGAATCTATGAAGACATCCATCCAGCTGCAGTCCGCGACGCACTCGCGCAGGATGCAGCCCGTGCAAGGAGAAACAACCAACGGATCGGTCAATAACGAGCGAACGTGGTGCTCCGTTTCGCGTTGCTTCCAGGGCCTGCCTTTATATAGGCGAGCAAATTAGTCGGCGGCCATGGTTGCCGGATTGCTCGCTTTCGTTGCTTTTTAATTGAAGACGAAACGAAATGATCGCGTCGTGCGGCGCACTTAATTGGAAACTTCTATGGTGCGCGCGTGGCAGCACAGTCTCTCTGTGTCCTGAACCGTGAATCCGCGGAACGCACGTTTTCTACCGCGAATTCTACCTGCCTCTCCACGAATTCGCACGCATTTTGAAAAAAAATCTGCGCGACGATTTGTTACGCTACGTTACTGCTGCAATAATATAGTGCGGTGCCTATTTGTCGCTTAGGGCCATTTCGCACGAGAAACATCTGTGTTGGAATGTGTTTTGGATATATTCATTTAACAGAAACAGTGTTGATTCGAAGAATGTAGGTGTGAATATATTTGGAATACCAGTCGTGAACCACAAAACTGTCACGTATGGAATGGTCCTTATTCCCGATTACGTGTTTGGGGTATTTGTGGTGGCTTCTGTATTGCGCAACAGCTGAAAACGGTAATCTAAGAAGGGTATAGTAATTGAACAGTTCGAGGGTAGTAGTAGCAGTCAACGGTAACGGAAGTCGAAAGCAGTGGCAGCTAAAGAGTGGTAGTGAAACCGTGGAAATATCACATTTAATGGATTTTGCAACAAGTGAACGTACCTACATACGGTTATGTCAAACGCTTTCAAAGCATGAAATTATTTATAGAAATACTTCCATCAACCTGCGCGAATTTTTTGCAACGCTGTGATACACATACAACAAGAACATGGAAAATTAAAAACACACTTACACTTCAGTTATTCTTTACGTAATTTGGTTAAGTGAAATTACTGTATTCTCTGGAAACACGCGAGTTTTCAATTTCTAAGAAGCGCGGGCATTTCTTTCATCAACAGTTCAACAAAGTTAGACAACAGAAATGAGTTCAAAGGAAGTCTACGAAAATCCGGAGTGGAAATTGCAAGTTTCTCGAAATTCACGCTTTCTACCAGCACGACGACCAACGAAGTTGCTGCTGTTTACATTTTCAACATCGTTGCCGCTGGAACGTCCGACTCGACCCAATTAGCGTTAGCGGAAACGCCCGCCGCCGTCGGCTACGTAACTTCGCTCGCACCTCGGAAGCGAAAATTCCGCCTGAATTTCCACGGTGCGGTGGCCGTTTGGCGTTGTTTGTTTGTCCGCCAGCTGCAGCGAACTGTGCCGTCCGTGTCGGCGGCGTTACATCCAGCGGCTCGGCTCGCAAACGAAAGTGAAAGGGATCACCGGCGACTTTCCCCGAAATTTAACAGCGCGCCTGCAGCAACGATCATCGCCGCCGCTTCCGAAGCTAATGTTCCGCCGGCACGAACTTCATGAATTTGGAAGGAAGCGGCGTGTGACCGATTCCGAGCGTAATCGAGGCGTATCTCTGGCCCCGCGTTGTTAATCGTTCCCGTTGTTACAACCGCCTATTGGAATTTTCGTACCGGCGGACTTGTCGGAGTGGCGTCAGATTTCTGGCTGCAGCGATGGGTGCTAGGGTTGATACAAAAACCGAATTTTGAAAAAACCGTTTTTCGTATTCCACTATTCCAAAAAACCGGTTTTCGAATTTTTACAAAGAAAAAAGCAAAATATAATTCAAACACTAGAGAAATATTTATACTTATTTTAAAATTTATCAGTTTTTTTTTTAATATTTATGGAATTGCAAAAATATAACAAAATAAAATATACTGCATATAAAACCAAATAAAAATAAAGCTAAAATAACTAAAATCCGAACAAAATTTAAATTATAAATCTGTATTTCATTTAGTATTTTTCTTCGGGAAATATAAACTCATGAAGATTAATTTTACAGTAAACTGTTACCACAATATGCTTGTGTCCCAGGCGATTTCAAGTTAAAACGTTAACGCCTTTAATTAGATAATTAAATAAATTTGATATGTTAATTCTAGTATCTAAAGCCCGTTTTTTAAATTGGATATCTTTTAGAAAATTAACTGTGAAGAAAATGAAAAGTGATGCGGAATTTTCGTGTGGAAGGGTTGGATTTGGGGCATTCGGTGAGGATATGGCGAGTTGAAAGGCGGATATTGCAGCCATCACATTTTAGTACTTGTCCTCTTCTTCTTATTTCGTTTGTTTATTTTCAAATAAACTGCATCCTGAAGTAGGCAATTAGAATTTATTTTAAAATCTATTTTTGTGGTCAAAGTTAAGGTAAATGTACCAATAACGAGCCGTTTAAGGAAACGGTAACAAAGTATAATGAATATTGTGTATAAAATTAACAATTTAAGTGAAACTTTTTTTCATTCATAAAGATTTTGTTGTTTCTCATCAGTACTCACATAACAAAATTTTGTTTTTTATATATTTAACATAAAATAAACAAGAATATTTGTACGTGTAAATGTACCAATATATAGCCAACCTCACGCGATTGACCTAGCGGCCCGATTTTCATGTCCCAGTACCTAGCCATAGGTTTTATAATCGTGTAAAAATTATTTTAAAAACTGATTCTTTGTCTTAAATTGAAAAATCTTTAAATTGAAATATAAAATTATTGTATAAATAACCATAATAAACAGATTAGAAAATAAATGCAAAAAACAATAAGTTTAGTTACACTATCAATAGAAGTTTGTGGTTATTTTATATAAGACTCAAAACAATCAACAAATTTATTAAACTGTACATATACATAAACTTTAATAAACTTAAATTAAATGCTATCATTATTATCTAGAAAAATAATGTTTATATTATGATTTATGATCAAAATACTTACCGGCTTTATTCCAAATATCGAGTCAGAAATTCACACTTTTTTCGTAATTTTGCTCTGGCGATGCCGATTAACATTTGCAACTCACTTCACCCGATTTATTGAACACGTGGTTAGTTACTGGGCTAACAAGATTTGTTTGCACCGATAAATAGCCATGTAAATATTCAAATAAAAAAAAGTTTTCATATTCAAATTTTTTCTTTCTATGTGTTACAAATATTTTCAAGATTCTAAAACCCTTTTTTCTATCTAAAAAACTATTATCCTATAATAATTATGCTCTTAACAAGAAGCACGCTCTTCTTAGCCATATCATAACGAGTGTCTGAAAACGCGTCATATATCTGGCCTCGAGACTATAAATGGTATTTCTAAATATCTAGACAAAAAAACAAGACGATATAACTTCAGATATTAAACCGAACAATTAAATAATGCAAATTACGCCAAATATGTATTTTATCTTACGCGCATAGTTTAACAATTATTAATATTTCAACAGATGGCTAGGTACTGGTGCATGGCTCGTTATTGGTACATTTACCTTACCCCACTTGGCAGTATCTTTATGCTCATATTCTTCTTCTTTTCTTTCAACTATCCAATCGTTAGCCAAGGACCCATTTAGTTCCCTAAAGTATTCATCATTTATTCTGAATTCTAACTCGACACTTTTCCCTTCGTCATACTTGCTTAATTATATCAATCGCACTATGTCACTGCCCGTTAAAGATTCTTCATATGACAGAACCTAAAAGGGCGTAGTTGGAAGAAAGAAACGGTAGCTAAACTCAGGGGACTTTTATTGAATTTTATGCAAACCATGTCTCGATGTACCTCGTGCTTCTCGTTTGATATGATGATGGGTCGAATCGGAGAGGGTATTCGGATCACGGGAACGTCAGCGATCACGGTGCATTTGTATTTCAATATCAGCTCTTATTTACATAAGTGCCTGCTCCGGTCTAAAATTCGGGGGACACTTTCGTCTTAATTTTCACAAAATGAGTCGTTTCGAAGGCGCACCTGCTGGGCCGTTTGAGGTCCCTGACGATCAGAACTAATGCATTACTGATGGCCGACGCTTCGGGCCCTTCGGGGCCTTAAGAAACGGGCGGCAGCGCGAGATTATGTAACTTTAATTGCGTTCTAACTACCGTGCAATGCCCGAAGAATACGACCCAGGCAGTTTTGGCGGTGCCTCATTAAGACGTTCCCCGAGTTGATGCCCGGAACGTGGACCATGATTACTCGAGATTCATGGACTGCGAACAGAGGTTTAACTCTGAAAAAATGTTGATCGCTTGCTTCGTGCCGCGTTGAATAAAAAAGTAGAAAAACTGGATGTCGTACAACACTTTGCAAATGAACGATCTACATTACATTTCCATCAGATTCGCGCGAGGTGTTCGGATGCTGTGTGTTCCCAGTTTCTTTAACGAACAAGTGCGTAATATATACAAGTGGCATACGCGATATGAGAATCACGGCGATTTCACTTTAATGCGTATACATCTTATGTGTACACTCGCCTGAAAGATTTTTTCTACCCCCTCTCGCGGAGCGGATGAAAGTAAAGTTTGCATCGGCTCGCGAAGATCTCGCTCAATTTCGCGGCGAATATGTCACTCTGTGGGATTCTTCTTGCCGATTGGTGGACACTGCATTTGTGTCACGGTAAACGATGCGATTGACTGTGAGGCCGAAACTTTCGTAGCTTGCAGTGGCAATCTTATCTCTCAAGCGAGATAAATCATTCAGGATTGATTCGAATACGTAGAACAGTATCTCGAAATTAAAACGAGCAATGCTACCTTGCAATGCATCCCCCAACATTCGCTAACGATAACACGTCTTCATAAGTGTGTGCGAATGCGTTCTGGAAAATTCGCTCCGTTCTAGTGTTAAATGTCTGCGGAACCTTCGTTTAATTGCGCCATCTATCCTCAAGCATTGTCGCCTGTGAACAACGATCCCGTTAAGACCCGGTCCGCGATGTTCCCGCCTCTGCCGTGAAAAGATCGTCGAAGTGGCCGCGCGGTTCCAGGGCCGGGCCGCTCCCAAGATCGGCGGCCCGTTATTTGTTGAGGACACAATTATCGGATCCGCCGGCACATGTAATTTGAGCGGTATTATGCGTACGTCGACAACGTGTCGCGATTATGTACCCAGGCTTCGTTGTACCTGGCTGCTGGGCTGCGTCCGGCAGGCCGTTGGAACGTATCTGCGCCAGTGCTGTACGTGCACGTCCAACGATTCTGCACCGCTACACCGAGCGCCGATCGCCGCGTCCGATCCGATAGCCAATTACGAAGAACATGACGTCCAACGATGTCCCGTACACCTGGACACGGGAGGGGTGACTTGGTTAACTAGACGACAGCGGGAACTGGAGCTACCATGTGACGAAAGTGAACGAAAGTATCACTCCGTTGAACTACTTCAGTGGGCTTGCCTGCGAACGTATTCCGCCAGGCCTCGAATTCTCGAATTCTTTTTCTCGCATCCTGCAGTTGTATGCAAGCTGATGGTATTACAATATGGAGAAACGGAGAACTGTAATCCCAAGATTAATATTTGAAGAGGAGCTCGAAGGGGAGCCGGAGACACAGAGGATGGTGATCTTGCGTTGGGACCACCTCGATTCGAATGCGAGTCACGCAAAATGTATACTGTTATAGGAATTAAGTAGCCGGTAAACACAGCACGCGCGGTTGATGATGGATGTTCGGCCGGTTCATTGAAATAGCAGTGATTCGACGGATTTTCGCAAATTAACAGTGTCTAGCTCGGAGATGCTCGGCTGATGTGCGTTTCTAAGCATCGAGATGAGATAACGATCGGAAATTGCCGCGATTCCCCACGACCATTAGTTGCCCTGCTTCGATAGAGCTGGCCAGCCCTGTAATTTTCGACTCTAATACGCGAACGGATTGTGCCTAGGCTCCATCGGGCAAAAGCGAGTTTGTTTACCGTGGGCGATTGGGGTACCGCGTGAGCAGGAATTAAAAATGTATTCACGGACACGAAGCAGTACTCGGTAAATAGTTGGAGAATAATTTGACTGACTCTAATATCGTCGTCTTCCACGTCGATTCGTAGGTAAATTGTAGAAGTAGGTATAACGCAATTTTAATGCGTCCACTCGACCCGGCAGACCACCTATGCTCTTCAGACCTTCGTCACACTCATCGCGTTTCAGTGTTACGGATCCAATTTGCAGAATTTGTACTTTGGCGAATAATTATATTGAGGGGAGAGATACTTTTGCACGGAACGTCGATTGTCTTTAGGTCTGTACTGCTTCGAGTTCTTGATGGGAAGATATGACGATTAGGTATGTGAATGGTTACTCGTTCAGTCGCGAATGTATTTTCTAGGTTTTGATTTATTGTGGTATTCTGTTTGCACTTTTAATTTTTGTTCTCGGAGGTTTGATGGGTTATTTCTTCGTGCGCGGTAATATTTCTTTCGTTATTTTTCACTTTGTAAATAATAGGCTCTTCCCGTGAATGGTAATAAATAAATAAATAAATAACGGTAGAAATAATAGGGAGTATCCAATATATTGTTCTTTATTTTAATAAAATTTCTATCTTTTTAAAGAATGCACCAGGCGTCCGCGATTCGATTCTGTGCAAATTCAAAGAGCTGGTCGACGTCGGTGCACAGTTGCCTCATTTTCCTTCAATATTGTTTCACAATTCTTTTGATATTAATAAAACATGAAGACGTAATTTACGTTGGGGGCCCGGTAAGAATCTTTCCCCCGGGCCAGGCGTTGGCTCCCGACGCCTCTGATCGACAAGCACAAATTGGATCCAAAGATTCCTGTTATCTGCCAGTATTTACTGACCTATTTCAGCAGAACATTTCACTCGCATTATTCACCGTGATTGAACGTTAACGAACCCGTCTCGGATGGCTTGATTCCATCCGTTTCCGTTCTCCGCGTGACCCGTCAAAATCCTAAGGGAGTAATTTTGTAATTATCCCGCGAGCCCCTGCTGCTCGCGACGGTAGCAACCAACGCCACCGAGCAGTTTGTCTGGACCAGCGTCGTTAGGGGCACTCGCAATGATGAGATACGTCTTCCATCTTAATTCTCAAGCCAACTAGACTTTCAAGGACAAGTGGTGCAGACTCTGCACCAGGGGCAGTACTATAAAACTGCAGACAAACTCGAAGCCTCCTAAGAAGCTACTTACCTACTGTTCTTAAAATTAGCAAACTCAACTGTCCCGTTAGAACCTGACACATCCATTCCATAATTTTCGTCCGGACAGGCTTCCCCGCCTCTCTCCTTCGTGTAATTGAAAATCCCGAAAATTTGAAGCACCCAAGCTGTCACACTCCCCTCGAATCAATGGACTTGAAGTCATGCGTCATGCACCGCGCCAAGTGAGTCGTCCCCTTTCGAACAAGACAAACAGCGTGCACAGCGACGATGCCTCGCAGCCACCACGTCGCCCCGTTCTAAAGCAATTTCTTAATTAGACCGCGCGCGCGGCCGTGGTTTATACGCGCGAAATTAAAGGGCCCTGCCCATCGAGATTGAACTCCCCAATGCGCGTCGAAGCCGGTCTTAAATCAAGCCGCTGGCTAATTGCCGTCGATATTTCATACGCCGGAGTCGCGCGGATCCGCCGGCGGAGTGTACCAGCACGCGCCCGACGCTTGCGGGCAAAAAGGCGAGAGAAAACGTTCGAAACGAAAAAGCCACCGCGCCCGGCCACGGGGGAAAAACGAAGACGAGGACCGGGTCCGAGGCGGTCCCGAGGTGGCGAGAACGCAGCTGATCCCACTGATCGCGTTCCCTTGCCCCCCCGTTTTCGACCGTTTTTCTTCCCTTTTTATGGCGTCGCGCTCTCGAAATTTACCCTGCCCACCGACGCCAGCCGGGCGGCTTAATAAAAAAACTCTGGTCGCGTAACACTGCGCGCAAGTCGAGGTGCGCGTAATCAATTAGCACATCGCCACCTTGCGTCTCGATCGATCGATTCCAGGGAGGTGTGTTGATTAATCAGCCTCGCCGTTTTTCTTCGGTCACTTCGAAGTCGTTTCTTCTTCTCGGATTTCGCGGGGTGCACCGCGGCAGGTTGACTTTCGTCGGCGCTAGTAGCAGATCGCACCTAGGGACACCTTCCACCAGGTTGATGAAACCGATTAAATTCTCAGACGAGTTTTTGTCTGGATTTTTTAAATAATTCCACCCCTCTGATATAATCCATGGTTATCGCTAGACTTCGTTCACGCGCAGCTTGTTTGAAGTAGTTTCTACCTGATCAAATGATGATCAGTCTTCCTTACTTTCCTAGTGACATTAATAGGGATAGAAGCTGATTATTAGGTGCCTATGATCACACGTGAATAAATGTAGATGATTTGGTGCAGGTGATGTGAATGGATTTTGGTAAGCGTTACTAATGGTTTCTTTAAAAATTCACTGCGGAATAAGGGTGTTAAGTGGATACTAATTGCAATGATATTAATATACTTGGGTCCCCAGAGATTGGATGGAGATAATTCCCATTATGATTAATAAGATCGTAGATCGGTATCGGGGGGTAAGATATTATAATGAAGGCAATGCATTAACTACAGGTGATCCCTGTCGCGAAGGTGTTAATATTCATACACTGATTAATTCCCTGCATCACGGAAATTCATTTCCCCCCTATTGTTCCTTCACTGTGAAAGCAATTTCATTTTCGAAATATCGTAAATACGGACTGTTCTGGAATCATTTCAGTAGCACGTAGAAGCATAAAATATTAGTTAAATATATGTATTTTCGATTGGTAATAAAGATTTTTCGTAAGAAGTTACATTTCATTATAGGTAATAGAATGCCTTGAAGATCCCATGGAGGACACTTTGAGGCACATTCACCAATTACCAACACTGCAAAATGAAATATATTTTCGACTCGCAATTCAGCTGCCATAATACCTAATAGTCCTGTCAGCCTGCGCATAATTATACCCAACCGTGAATCACTTTACCCTTCGTTGCATAATATCAAAGAAAACGTTTACACTTAACAGTCCTACATGCAAGCACGCGAACAATGTACTCTTGGATTTATTATATACCATCGTTCGCCGGTGCCCCCGCCCTTACAAACACGCCGCGCAAAAGCGTCGAAGCAAAAAGGACTGGCCGTCGACGAAGCTCGCAATTAGGCCAAACCATTAATTACTCGAATCTTTACATTCTACCTAATCCAGTGTTGCATGAGCTCTAGCAGCTGAATTATAGGGGCCATAAACCAAGATGCTATCGGGGACAAAAGGGTGAGGTTGCTATCAACTTCCAAAACAGGTGGGCCAACTGTCCTAAAGCTAGCGCGGACTCACGGGCCCAGTGTATCGTCGTTATTTTAATTTCGCGAGAATTATCGCATCGTGTAATGGAAACTGTCACATCATCCGGCAAGGTGCTTCAATTAACCGTCTACTTTGTTGCGCGAGAGTGATCGTTAGGATTCACTCGGATCCTGCCGATCGGCCGCCGCGAGGTAGATAGGGGGAGGAAGGGTTTCGCAGCGATCGCATTAGCATAATTTAAGTCGCTGTCGATAATCGGTGACACGAGAACGACGTGACCGCTCCCCCGGAGAATCGTATTGCAATAAACTCGCGGTGCAAACTATTTTTCACCCGACGCTAACGAACCGCCGTTCACCCCTCCATTAATCGTTACGACCGCGCGATAATATCGCCGATAACGTCTGTGAAACGTGGCGTAATTGAATCATATTTTTTTTAAATATAGGGGAGACCGGGGCTAGTTGACTAACTTTTTACATTTCTAATTTTTATAAATAGACCATTAGTATTTTGTTGACTTACTGCATACCAAAAGTTTCCAAATTTCATTAGGTATACAGGCATAATTTGGAAAATCGTTTTAATTGAGTCTAGGTTGTAGTTTTTATTGTATTTAGAGTAGTGAGACGAATAAGTCAACAGACCCCGGCTACGGGGTTAGTTGACAAATATGATGGGGTCAGTTGACTTGACATTTACTTTTCAGTTTTAACCCTTTGCATGCGAAAGGTGTATATATATGTTGTCACAGTACATCAATATAATGTGAAAAACCTATATATACGCTGCCAATTCCATCAATATAGTATACGAAACGCGTACGTATGTATACTACGACCAATAAATTTTTATATTTTTTTTCACTCATCCACAGTGTTATTTTTTTTTATTAATTATCATGGTCTAAGATACTGTAATTATTTTGTACTGGTTTGTTATGGTCTATTTGGAAGGCCTGAGAGTTTGGAGGGAGGATAGGGTGTAAAACTGGTAGGGGTGAGTTTGGAAGGATTTGTGGAGCTAAACTCTTTGCCTCGACTGCATCTTGAGGATAAAAAATGCAATTATTAGTAGTATTCCTATGCTTAGTCAAGTAACCCCGTCCGACATTGTTAACATGTTAAGGGTCGTACGTACAAAACCTCCACGCACCGGATAAACTAAAATACCGTAAATTATAGTCAAGGTATCACGTTTCCACAAAATATTCATGAAATAACATCAAGCAGTACTTAGTGGACAAAAATTCATAAATAGTCGAAACGAAAATATTTACTTCCAGCCGACCTTTTTAGATTTTTCATTCTCACTGAGAGAACACGCAAGTTTTTGTCACGGCGACACGTTAAATGGCAAGCTGGTCATTCGTATGCTCCAATATTCCATAATTTATTCCATAATACAAGAATTAAAGGGAATTAGTCAACTAACCTCGTTAGTCAACTAGCCCCGGTCTCCCCTACCTGCGCCCCAATTATTTTCGAAGCAATCAAAGACGATTTCTACGCGCAACGATTTCAATATATTATTAAACTCAATAAGCTACCTTGCGATTGGTATTTCGCTACCCCTTTGACGAAATATAAAATAGAATTCTAATAGAAGAAAATACCACGATTCTTCGTCTGAAATATGAACAGATGCACAAAAAGTGCAGTCCTCGGGCATCTCGACAGCGGCTGCTCACGAATCCGCTCGCCCCTCCCTCGTTCGCACCCCGAAGACAGAATTCGTCTGGTGCGGCGGCCGAAGTGGCCAGAGGAGCGGCCGAAATTCCAGGCTCTCGTGACGGCGCACGCAGTCAGGCGACCGCTCGATCCCGAATCGGCCCTCGAAATTACGAATTCAGGAATCGGTGGCGCGCGAACGTTTAATCTGGAAAATTGCGCGGGGCCAGCGGGCGTCTAGCGGCTGGAGAATCAATCGGGGGCTGCCTTGTAATCGAGTCGCGCATTAATGCATTCTGTAACCCAGTTACAGTGGCGCGATGGGGCTCGGCCGGGCGGGCGCACGGCCAGCCACGGGCCGTCGATCTCGGCCAGAGATACCGGTCGATCGATCGATACACCACGACGCCTCGGCTGGACGTGTCGCGTGGCCGCCACACGACGTATCGTGCGGCCAGATAACGCCGGAAGATCCACCGCGGCCGAGGGCCGAAGGGAGGTCCGCGATCGCTCCCTGCCGATCGCGATCGAGCCGAGCGACAGACGCGCGGGGCAAGCGACGAAACTGGACGAAACTGCCAGCCCCGTGATCGAGGGATAGGGAACGGAGAGAAGCGGCGAAGGGGGACCGCGGAAGAGGGAAGAAGATGGAAGAGTGGGACCGAGGGAAAGAAATGGCGAAGGAGGAGAAGGTAAAGATAAATGGAGTCGGCGAGGAGGAAAGGACGGAGGAGGGTGCCGGACGGCCCCGGAGAGGAGACGTTCAATTTCTGTCGCATCTGCCTAAATGTACGTTAGCCTATGATCAGGCCCAGAGTGGCCGGGGTATATTATATCTCCGAGGAGACTAAGTATCGTTTGATTGCGATTTACGGACAGGCATTATCCTGTACGTGTCACGATACAAGAAAGATGATCGGTGCCCGTGGTCGGCTGGTGCCATCGGCGCTCCCGTACCCGATGACCATTATCGATCTCACCGAGCGCAGAAATTGTTTCGGCGCTTTTAGACCCGGCGAATAATTGATACGGCGAGGCGGTGGCGGCGGTGGCGGTGATCCAGCGGTCGCGCGCGTGCGGTGAATCGCGAAGGAAATCGGCAGAGCGCGTGTTCCTCCGCCACCGGGCTTCGCGGACGACTCGCTGGGGCACGTTCCCCGGGCTGATTGATGCGATATTGTCGCCGGAATTGATTTATTAGCAATCGCAGAGGCGCGCGCCGCCGCTGATTTATGCGCGGTAGGACACTCGTCGCCACTTCTGCTTCACACGGATTTCTATGAATGGAAGTGAAACGAACTGATCTGTGGATTCTGAGATGGGTATTCTTCAAGTATGTCGTAGATTACATCGACTCAAGTCTCCTTTAAAATGAGACGCAGGGTTTAGACTTTAGATACCAACATGTTAATAGAATGTAAAATTAATAGAGAAGACAGGCGCTAAAACGTCATATTTTTTAAAGAATAATCCACGAATTTAATTATCTCCGGGATTGCTTAAGGCAGCGATGCCCCGATGGGCGGCCCGAGAGTACGAGCATCCATCGCATTTTCCAAAGCTCGCGTGGAAGGGGGTCTCGAAACCAATGAAGTTGCAGGCATGTAACGGATGAGGAAAACTCTAGTAGTGTGCGTGTACGCTCGTACCCTGAAATCAGCATGTAACCGTTACATGCTGATTTCATTGCGATTAAATTGATTTGACTTCTGGTTATAGGCTGATTTCAAGTCGTTTGGATTTGCGGTTATGGGTTCTATTTTTTGATGACAGGATAATTTTTTAAACCCTGGGGGGTTTCTTTTTCTTCATAATTTTGTATTGTCATCCAAACTACGTAAACCTGCAAAGTTTCAAGTCTATTGGATAGTTGGAAGTGGGTTAAAATGGAGTTTCTAGATTTGAACTGAACAAACATACATACAAACAAACACACAAACAGAGGATTGAAGCTGAATAAAAATCGTTTAATAAGAAACTTTTTGTTAATCAGAGGTGTAAGTGGGAATGTTCAAGTCTATTTCGTCCAATTACATAATATTATTGTTTAATCATTAGTCAATTCCTGTTTATTTTCCCAATTCCTAAAATGTAGAACACTGGGGCTCCAAGAGCCCCAGTCATATAAGCCTACGGGTACGAGCGTACACGCACACTACTAGAGTTTTCCTCATCCGTTACATGCCTGCAACTTCATTGGTTTCGAGACCCCCTTCCACGCGAGCTTTGGAAAATGCGATGAATGCTCGTACCCTCGGGCCGCCCATCGGGGCATCGCTGGCTTAAGGGGACCTTCCGGTCTAGAGCCCCAAAAAATAGGTGATTTTTAGAAATTAATTAAAGGAAAACTACTATATATAATTTAATGGGACTTTTTGCATTGTATTAAGGATGTTTTAAGTTATAGAAATATATTTTTTGTTTTATAATTAATTATTGCAGACGGCCCTGGAGAGTCGTTAAAGTCAAGGCGTAAAAAAATTGATCCAAACCGGTGGGACCTGTATCTCCAAAAGTTATTATCCGATTCGACTGAAACTTATTTTATTTTGAAGATTATACTTCTGGCTAGGGGAACTAGAAAAAATTAAAAAATGACATTTTTTTTTAGAAAATAACGACACTTGATGTTTGAAATCACTTTTCCCTGTACTTTTCGTCCTTTCAACGCCTTTGAAAATTATAAATTTTCAATTGTTTGTAATTTTTTCTAGTTCCCCCCCAAGCCAGAAGTATATTCTTCAAAATAAAAAAAGGTTCAGTCGAATCGGATAATAACTTTTGGAGATACAGGTCCCACCGTTTTGAGAACACTGTTTCGAGAAAAACGCGTTTAAAGATTTACGTGAGCGCCGAGTGCCCGGTTGTTGCCTATGCATTTGCCGCTACTCAAATTACCTATGTCTAGAAAGGCGGCCGAAAAGAGGCGATTCTTCTTGAATTTTTTTTTAAAAAGTGGAAGGATATATTTTTGCACAACTATTTGCACTTGAAAGTGCAACATTTATAGAACATTTGGTAATTTTTTTGTAGAAAAATATTTACGTTTATAATAATGTTGCAGCCGATGAGCACTGCCATTCGGAACCAGATAATCTAAAATAAAAAAACAAAAAAGATTTCGTTAGTATATTAATGTGTCCTTTGATTGGCGAAGGGAATTTCCGAAATATTAATTTAAAACAAAATGGCGGCTGTTTAAAGTTGAAGTCCTGATTTTTTCGCGTAAAGCGTTATCAAATATATCCTTCCGCTTTTTAAAAAAAAAATTCACAAACATTCGTCTCTTTAGGTATAGCCCCTTAAGAAACTTTTCAGTATTTAATTGCACTCGATTAGCAAGAGATGAAATGAATTTCGGGCGGCAGTTATTTTCGAAGAAGTGTAATTTGCATCCCTCGCGTGATAAGAGAAATGTTTACTATGCGAGGCATGCAGTGACAGCCCTGATTACGATGCGGCGGGGTGTCTCTAAAATACCGGTGCTCCATGCTGGACTTTTAAAACAGGCTATATTACACAGCAGCTGGAGTATCGTGATTTTTAATCATGCAGCGTCGTGTATCATATATTATCGCCCAAGAAGAACAAGCATTATTTCCGTAATATTCCAACCATCGGGCCACTTAATGCTGAAATATGACCCCAAGTGCGAAAGACAACTTCATGCAGCGTGTTTGCGCCGTTCTCTGGGACGCCTTGGTATCGACACATCTCCCCTTTTTTTAATTAATTTTTACCGTCGCTAAAAATACGCAGACCGACGATTACCGGCAAACATAGTGATCCGAAGACAAGGATAAGGTGTTCTCTTGTAACCCTCGATTATTTGTCGATACAGACATAAATATTCTTCTGCTATTTTTCATCGTGGACACAGATGGGGCGAGTTTTTATTTAAATAAAATTTCGAATAGCGAATGAAGGTTAAAAAAATTATTCGTCATGTGTGGAATGAAATTAACGCGGGTTAACAAAGGACGATTTTTTTTTATTAATTTTTATTCGTTATCCAAAGTTTTATTTAAATAAAAATTTACCCCACCTCTGATCACGGAATAGTACGTACCTACTTCACACCACTTCCATCTTGCGCCGGAATTCGCAATAAGACTATAATTAATTGCCGCTGGAATTTAGCAAATTCCTTGCAAATTGTACACCGCTTAGCTATGATATTATTGTCGTCTCGGGCATAGTCCCCTCGGTGGACGCAATAATTTCGCTACGGGGGATGCTAGAAGAGCGAAATTTACGCTCGGCCCAACCATAAGTACCCCAGCATCATGGAAATTGGGCTGCAATTTCAAGGCTCTCGACGATGTGCCCAGTGGTCGAAGTAGCAGCACGCCTGTGAATACGAATGAAGACGCTGCATTTCCTTCCACTCTGCTATGTTGCACCGAAACCGACCGGTCTTGCATTTTATTGCGCGCACGCGAGTAGCGACGGGTGCTACGACCGCTCGCGCAAGAATCCCCGCAACAATTTTTTTCGTCGAACACTTTTAACACACTCCGTTTCAAATACCGAAGATTTCAGTCCGCGACTTTGCTTCACACATCGTCAGGGTTCGCTCCGAGCTACTTTGCAATTATCCTCCGCGTATGCTATCGCTCCCCCGAAGCTACCTCGAAGCCGCCTACAAGCTACTCCACATTATACCTGCCCTCGAGCAGCTCGGACGCCACCTTTGTTTAACAAACGAACCTCGGCAAACCAGTTCGAGCGCCTCGGCATTGCAACATTCGGCGCAATCTCTGGATCTTCATCGATCGCCGATCACGGTCCTCGGCAGCGTAATTTTCTCGTCGAAGGAGGCTGGAGCAATCTCGTTCCCATCGCTACGCACGAGGCGGATACTATTCGGGGGCTACCGGGACACACTTGGCCGTGGTGGCTAATAGGCATTCGTGATTTCGCGTGCTTAGATTTTTAAGGGCAGGTGATCGGGCAACTGTCCCCTCGGAGGCAGAGAGCCCTCCTTTCGTTCCCTCTCGCCCCGTCCCTCCTCCCTCTGTCTCCGATCGGCAGAGGGAGAAAAAGGACGAAGGTGTCCAGAAGCTGGCGTTGCTGTCGAGGGCCACGTAGCTGTGAGCAAGTAGGCGGCGCTCTAAAATTTCGCATCGACTCTCTATGAGCCTCGGTATACCCGGTGGCATTCATAAATCGTCGGGAGGGCCTACGGGGCGGGGGTTGATCGACCCGATGGCGGGAACACGTGCTCCCTTTCCGTGTGCAGGCCGCGCCGGGCAGATCTAGATAGCGAGACATATCTGGAATTAAGGATGTCGTCTTGGATGTGCGTGTTCTGGCTTGGAACGGGACCTAATTTCGCGATTAGACGGCCGAAGGGGTGCGTCTTAATGCACCGCGCACGGCGGGTGTCGATATTTCGTTGTCTAACCGGTCCGCTGCACGTCTCCGACAGTTGATCCGCGATCTTGTAAAGCCGTGTACCCTTTAGCATAATGCCGGGTTTAATTAAAGGACGTGTGCTAATTAACAGGCCCCGATACCACGCGGAGGTCCCCGGTTGGAATTAGATTCCAATGCGATCGGGAACCACCAGCTTTCCTCCACTCTGAATAGGAAATCGAAGCGGGAGACCGTGCTTGTATTCGGTTCGAATTGAAATTCAAATTCCACCGGACGAACAGTTTTTCGTGCTCCCGTCTGGATGTGTCGTATCTTACCGTGAAGTATTGGCGCGTCCAATCGATTTATCTCGCGTCAGAAAATCGAAAGCGAGGGACAAACAGCCGCGTCCAGTTTCCATATAAACATACCGACAGGATACCCGGGACGCTTCTTGCCCGCCGTTAATTGAAACGGCGAAGAGCCGAGGTGTAGTCTACGCGACATTCCGCGTCCCCGTCATCCAAGGGCACAAATTGTCGCGGCGTTTCATCTTGTCGGGACGTGTCGATCGATTCGGGACGACTTCTTGCCGAGGGTAGCCGCGAGAGTAGCGCGGATTTGTCTGCGAAATATCATCGAGTGGACGTCGTCGTTCGCTCAGCTATGCCCGGCCTCGAAGTGTTCGCTTCCCCTTTAACGTCTCGCTTTTTCCGTGCCGTACGTGTTACGTGCCATGGTTCGCTATGCCGCTCGAGCTCGTTGGACGGTTATAGCGATCTGATGGAAATAATGGGAAGAATGAGAGGAAACTGTCCATCATTTTCTTCGGTCGAGCCGAGTGCTCGATACTGTACGAGATACTTGCATGATCCCTACGAAGCTTTTGGATTAGGATAACTTTAGGCTTCGGTGGATTTAAATGCAACACAAGACCGGTATATTTCACTGGTAATTAGTTACCAAAATTCTTTCTAGGAAATCTAAATGCATTCAAGCTCCTAGTCTTCCTTACCTTCAAGGACCCAGTTCCTGATCAGTTAAGAGTGCAAAGGGAGCAGTTTCTGATCACCTACAGATCAGCCTCACTATGAGCTATCAAATTTTGCGTATAAATTTCCCAATACTTCATAATTATTTAGTAATTTGTTAGAATAAATTTGCAATAATAAGCTTATTATTTGGTATTTATATACTAAACTGATCAGGAATTGGGTTCTGATCAGGAACAGGGTCCTTGACGGTAATTCTCAGTCCAAACTGCGCTGCACAGTGGTTCCAAATCGCAAAAAAGCGGCAAAACCCTCAAAACGTACTTTAATCTTGTCAGAAATTGGTGGTCGGGGGTTTTTGGGGTCGCTGATTACGAATCTGAACTTCAAATTTTTGAAAACAAAATGGCGAATCCAACATGGCGAACGTGTATATTAAAAAATTGATAGATCTGCACGAAAATTGGTATCCTACTGTTCTTCGGGTCGCTGATTACGAATCTGAGCTTCAAAATTTTGAAAACAAAATGGCGAATCCAATATGGCGGACGTGTATATTAAAAAACTGATAGATCTGCACGAAAATTGGTATCCTACTGTTCTTCGAGTCGCTGATTACGAATATCTTGTCCAAAATGCAAATTTCAATATCGCAGACCTAATAGCATTGGCATAAACCTTTTTTTTTAAATTCATTTTTGCAGAAATTGTGATAATTTCCCAATATTCGCCTAAAATTATATAATCAAAATGTCGAATTTAGTATGGCGATCTTAATTTTAAAACATTCTTGAAATTAATTACTGTGAAAATTTTATTTTTTTTTTATGAAAAATGCGGCATTCCTACGTTTATAGAAGATTGCATAGTTCAAATATGTGGTTGAAAATAGTAATAAACAAAGTTGGAATTATAAATGCTGTTTGAAATGAAAAGGGTTCGTTCACGGAGAGCGTAGATAGATACTAATAGGCACTTTAAATGCGGATATCTTAAAAAAGCGTAAATATGCGCAACATTTTTCAATTGGATATCATACTTCACATGTTACTTTACGTCAAGAAACCTTTAACTGTGTGAAGTTCCGTGAATAAAGTAACTATTTTCCTTCCGTTGTACTAAAATATGAGTAGGATTTAGGACATCTTGAGAAGGGAAATACAAGAGTAAGTTCAAAGATATTTTGCATTATTCATGTGCAAAATGTATGTTTATAACACGTATCTTAATGGTAAAATGTGTTACATATGAATTTTTTAAAAATAAACTTTGCCTGATACATTAAACATGCGAGCGTTTTCAAGCCATCTAAGAAGTACGAAATTTCGTCAACTTTGACAGCCTATATCTCATTAACCAACCACTATATTTTAAATTTTCAAGCGGCATTTGTTGCACTGATGTATATATATTAAATGTACCATACTATCGACAAGCTGCTATTCACTTCAGAAATTGACTTTTGGCCAGCTTTTCGGGAAAAGGCACCACTGTGCGCTGTCACGATAAATGACACCTTCTTCTCGTTACGCTCTCTCACTTATTTCCATGCAAGAGCAGAATACACTAAGACGCTAAACTCGCAGCTGTGTGAAGGAATCGAGGATACCAGGCGAGGAGGTAAAAAAATTTCGGGACGAAAAAGGTCAAACGTTCGGCCAGAAAAATGTTGTAAGGATAAATTGCCGCTCTATCATTCGTATTTATCCCGTACCGGAAATATCCCGGCGCTGACGTAATTTTCTCTTCACGCACGTCCTTCGAGCCTGCTCCTCCGCGAACGTTTAGTTTTTCCGTAATCGACGGTGCATGCCTTGGCCTCTGAAGTAAAAGCAGGGTCCCGGGAGAATGATTACGTGTGACGTGCGTGGACTATGGTTAACTCGAAAAATTGCCCATCAACTATGCCTGCTTTGTGGCTTCTTTTAAACGCCGGCTCGGCCTGCTTATTAAAAAGAGACAAGCACGGGTCAGCGGGCGTTCCAGCGCGTAGAGAACGTTGCGACACATGGTTCCGTGGACAATGACGCGCAAATGAATTTTCATGTTCCTTTTTAACCCGAGAATATCAATCACTGATACAGAAATTGAGAATGTTTCACGAGCTTCTCCTGTATTTTGACATTAATGTCGCTCCACCAATCTTGAAGTAAGTAGAGAGATATATAGACAGGGGTGTAGCCAGGCTTTCATTCAGGGAGGGGCGATATTTAATTTACTTTTTATTTACACAATTTAATTTAATTTAATTTATTTTTATTGTGTAATAAATTGATTTAATTTTGCACGAACGACTAATTTATTATTTTTTGCCTGTGATAGGGGGTGGGTGGTAAGCTCCCAACCCTTCCCCACCTTGATAAGTGGCCCACATAGCAATTCCAAAACTTTCGTTAAACCTTTAGCGCCCAGTGTGACGTAAAGGCCACACCATTTTCGAGTGTATAAAAAAATCGATAGTAAATAAAGTAAACATTCAAACATTTTTTTGGTGTCTGGGCTTAAAGGGCTAAGAAAAGGGTATATTAAACAAAGAATAAGAATTTTCTTTTAGCTGGAAACATCTCTAGGCAGTAAGATAGAAGGAACAAGCGAACCATCTAGACTTTCTATTACAAAATTAGTAGAGTAAAAGAGAAATGACCGGTACCTAACATTCGAGTTATTCAGCCTTCAAAAGTTTGTCCGTTTTGTCACAGAACAGTAAAACGTTAAAGGGCTAAATGTTGGCAGAGATCTCCCCCTTTCTAAAGGGATGCTCTTCTGCTTAGAGAGTGCAATTTCAAAGTATGCGTTTCGTTATTTAGGAGTCTGCGTGCCCAGCACCACAGCCTCGAGACAATTTACCGTGGATCCACCTAAATGGTTCGCGCACGAAGTGTCATTACACTTTCGAGAAATACTCGGCACGGTCCCGAAAGGTGGTCCTAATGATACGGTCACAAAACTGCCTTATTCTTTCGAGATCGCTTCGATCGCCTTCCCTTTTGTTACACTTAGGTATACTTGAAGCAGACGATAATACCAGCACAAAATTCCTTATGTAACACTTTAAAATTAATACTTCCGCGAAGCAATATAGTTGACTCACGTCGACATCCAAAGCGGACAAAGTTAATTTCCTTCGAGCTCGAAGAATCTTTCAACTGATACACTATCAGCACTATCTCTTACACTTTCAACGATAACTCCGCGGGCCAAGCCTGATTCGCGATATAATTACCAACCTTTCCCCAGTTTCGCAACCTCAACCCTTTCACTGAAGCGTACCTCGATCGAAAAGCACTCTCGCCTGCGAGCGCGCCGAGTCGCTTCCGCGTGCTAATTTGCGATTTCATCGGAAGTAGGTGATGCTCGTAGAAACGAGTTGTAGTCAGCGAAGTGACGTGTGACTTGGCAGAAGCATTCGAATCTCGTTAAGATATTCAGATGAAACCCATATCGACAGGCTACTTTCTTTCCAAATAAGCCAAGCGTATTTTAGCAATCACTCCAACAACGTATCGCTTCTCGTGCACGAAAAGATCGACGGTCCCACCACCTTCCCAACCGCAGTCAAGGTCCTCAATTAAAAGAATCACTCGTTCACCACTCCGTCTCTGAATCACGGCGCAAACAGCTGCGCCGCGAATTACCGCGATTAACATGCTTAGGGTGACCGTACCTGATACCGCCACTCGCTATATCTCGCGAAGTAAGCACTAAAATTTATCGGTTACGCACTGAATTAGTAGCTGAACATATGTAGGAAGACATACTGTAATTGCAGCCTCATGTGATCAACAATTACAGAAAGGGAAGTATTTTAGAGAATCTTAATAGTGTAAGAATTTATTGGACTGCCACAATTTTACATCACATTCGGGGAATGTGAGTCTGATAATTCTATGAATTCAAGAATATCTACTAGACATACCTAATCAATGATGTACTTGAGGAATGAAATCGATTCAAACATTTCTCGTAATGAAAGTAGCGTTTTTCTTTTAGCAGTAATGCGTGTTCTCAATACCGCCTACCGGAGAACAATGGTTTCGATGTAATGTTTGTTACAGGTGAGGTCACGAAATTTGCGGAGCATCCGAAATGAATTTTATTTGTGCAATGTGTACATCCGAATGTAAAAAATAAAATATTTTAAAAATCCTTTTTGTTATATTTTAGGTAATAAAAATAAAATCAAAGATTGATAAAAAACATTTATACAGCAGGAAATAATAAAAGCATGTGTGAAAATGACTTTAAAAACTCATATATACATGAATTAATCAATATTTCTTGAGTAGGCGATATTAGGTACACTTGTCTTAGGTTTTTTAATTCCTAATGCAAAAATTGTAGGTTTCACCGATTCTAACTTATGCTACATGAAAGGTGAATAATTTCTCTTTACTTTCAAACGAATTTCATGCCAAAATATCAATTATTACTCAATTGACAGCGATTTAACTTTGGCTAAGCGAAAATAACGTAAATTTAACAAAGGCCATTTAGGGTGACTGTACCTAATATCGCCAGTGTTCCTAATATCGCCACTCGCTATATCTCTTAAAGTAAGCTCTAAAATTTATCGGTTATGCACTGAATTAGTACCTAAACATATGTAGGAAGACATACTAGAATTGCAGCATCATGTGATCAACAATCACAGAAAGGGAAGGATTTTAGAGAATCTTAATAGTGTAAAAATTTATTGGACTATCACAATTTTACGTCACATTCGGAGAAGGTAAGTCTAATAAACCTGTGAATGCAAGAATATCTACTAGAAATACCTAATTAATGATGTACTTAAGAAATGAAATCGATCCAAATATTTTTCGTAATGAAAATAGCGTTTTTCTTTTAGTAGTATGCGTGTTCTCAATACCGCCTACCGGAGAACAATGGTTTCGATGTAATGCTTGTTACAGGTGAGGTCACGAAATGTGCGGAGCAACCGAAATAAAATTTATTTGTCCAATATGTACATCGGAACGTAAAAAGTAAAATATTTTAAAAATCTATATTTTCAAATTTCTATATTATTCTAATAAAAATGAAATCAAAGATGGATAAAAAGACAGTTATAGAGCAAGAAATAATAAAAGCACATGTGAAAATGACTTTAAAAACTCATATATACATGAATTAATCAATATTTCTTGAGTAGGCGATATTAGGTACACTTTTTTCAGGACCCGATTTTTACATGTCTTACGTTTTTTGAGTCCTAATTAACAATTTGTAGGTTTCAACGATTCTAACAGATGCTACATGATAGATGAATAATTTCTCTTTACTTTGAAACGAACTGCATGGAAAAATATCAATTATTATTCAATCGACAGCGATTTAACTTTTGCCTGGCGATATTAGGTACAGTCACCCTACTAACTGGCCAGTGGATTTTTGCTGGTATTGAAAGATCGACTAAGAAACTATTTATTGAACCAGTCGCAAACAGAAATGTCGAAACATTACTTGGGATTCGTGGAGAGCCTATAACTGTTTGAAACACGAAGGTTATCAACATATAACCGTGCATCATAAAAAAATTTAAAAAACATTAAAACTGACCTGAGAAAAATAAAACTGCAGTAAAGAGTAAAAAATAATTTTTCCCCTTTTATTTAATCTACAAATCTCAATTTTTTTATGTCGGCGCCTCATCATTTGCACTGTGTAAATCTGGTGTAGCAGTTGTCTGGGCCGCGAGGGTAATTGCCGGATTCAAATATTACCGCGCCGCCCTCGAGGACGGCGGACTATTATCGGGCCAAGGTTCAGCTCTGTCGTCTGCCAGGGAATAGAAACACAACGCGGACTGTAAATAAATGATTTGCACGCTGCATCGTGTTGCCTGCTCCCCGCTAGATGCAGACCCATTTTACGAAACTGTTCCCTATTAATTTCGGATCTTCCTCTGAATCCATACGAGCAATCCTACGAGCCGGTGAACGTGCAGCACGAACGGGCCCCGGGCTCCAGAAGCGAGTTCCAAGGGAAACAAATAGCACCCCGGGGGGCTCAAGCGAACCACCCCTTCCAAGCGCCTCGGCAATCCGCCTCTGAATCTACTTCCGAAGCCTAACTACGATCTAAATGCCCCGTGCAGCTCAGAAACGTCCGTCATCCCCTCTGAGAGGTTCTCCTGCAGAGCCCTTGATCACAGAATTTACAATATCTCCCTCGGTTCCGCAGCGGACCCAGGGCCCATAGTGGACTCCATGAACAAGCCGGGCGTAGAACTTTGGATACTGAGCGGCAGTAACGTGAGCATCGAGGAGGTGGGTGGTCACTGCCGGCCAGTATACCCAGTTACCGACGAGTGTAACCACCGTGCAAGTCGGGTCCGCGATGATTTCCGGCGGTAGCCTCCACGTGGTAGAGCAGGTCATAGTGCACCCCAACTACACCTTCAACTTGTACGGGGTGCCTATCAACAACGTGGCCGTCCTCAAGGTAAGCCCCCCGTTCAAGCTGGACCCGACCCGCAAGCCGATCCGCATGTTCAAGAAAGACGAGGTGGCCGCCCCCGGAAGCTACGCCTTGATCTCGGGTTGGGGGGCGACATAGGAGAACAGGTAACAGGTCGGAGGTCCTCCGGGCAGTGGACCTGTTGATCGCGTCTAAACAGTTCTGCGACGAGGCCTACGACGAGGTCGTAGAGCGTCCGAAGAAAAAGATCTGAGCGGCGGTGCCCGAGGGAGGGAACGGCGCCTGCACAGGAGTCCAAGGCGGCCCCGTGACGATCGACAATCGCCTGGCCGGGATCGTGTCCTGGTCCTACGGCTGCGGCAGGAAGGGATATCCCGGTGTTTACACCGAAGTGGCTGCTTTCAGCAACTGGATCGCCTCCCAGACGGGGATCACGGTTTAAGGAGCTTGGCTAACAAAAATTTTCGTTGCAGATCACACAAGCCAATATAGTTAAAAATCTCGAGTTCAGTGAAAAGGACACTGACGATATCAGCAACATGAATAGTGCTCGCCAAGACAAATCTAACACTGAAGGAATGACTCACCGCTACCTCAATCCGTTCCGGAGTTACACGAAGATGTTTCGCTGCTGCGTGGAGTTTTCAACTTCTTATACTTCTTCAGCTACATTTACCGCTTCAAACTATTCGCCGTATCATTGCCTATCACATAATGCTTCGACCTCCTCGACGGGAATTTTGAACGAGCGAATTGGGCGCATCCTCAGCCGCCACTGTCGATTGGAGCTAGCATCTGTCGAGAACTGAGCGTATTATGGATTGAGAAACGCTCACTTCGAACACCCAAAAGTAACACAGCTCCGTGACAGCCGGACTATCGGGGGGGGGGGGGGAGAGAGAGAGAGAGAGAGAGAGAAGTCCGGCCAATAAGCACGCGATGCGTCCCCGCGACTTGGCAACTCGAAAATCACAAGGTTCGAGAAAGGGTGCACTTTCGCTCCGGGTGATGTACATACGAGCGACACCTGTGCCCATTGCCGTTCGACACACTTGTTCCCGGGGATCGCGAAACGGCCCCGAGTAACAAGCACCAGCTGTGACGCGGATTACTTTTACTTCTGCCGCGATCGGGCCGCTGCTCGGCGCGACTAATCGCGGCTCAATTTCATCATTGTCGCAATTTTCGGCAACCGCTCGCCAAGTCGCTGTCGTGCTCGCCTGACGACCAGACACCGGCTACGATCGATACGAATCGCCGTTCCTGGGGCCCGAGGGATTGGGCCAGCGACGGGGCCCCCTCCCCTCCGTTGTCCACCCCTTTTCGTTTTCAAAGGGAATCTCGTGGCCCATTATCATCCCTCGTTCCAGCTTTTGTGCAACTCTGTTGCAGGAGGATCGCGAGCCGCGCGGTCCGCACGCATGCCACACGGGATCGCGCGAGAAATCCTCGGGAACACAGGGATTTCTCGAGAAGAACGGAAGGGGGGAACACAGGCAGGGATAACACGTGAATCGTCGCGGATCTGCCTTGCTTCCCTTTTTACGCTCTCTTCCCCCAGCCCCCGGCACCTCTTCCACTGTTTGACGCCGAGCACTTGGGCGAAGGGGTATACCCGCGATTTCGCGTGCCAGCCGCGGCGCTTCAGATCGCCCTCCAATCGGCTCCAATGCCTGGTAATTACCGCCGACGATAATTCTGATACATTTGCACGGGGCGAGGATTCTCGTGAATTCAGGGAGATCCTCTCTGGACAATGAAGATGTTCGTTTTTACATATCTCTCCCTGTATAGCATCGATCGGTTATGGAAATATCCATACTTGAGAAATTGTAGGTACTCCGTAGTGTACCCACTCGTCTTCCAAATGATATAAATGGACGTCACGCGAAGGAAGATGAAGTATGTTTTGTGACGTAGTGTAAAGCTGGGTTTAACACTAAACGTACCACGCTCGGTCATATGACCGGTTTTAAAAATTGTTTCGAAATTCTGCATTAGTTTCGGTTTCTTTCGCCCATTTGACTTTATGACAAATATCCGTTTAGTCGATTTTTCATTTTTTATCGTTCCTTTTGTTTCATTCTTCGATAAGAAGCATGTGTAGTCTCCTTTATCTACCGCAACCGGTTATTTGACCGGTCGATAAATTAACGCCCTTTTATAAAATCACTTATCAGAAGACAGTATCATTTTGAAAGTCTCAGAGATAACATCGAAGTGAACAAATTTTGTATGTGGTTTGCACTGTTTTATTTTATTTCTGAGTTTTATCCCCCAATAAGTCATTCAGCGAAAAAGTTATTGAAAGAAATAAATAACATAAATTAAGTGTTCGGAAATAAGTGGAGGGCTAATTGCTGGCCATAGAAAAAGAATTAAAAAAATATTATTTATTATTTTTTATTTTTATGTTAATAGTAAAAATGAAAATATATCATTTTTTCCTTACTATCTAAAGTTCTTTCGTGCATTTTTTCCCATGTTAAATTGACATTACCTATATGACCTTTATTTCCTAATCGGTCATTTGACCAGGTTGCGGTAGGAATAGCTATATACAAAGTGCCGGCAAATTAGCGTTAATAGGAAAATGTGTAATTCCTTTGGATTCTCGGGTGTGGGCAGGATTTAATATTCTTTGGAACGTAGTTTGGCAGACGCCGGACTGCAGAAGTGATGGATCGTGTTTGAGAAGGTTGCAACGTGACGCAACATATCGTGTGAGCACGTGAAGCGAAATATAACCAGTCCAGAATCGTACGCACACGTCGAATTTCCGAACACCTGTGGTTTTATAATTGCGCCTCTCACCTCGAACCTATACTTAGGGGCTGTGCGATCATTGCGCATCTAGAAAGTACCGAAGAAATCACGGAAATTCTCGTGCCCCTGGAAAAAAGAAACACGCGGAATGGGCCATCGAGTTCCGACTCTTCGGCTACCAACGTTTCTCGGAACGCGATGGTTATTACGCGTGATTGGGATCGCTCGATAATCCCCCTTCACCGAAGATCGGCATTTAGGTCCATAAACGGGCCATTTTTACACCGACAATTTAGATTTCGTGTCGTAGAGGAGAAGTCTCTCGCAAACGTTGCTTGATCTTCATGCACCCCGCTCGACAAGTTGAGAAATGTGATTCGATTGAAAATTACACGTTACGCGGGAATGATTTACGGCAATATTGTTGGTGGTCTTTGATCAGGTGTGTCATTATTCAATGGCGATGCTAGTGGTATAAAGAAATTGATTTCTAAATTATTGGAGACCCTCCTTTCTGTGTTTCCTGTAATGGAGTCGTTTGAGGTTTCTGCTCTCAAAGGTGGTCTTTTGTGGATTATACGAAATAAATAGTATTCTGCTTCTTCTAACTCCTCGTTTATCCGAAACATCGACTGGATTCCAGATGAAAGCAGTAGGATTATCAGGACATTTTGTGTGTAAAAATAAGAGCAATGACTAATATTAACTTCTTTTATGTTTTTTGTTTATTTCTTTTCGCAATTTTACAAGCTCAAGTAGCAGTTAAGTTGTTGCAGGACAATCGATTAGTCGTCGAGTGTGTAAACACGTTAAGTGTGTTTTCCATAGTGGGGGTCGGCCGACACCAGTCAGGGTTATCATCCCTTCACGCACGAGGGTGGCCACCCTCTTCGCATGACGCGACCCCCGACTCTTTCAACATCAATGAATACACTCGACCTTAGGGTCATATTCATTTCGGTGTCACGATTATTCATTCTGCGTCATTGAATGTAGGTAAATACTCGATAACATCTCCATGACACTTTCAAACCCCCATGCGGATTTCATGATCGACTATTTTCAAATACACAACTGACGTCTTTTTATATTCCGGTGTCTGTTTAACCCTTAACTGGTATCCTGGGGTCGGTCATGACCCCAAGCACGCAAAGTTCGCTGCAAAATTTTTGGTTGTCCAGGTTTGTAAACTGAATTTCTAATTAATTTTATAATAATAGTTTAACTTTCTACGCTTCTATTATTTTATACATTACCTACCAACAAAATATTCATAGAGGTTGGATCTAGTGTCGACTTTACAAATTTCTGTGTCCTGTTTTACTTGGGGTCTGCCACGACCCCAGTATACCAGTTACGTTTGAAAAAAACAGTATACCAGTTAAGGGTTAATCGTGGATACTTTTCCAAAGTTTTCTATTAATCCAGAAATGTGACACTGTACAACAATTTTTCAGTTGGGAGTTCTGCGTTCTTGCCTTGAATGAAACGTACAACAATTCTGTATTCATATAGTAAAATGTAACACTAAACACTGAGTCTGAAGTTCGCAGCAATCTTTCCACGCTAAAATTCCAAGCTCGGGGGTATTCTACTGTGACATGCGATTTTTTTTATCTTTTTAGAAAATGGTTGTCGCGATATCTCAAATTCTATTTGACCAATTGGACCCATCTTGTGCACGCATCTTCAGCAGATGTATCGCTATCGGCCCTAGCAGATTTAGGCCAAAATATTTTTCTTCTCTAATTTTGCTTCATTTTATAGCCCAAAGAGACGAAGAAAAGTCGTGAAAGTCGACACTTAATGTTCAAATTGCAGGCATTTTAAGAATTTTTGAAATCCCAATCCAAATCTCTTACCGACGATAGCAATGTCCGAATAATTCAAGAATCTCTTTTTATTTCGGATGAACAGAACGACCAGAATCATGGCAACAAGTCAAGCAATTTTTTTCAAGGTGATCGGCTTTCATGCGCCGTGGCGCCATCTTTATTTCATATTCTCAACCAAACAAAACTTTTATTCATAGTTTAAAATATAATAAATATACAGCAAAAATATGGCATAAAATTTTTTCATGAAGTCCATAAAAAAAACCCGAAAAAACAGTAGAATACCCCCTTCACACACCGCAGTATCAAAAATAAAATTCTGCAAGCTGATCAATCGACGAAATAGCCAGAAGAGGCAAACGCAGACGAAATTGCAAACGGTCCACAGTGTCTTCCCTACGCGGCGCCCACCCTTGCGCATTAAGGGCGGTAAACTCCTGAGGTGTATCGTGTGTCACGTGGCGCGTGGATCTCGGCTGAGCGGTAGCTTACCAAAGGATTACCAGCGCATTCTGCCACTACCAGATAACACTGTGTAAGTTGTCAACCGTTCACACCAGTTTTCGGTGGCGTGGCCCCTCTCGTCGCTCGAAATAATTGAACTGCTCTGGTCCCACATCACCGGGCCCCTGCGATCCGAGAGATCCCAGATAACCACCGGCCCGTAATTGGATGATTTTCATGGGGAACGGTTCTGGGCTGAAAGCAAACGATAAAACCGCGGATAAAGGCACCGATTCCCGCTGATTTTCGTCCCTCTTTTCGCGCCTGCCCGCCGCGGCCCTCCGACGCGTTACGTAAGGGTGAACGGTCTCGTTACGTTTAACTTTTTTTTCTCCATCGAATTGCGCACGGGAGCGTGACAATGGACAGCGCACGACCATCGACGCCGCGGGAACAATGGGGAAAACGTGGATCGTCAAGTTTTCCGCGAAGTTACCCGCGCAAACTGGCGGTTTGTTAATTAGCCACCTCGCAGGGGAACCGGAATGATTTCACTTTTCGTGTCATGGATATTCATGAGCCCTGATTTACCGTCGAATCGATTGTGTTCCCGCGAAATCGTTAACTCGATACCGCAGGCGTGAGAATATTCTTTGGAATAAAAACCGTGCCATTAAAGATTTCCTGACGATTAGTCTCGCGTTGGTGTGACGTATCAGTGCGATATTAAGAACTGTCCTCTTAATTACTATTTAAATATCGCAAGAGGGTGGCAATTACGCGATTCGATCGTTCTCGGAACGGCCATGCGAAGAGGAGACACATTTTCTGAAACGTTTTTCGCGCGTAAGTGTAGTTAAGGGGTTATGCCTACCTGCAAGGTCTGAAAACCCAAGTATTTTCGGGATTTTTGGGGGGAAAAACTTGAAGAGTTTTTTAAGCAAACCTTTATGTATTAGAAAGTGTACATCTTATATTACTTGTAGTAATTATTCCAATGGAAAATATAAATAAATAAAAGAAATATCAGTGATCTCCCGGCAGCGGTTTTTTTTTCCAGTAGTTTGCGGTGATCACTCTAATTTCGACCAGATTCATCTGAAATGAAAAATTCGACGGAATTTAGTTAGTATATTAAATTATCTTGTCCTTAATCGTTCATTATCCCGAAAAATTAATTTGCTACAAAATGGCGGCTGTTCAAATTAAAATATCGATTTTCGCCGCAAAAATCGCTCAGTTTTCATCTGTAAAACAAAAACTACGCAACGGAAATGAAAAAGCCACGATTAAGGACAAGATAATTTAATATACTAACTAAATTCCGTCGAATTTTTCATTTCAGATGAATCTGGTCAAAGTTAGAGTGATCACCGCAAACTACTGGAAAAAAAATCGCTGCCGGGAGATCACTGATATTTCTTTAATTTATTTATATTTTCCATTGGAATAATTACTACAAGTAATATAAGATGTACACTTTCTAATACATAAAGGTTTGCTTGAAAAACCCTTCAAGTTTTTCCCCCCAAAAATCCCGAAAATACTTGCGTTTTCAGACCTTGCAGGTAGGCATAACCCCTTAAGCCGTCTCGCATGATAATAAAATACGCGACACGCTTGCCAGCCGCTCGAGTTGGCGCAATTTCACAGACTGCCCATTGAATGTAGCCAGCTTTAACGCGACTGCGTCTTTCCGCATTAAAGATTCACTGTCGGACGGGTAATCGGGTAATGAAAATATAGGCGGCGGAGGGCCGCGCTTAATACTCACCAATTCCTTCTCGTGCCTCCTTCCTCGACGGCGCATTCAGTCATTAGCGTGTCCGGGCCGTCAATTAAGCTTATAAGCTTAATACGAAATGTTTTAAAGGCGGCCTCGGACGAGAAAGGAGGCACGAACGATTTCGCGCAGCAAATCTTCGCCCCTCCCGCCCCACCTTCCTCCAGGATTGTGCTCGAGCGAAAACGACGATGATTGTTGAATAAAATAAAAGGGACGTGCGTGCAGGTCCCGGGTAGAACGTTTTAAGTACCCAATTAAAGGGCCCGCGGCTTTCCTTTTCGTGCTTTAATTGGACGGTTTTCGCAGCGCGAAGATGTTTCCGGTACAAAATTGCGGTTTGGCAAAACGCGTTGCACACCGCGTCGGAATGCCCGACATCCATCATCCGCGCGATAAAAGTAGTTTAATTGAACCCTGAGCTGAAGTCCGACGGGGCGTTTTAAACGCGGGGACGTCTCTTACTTTCCTCGCCACCTCCTGCCACCCCCGCGGTTCTTCTTTCTCCCTTCATCGTGGAAGCGAATGTGAGCTCTCTTCCAAGTAGAGGAACTGAGACAGTACTGCGATTTCTGATAATAGCAAAAATGGTATTTGAACGAATATTAGGGTATAGGGAGAGTTCGACCACCGGGAGAGTCCGGCCAGTGTTGATATTTTAAGACTGACGCAAGATAGGGCACTGTGTGTCAGTGACACAAAAGAAATGAATGCGCCTGTTGTTAATCTTGCATTGACCATTGCCACAAATCCATATTTAAATTATAGGAAACACTTACGGCTTTATGCGTGTCTGAAAGTTTTTAGACCAAGTAACAGTGCTGGTGATATTTGAAAGACAGGTAAGTTTATTTACACTACACCGATATTGGGGGATATAATATGCATAAAACTACAGTGTCATCCCAACAATACGTATGTATTCGTTTTTAATTTATTTTGACAAGGTGGTCGATCACTCCCTTGATTATGGGATAGTCCGACCACATGTTTTTTTCTTACTGTAAACCCATCTTCAGATTCAGGGAGCGAAAATTCCATTCTACAAGATAGTGATATGTCGTTAAAAGCCTGTGACCGAAAACGATATCTCGAAAACTGACGATTGGATTAAATGTGTGCACTGAAGCCGTTGGTTTCATGATACTAGATGCTTAAAGTACCAGAATGTTTGTGATTTACATGAAAAACTGAAGAAGAAATAACATATCAATTAACTTCTTCGTGTATTATACTTTTTGTTATTTTTCAAGGTCGGTCTCACTCATAGTGGGTGGACGATCTAACCCCGACATGCGGGGGAGACCGACCAGTTGCAGTGCCAATGTTTTTGGTCGAAAATGAAAATAAACATTTGAAATTATCGCACACTATAATTTATATAGGGTAAATCCGGGAGACGCGGTCGGGCCGGAGAGTTGGTCGTGTCGCTATATTTCAGAGTCTATACGTAAAAATGCATTAAAGTGCAGACCAATTACTTCTCTAGAAGCCAAATAGTTGAATGAATAGCGTTATTTCGCTTCCTTCTGTGGTTTTCTGGATTTATAGGCTATAAAAGGTAAATTGATGTTACATTTAACCTCTTTTGTCAAACAGCGGTTGTACAGAATTGTATTTAAAATATACTTCTAAGTTTATTTTCCTTTAATGTTTGGAATAATAAGATAGTAGAGACATTGAGGGACAATGCAGCCAAAGTATTTGGCCATATTAACTGTTCCTCTCAAAGCTAACGAGAAGACCATGTCTCGCTGCAGAAAGGTGAGATGGTCGAGTTATGATTTTTTTATTATTTTTCTTTATTTTTTTTATTTTTTATTATTATTTTAATATTATTTTTGTTTATTTAGTTTATTTATTCACTTTTGTATTCATTTGCCTTGCTAATCGCCAGTAGGTAATTCACTTTTTCTTTGATGTGTTCTTTACTTGTTTAGCGTAAACAAATTAAATATCAATGAATCCGTAGTTGTATTCACTCATAAATAATTTTGCTTTATCCTTTGTTAATTTTCCATGAATAATTATGTGAGTGGTCTCTGCCAACGATGAAAACCATTTCCCCCGGCACCTCGGGAGAGGTGGTCAGATGTCATGACTTCAGTTTTCAACCCGATTTACAGTAAATATTGTCTTAAAGCAAATATCGACCAGTTTTTCTGAATCGGCATAAAATTCTGAACATATTAGGTTTGTTCTGATAAAATAAGTAATATGTATATTAGTTTTAATAGCCATTTTATATTAGGTCGATCGCGTGTCCCAGATTTACCCTATATCCTAAATTGCTTGGGCTTTGTTTTAATGTGCCAAAAACGACAAAAATGTGAAAAGCAACGATGCTACAATTTCCTTTCCAAAAAGTGGTCGGACTCTCCCGGACTTGCCCTATATATAGGTACAGTTACCAAATAAGTCCTTAATAACAGAAAATCCTTCCCGCTCGATTCTACCCTTTTCTCGCGCGAACCCAGAGCGTTTCTGGCCAACGGGGCGATCAAAGAACGGCGGTTCTTTCGTGCCCTAATTGGATGATTCGCGCGACGCAGTACGTTCCCAATGAAGAATCGCGGGTTCGACGGTAAGCCGCGTCACGCGGCGAGCACGAACGGCGGCCAGGATGTTCCTTTTTGCCGCGGCCGGTCGCCGTTGCCGTCGCGCGCGACGAGCATCCTTTCTTTCCTTCCGCAGAAAGCATTCGGGGGCACCGCGAGCAGAGCTCGAACAATTTTAATTCCTCAATCGCGGCCGGTGCTCCAGAAGGAAACCGATGCTGAACGAAACGGCGAAAGAGGGGGCGGAGGCGAGGAAGAAAAGGGAGAATCGTCGATGGAAGAAACAAGGTGGGCCCGTTGCGCCCCACAAATAATTGGGCAAAACTGCTTCTGGCGAATAATTACTCGAATGATTGAAGGCAGGGGACCCCTCCCCTAGGCCTCCTCCTCCTCCTCCTCCCCCTCTCGCCCCTGTAGGAGAGCCGATCTCTCTAACGAAAGCCCAACGAAATCCAAGAAATAAGCGGAAGCAAAAAGGCCGATGCACTTTGCGGTTTGCGGCCAGCGAAGGCCTCGAATTCTGTTCGAACGAGTCTTGTTAACCAGCCCGAGGAAGTTAGATAATGGCCGAGTAGCCTCGCGGAATTGTGGCGGAGAAAGTGGATTTTGTAAATAAATTGACCGCACTCGATGATGTCATTATCTGCTTCGCGATCACACCTCTGCATGAAACGCGGATTTTTTGTATCCTTTTCTGACGGTGTTAGTCGCTGCCAGTGGTTTCAGGTTCCCCATGTATGAACTCGTTTAATTCATTCGCTAATTAGAAAGAGCCCGCCGTTAGCATTAGACTTCATAAAGTGATGAACAATTGTACTTGCATATACAGAAGCTACAATATTCAGTAAAAATATTAGCATTTAATTCGATCTCTCGAATTCTCGATAATTGTGTAAGATAACATTCAGACACCAATAATAATCTACTGGTGCACACACCTCTCGCGTTTCAGACCCGAAACCAGTTAAACGTGTCGAGTTTCCTAAGAACCTATCCCGATTCCACTGGAGAGGAGCTTGGGACTTGTCGAATGTGAACGGTCACAGCGATTTTCAGGCGAAAATGCAGGGAACGGACGAAACTCGCCACGATTGACTCGAATCTGTCGCTACCCCGTTCCAGGGTTCTTCTTTCCGTGGCTGTCGCGAGGAATGGGCGATTTTTTGCCGACGGAAGGACGAATCCCATGATCGCCGGCTCGCCCAATCGAGCCCGGCGGATTTAATTGATATTGCCCCGGCCCGTCGACTTTTAATTCGTAATAAATTTCGATCATGCGCCGCGAGATTTATGAAGTTACATCGAGCCGGCCACGACCGTCCGTCCATCTTTCTAACCCCGGCCCGGCGAAATTCGCCGGCGGAGTTTGGCGACTTTATGGCAACTGTCACTCCCCGTCGATTTACGAGGGGGATGAGCACGGGACGGGCGATCTAAATTTGGTGCGCCCGGCCACGGCTCCGGATGCTCCCGATCCATCGAATCCGTAAAAACGTAATGACTTTCATACGGCTCGGCGGGATTAATTCGAGACGGGAATACATAATTACGCTGGTAACGATAAGTTAAGGGTTTTCGTGCCACAGGCTAGAACCGCTCGCCCTGCTTCAATTGAAACATTGATTGATACCTGTCGGCCGATCAGCTTTCATGGAATCTGGACCGATCGTTCCTCGGAGTGTTATAAAAAAGACGGCTTCACGACACGGAGGGGAATGAACTCCGGGGGGTCAGGAGTTGGGAAGATGAACCGGGGTTGGAAATAATATTTCAGTTTGATGGTGCGATACTCTCGTTTATTCGTCGTTTACAATGTGTAAACAATTAACCCTTCGTGGTCACACTGGGTCCAGTAGGCAACCCTAGTAGCATTTATTTGCTGGGAGTTTGTTGGGCCAATGACGTGTTATCCGTTGGCCAACTGTTGAAGTGTCGCGCTATTTTTAAATGGGCCAACGATTGTAACCAACGCAGGCCCAACTGAAGGTTTCTTTCCATAAGCCCAACAGTTTCTTTCCAAAAGACGTCTTAAAAACGTCCAGAAGGCATCTTGAAGAACTTCAAAAGACGTTGTAAACACGTCTTTTTCAGGTCTGATTTAAGAAAAAAAAAAATTTGCGGTGAGGAGAATCGAACTCAAACTTCCCAGTTACGAAGCAACCATTATTCGCACTTACCCAATACATTTCCTTGTAAATACTTCTAATTCCTCAGTACATAACGAGTATTAATTGTTTATAAAAACTGCACAGTGACGCGAAATATTCTACAAAATATCATCATTCGACCTTTAGACTCATTCCTTAAAATTTCACATTCGTCTCAAGACAGACGTCCGCATTACGTATTTACAAATAAGAAAAGAAAAATCACAATTTGGAATATAATAACAGGTTTTTGGATGTTGCAAATTTTCTGACGTTTGTAAGACAACATTTAATCATCGTTGTAAATTTTTTGTTAATTAACCAACCATAGTAATTGTAGGCCCAACCTTGAATATTAGTTGGCAAACTGTCGTAACTTTTTGTTAATTAACCAACCATAATAATTGTAGGCCCAACATTGAAGAGTCGTTGGCAAACTGTCGTAATTTTTTGTTAATTAACCAACCATAATAATTATAGGCCCAACATTGAATATTAGTTGGCAAACTGTCGTAACTTTTTGTTAATTAACCAACCATAATAATTGTAGGCCCAACATTCCCTATGTTGGGAATTTGTAGGCAAAACTCTAACTATATCCCAACTAATTCCCAACTGTTGGCTACCGTTGGCCAACCAGAAATGCTACTAGGGAAGCTTCTTAACTTTGGAGCTCGATACCGTTAAGCTCCTGGCTTTCCTTCCCGATTTTTTGGGTACACGGTGTCACTTCATTTCTTACTAAAACGCGACTATTCCATATTCTACAATGTTCAAAGTGTGTATTATAATTTTTTGGAATCGATGGGGCTGATACAGTTCGTACGGTAACTGTTCAGAAATCGGCTGGGTCCGTCGGACCCAGTGTGACCACCGCGGAACTTTACAGAAGTGTGACCACGAAGGGTTAAAATACACTGTGTAACAGATGAAAGTTACTTGACAGTGGCTGCCCCCTCGTCTTACCTCGTTTTTCCTATGATGCGTACTTCACCAAATTCCTGGTCTGTGCTCGACAGGCATTTTCTACTTATTGGTGGAAGAAACTGTTGCTTCCCTTATCGTTACAAAATTCTAATACTATAACTACCTACCGATGATCCTATTAATTGAATACAGTTTATAGTAATTTATTCTTCAATTTAATCATATTATTTTTCCCCGTTTCTAGCCACGGTACGAATCTGTAAAATTCACCCTCCACTTCTTCCTGGCAATCTTAATCCCCGCTCGTTTCGTGCAAAGCTCGACACCCGAAAAACAGAGAGCACGAGATTCCAGACATACAGCCACCACCACACACCAGAATTAATAAAATGTCGTGGCTCGGAAGGCCCTCGCTAGCCATCTCGACCCCGATCTCCACCGCTCGGAAGATTAAACACCGAAGATGTTCGACAACGAGAATTATTCGGACGCGCGGCGTGCCGATCTTCTCTCTCGGTCCCCTTCGCACCGTCGCCGCGAGAGATTGGCCAATGCCTGCCCCCCGAAAGCAAGCCGATCGCGTCGCCGATACCGACGAGGTGGCCCAAAAATCTCGTTCCACTCTTCGGGCCGAGATTTTCCAGATCCCTGGCCAGCGCGTGTTCGCCACGGTGGCGACAAACGACCTCGCGTTTACTCACCTGCGTTCGACGGCACCTGTGCACAGCCAATCAGGCCGAATTCACTCGCGGTACCGCGTATATCTTCGTTAACGCGGGCAACCAGGGCCGACAGACCGTAGAGAAGAGCGCGGAACGCGAGCCGGCGAAAAGCGAACGGGGCGAAGAAGGGCGGAGAGGGGCAGGGCAGGGAGAGGCGAGAGCTCCGGGCGACTAACGAGAGAGTAAGAAGACACCGCTTCGGTTTGGCCCAGAGGCAACAGACACCGGCAAATTGGGCCGACATATTTCAGCTCCCGATCCATTTGCAGTTTCGACGTAAAACCAGTCGGTGGAATCCGGCCGCGGACAGCGAAATTCTTGCGAAACGCCTTAGGAACGATTCTCCCGTTTTGGGACGAAAATGTCTCTCGGCCCGCCGCCATGGACGGAAAGCCGATTTTTATGATGAGTAACGAGGCGACGGGGCCCCGCTCCGGGGCGCGCAGAAACCGGATTCACGGCGGGGCAGAACGACGGAAAAGTAAAGTTGGTCGCGGGTCCTTAATCGGCCGAGTCGTGTCATTACGTGCATAAGGACATCGGTTTTGCCCTTATTACGGCAGATGGGATTTGTCTCTAAAGGGGCAGGCACGGTGAACCGTTCTTAAAAGAACCACCGGCAGATATGGAGCCCGAGTTTTTCTAATTAATTGGTGATATCCGTGACGTGATAGTATCCGAGGACGACGCACGGGATGCCCGATAAAAGGTTGGGACCGAATTTAGAATGCGTATTAAGAGGATTAAGGGGTTGAAATGTAAAATTGATTCACTTTATACTGCACGCTTATTCTGTTATTATTATCCTTTGACCCGGCTCGATCGTGCAAACGTAACACCGCATAATAATTATACAATAAAATATATATATATTTATACATTCGCAAGGTAGAAATTTAATTTATTACTGAAATTATAATATGAATTAAAATTACACTCTACTAAGTTATAATTCCTAAAAATTGAATAAAAAATATAAAAAATCCTTCTAATTTTAGTGTAAACAATTGGATCAAATCAAATCAATTTCAAATAAATTTACTAAATTTAGCTCTTCCAATTAAATTTAGTAAAAAATTAAATCAAATCAGAGGAAGGCAAGTGTCTGCGGCCGCCGCGTGAAAACAGATGACACATAATAGTGCGATCAGTTTTCGTGACGGAAAGGCGACACGCTATGACCAGGGGAATCCCTGAACGGGGTGTAAGCGACCCCGCGATGGGACCTTCGTGGACCCCCGCGGAGCGCCATGGAGGCTGGCCTATGAAGTGTGACATTGGTGCATCTGGCAGCGGCTGGAAACATTATTACGTATCTGTCAGCGTGGTGATATATTAACCACTAGGGTGAGCGGCGTTCACTTTGACACCGGAGCTGTTAAATTTTCCGCACGGAAGGAACGTTCAACTAACAATCGAGTTTCGGGGACAAAGAGAATTCTTTCGTTAAATCCCTCTAATAATTAAACAAGATCCCCTCGCTTGTTACGAGATCCGCGACTTTTTCGCCAGCCGCGGCTCCCCGCGATACCATCTGCCACGCATCGCGGCTCGGTAATTTAATTAGAAGTGGACGATCGAAAGAAAACGCGGCCCGTCGGTGCTCGCAATTAAGTTAGAAGGCGTACGCGTATAAATCGGCCGGGGCCACGCCGGGCGTTTCACCCTTCTGGAGAGTTCACCTGCCACCGCGGGCAACATTGTCCGAAAATGAACACGTGATCCATCGGAGATATCGCCGAAAAACCGCTCTCCGTAGCGCAATGAAATCGGAATCTGGACGCGGCGGCCTTAAGGGGGCCGAACGGGGCGGTCGGGCGAAAAAGAACGCCGTGGAGTCGATGTTATCCGCATGTCGGAGGGCCCTCGGTGGCAGCAAAAACGGGGGAATCTGGGCAGCATGCTTGTCCGAGGAGTGTAGGTACACCCTGCGGGATCGCGGGCCTGTGCAACAGGATTGATCCACTCTCGCGTACCCACGTGAACCAGGCCGCGCGCTCCTCATGCGAATCAAGTGACTAAAATGCAATTAACGGCAATTAAAGCCGGGGCCCCTAAAGAGCCCGAACCAGGCAATTCCACTTGCCTCTCTTACCCTGCCGTCCTTCGTTCCTCTGCTCCTCTTTTCCTCCCTCCTCCGTTTCGTGCTCCTTTTTCACCCCGCCGAGTAGTTTATGCCGCGAGTCCGTTTCAAGTCCTACACGGTCCGCGGCAGAATGAAGACGCGAGGGGCCGCGGCTGCAATTACACGTGGCGAATAAAATAATTGCGATTATATTGCTTGGCGTGATCGCGTAAAGGGGATAAAAAAAATGTGGCTTGCGCGTAATGGAGCAAGGTCGCGGGTATAATTGAGTTGTAAAACGAGGGGGCAGCCGTGGAACGACCGTACGATCGCATTCCCTAATGTGGAAGCGCGTTTGTGGATGCGTTCGGCGAGGGAACGAGCTTCTGGACGAATGGGTGGTTCGGGGAAATTTTCTGCAGCAGATCATTGTGTTCCCGATCCGCTGTAATATTAAGATGTACATGAGTTTGCATTTTAGAGGATCGTTGTTGAAGTTTTACTGTTGCGCGCTGTTTCAGGGAAACATCGCGCTGACCAGGAGGCACCATTTTTTAAAATGGATGCAGAATATGACGGAAGTGTGTCAATTTTTTTTTATATAGGGTAAATCCGGGACACGCGGTCGACCTAATATAAAATGGCTATTAAAACTAATATAGATATTACTTATTTTATCAGAACAAACCTAATATGTTCAGAATTTTATGCCGATTCAGAAAAACTGGTCGATATTTGCTTTAAGACAATATTTACTGTAAATCGGGTTGAAAACTGAAGTCATGACATCTGACCACCTCACCCGAGGTGCCGGGAGAAATGGATTTCGTCGTTGGCAGAGACCACTCACATAATTATTCATGGAAAATTAACAAAGGATAAAGCAAAATTATTTATGAGTGAATACAACTACGGATTCATTGATATTTAATTTCTTTACGCTAAACAAGTAAAGAACACATCAAAGAAAAAGTGAATTACCTACTGGCGATTAGCAAGGCAAATGAATATAAAAGTGAATAAATAAACTAAATAAACAAAAATAATAAGAAAATAATAAGAAAAAATAAAAAAATAAACAAAAATAATAAAAAAATCATAACTCGACCATCTCACCTTTCTGCAGCGAGACATGGTCTTCTCGTTAGCTTTGAGAGGAACAGTTAATATGGCCAAATTCTTTGGCTGCATTGTCCCTCAATGTCTCTACTATCTTATTATTCCAAACATTAAAGGAAAATAAACTTAGAAGTATATTTTAAATACGATTCTGTACAACCGCTGTTTGACAAAAGAGGTTAAATGTAACATCAGTTTACCTTTTATAGCCTATAAATCCAGAAAACCACAGAAGGAAGCAAAATAACGCTATTCATTCAACTATTTGGCTTCTAGAGAAGTAATTGGTCTGCACTTTAATGCATTTTTACGTATAGACTCTGAAATCTAGCGACACGACCAACTCTCCGGCCCGACCGCGTCTCCCGGATTTACCCTACATAAAGGTACCAAGAACAAGATACAATTATAGGATTTTCAATTTATTTAACTGCTCTTCAGTAAAATGTTTTTAGAAATGATCGATTACTTGGCGTCGAGAACACAGGTACATGTGTAGCTCCTTAAATCCAAAGTGCGCTTCGAGTATTACTGCGTTCTTATTCCGTGCAGCCTTTTTTTATTATTATTATTATTATTATTATTATTATTATTATTATTATTATTATCATCAACGGGAATTCCCTTTAGTAAACAAAAGAAACAATAAACCGGATAATTTGTACAGTAATATAGGAGTCTGGTAACCTATTCTAATTACATAAGTATAGCGTGCATTACGCGTCGGGGACCGTTATACGGAGAGTCGACTGAGAACTTTGTGCCGAAATGAATCGCATGATATGGAGAACAAATCGATGTCAGCGAGATATTGATTTGCTTCATACATAGCTCTGTTGATGGGGTCAGCTGTATAATTAAGGTACTTAGGCACCTTACACAGAAACAGGGACTTAGAACGCAGTTGCCGTTGAGGGGCGAGGAAACATACTGTTGCCAAGATCTCTGGGCAGTCAATTTGACCATGAATTACCTTTTTCTTCCTCCGGCGACGTTGTCTTCGGGAATTACAATTAGAAATTGAATACTTGTCAAGCAAAGCAGGGACAGATCACCTGCCGACTGAGCGCGTGCACCTTGAACAGGGCGAAATAATAAAGACACCGCGAACCCGCATTTTGAGTAATCGGGTGCGTGGCTGTGCACGTGGTTGTCCAACTCTTTAATGAGACGTTTGCACGCTATTATGCAGCATTCGCACAGCCCCTCCTTGCTGCGCGAACCCTCCTCGGCTATAATTCACGAGAAATGGCGAGAATTGAATTAGACGAATATCGAACTGGAGCACAGTCCAACCCTGCGTTAAGCTTGTTAAATATAAAGGCAGGAATGGAGCTAACGAGCAGATGCAAGGTAACTTAATTCGAGCAAGGATTAATAACTCGAAAAAATAAGAATGGTGATCAGCAAGCAAAGAAGCAAACGTGAGCATAGAATATAAGTAGAGAACTATGGTAGATTTGGAATGGTTGAGAAGGTTTGTCAACTTTTTATACACTTTTGCGAGATATTTGCAATATTAAGATACGAAAGAATTTGAACGCGGGGCTAAATTAAATGGCTCGTTGCGGCTGGAAGGCCGCGCGTGAAGAATAAAACCGTTTCGATCGCTCCTGTCACGGTAAGCGTTTCGCAATCAACGCTAATTAAAGTCGATTAAAATCGGGCGTAATTGAATAACGTGCTCTGAATTTATTGCGGAACACGCGATAATTCGATCACAGATGTCCAGATTCCTGTTCTTCCACGACGTGTGTCTCGCCTCTCGGCCGTGCAAAAGACGGAGGCAACAGGTGCAAAAGTCACGAAATTAAAAGGACGGCCCCTCCTTCGTGTTCTTTAACTCCAGTCCACGCTCTTCGCGCCCGACGGTGAGAATTTTAACATTCTACCGCGAGGCTGTTATTTAAGGCGCTCTTAAAACGAACCCCCTTGGGAAGAAAGGCTGCACCGACGTGTAGCCGTAGAACTGAATAATCCTATTAAAAGTCTCGTCACAGGAGTGACGAGATGTGATAGCTTTAGAACATATCGATGGCTTAGTGCACAAATATTGTACGTCCACTTTTAGTGTTTTCGAGAAAAACAGGTTTAAATGTACAATGGTGCGTAAGATTCAGGGACATACAATGAAGAAAAATATTATTTTCGACAAATTTATGAAATAGATATAGGGGTAGAGTGGGGCTAAAAGTACGGCGGGTAAAAAGTCCCGAATTCAAAATCTGCATTCGTAAACAATCGATTGAATATTGCAGCATAACTATGTTGATGTGCGTTATTCGAAGTGAATTACAGTTCACAACAGCGTATCATGTGAATACGTTAAGATTGTACGTTCCTTTAGTAATGTGTGCATGACATTGTTTATTTCGGAATGATAATATTTTCGAACTTTTATATCGGCGAAACTACAGAGGTACCATTGGGGCAAAACATGGCTTACTTATATTTTTGACTTCTATTTTTATTTTTTGTTAAATAAGTCATGTTAACATACTAAAAAGTGTGGTTGTCTTTGTTGAAGCAAACCAATTAGTAAAGTCATAAATTATCTATCTTTTTTCCTGTTTTTTTTTATACTAAAAGAATTTGAGTTTAAGGAATAAGGCCAAGGTGCTTAAAAGCGAGTTATATCTTTAAGTTGAGCCAAGATTATTGTGCAATTTTTTGTTCAACCTGAATCTGTGCCCTGTATTTTTTAATTTTTTGTTTAAAAAAAGGTTGCCGTAGTATTTCCTTTCAATATTGTATACCAAAAAAATTGGTTTAATAAATATTTTATGATTTCAACAGAGTTTTTTACTTATTTTTACCTCCAACAATGGACTTTTTGCCCCGGACAATGTAATTTTTATACAGCATGAAGAAACAGTCAAGAACTACTTGTTCCCTATAAACACTCAAATTTCCCAAAAATTGAACATACAATATTCGTGCACTGAACCATCGTTATAACGTTAGATTTCTCTAGCTTTTTTAACTCAATTTTTCATCACGAACTAATGTGCAATCTTGCATTCATCTACCTTCTCAATCACCACCTGAAAAACTTGCTAACCCTTGCTTTGTCCCATCCCTCTCATTTCTGCTTCAGCACAGTAAAGTCTAAACCAAGAAGTCAAAGACCCTCCAAGACTAGCTCCATCTCTCCCTATATAGTTTCTCTTCCAATGCGTCTCAGCAACAGCTCAGTCCTCGGCCATTTCGTACACCAGCAATCTCACAGACCTCGCGATCAATCCCCCCAAGCATTTCCTTAACCCAGCCAGAGGTTCCCTCCTGCCGTGCGGCATTACAGAAGACACTCCGTCTAAGGTGACGCTTCAGAAAATAATTTCATCCGCGAAGTATCGAAACCAGGAGGGCCGTAAACCTCGCACGCAGGGGTTTTCCACCGAATGCTAATTACCGCGAGTACCTACAATCCCGGCGCGGCGCGTCCGCGGGCGTCGTCGCGCGCGTCCGCTGAAGCAAGCTCGAAAGAAGACATCAATCCTCTCGCGGCTCTCGAATCCGCGGCATCGGGGCACACACGCTCCGAGTGTCGTTTTCTTCGTGCTCGTCGGGCATTCGTAACGAGCGGGAGCGCGCGACAGTAAAACGGTGCCACTCACGGGGCCCGTCCCTCTTCTCATTTATTTCTTCACCGTGCGCGCTGCTCCCTTCTTCTTGTCCGCGCCTTAACGCCTCTGCCCTAGCCCGGAGTTCGCGGCGTAACCACCGCGACTCTGCCCGCTTTTATGCGCCGTGCCCGCTCGCTGCGAGAAGCTTTTTGCTCTGGCCCCGCTTCGTTATGGCCCCTCTGTATGAGTTATGCTAATTGAATGTATGATAACCGGCGACTTTAATTGGAGTGCAGCCGAGCGCCGCGGCCGTGGTGTGCCCCCCTTGCGCGCTGATTTCGTCGCGTTTATCGCGCGGTACTGCCTCCATACGGGGGCCGTTCTGCCGCGTAAAAGTCGCTTAGATCCCCTGTGACGGATCGGCCATGGACTTAGTCTTAGTCGACCTCCCGGACTTCGTGGCAGATTTCTAAGCAAACGCGGGGATTACTGTGTAGGGACCGCTCGCGCTGGGACTCTGGAAGCTCATGAATTGATAAAGAAGACGTCTTCTCTCCACATTCCGCGCCAGCAATGGAATTACTCCAAAACAGGTGCTACCACTTTGCAGGTTGCGTATATGCATATTTCATGGGCTACTTAGTATCAGAGTGGAATTAAGTAATGGCACGTATAATTTCTCCCCGCAAAGTTGCGCCCGCATCGGCCGCTTTGACGTCTGTCATTCCGCGCGGATAATTGCTGCCAGAAGATATGTATCTACAATGTAGTGTCACGACCAGGTAATAGCTGTGATTACCGAGCTACGATCGCAGCGAAATTGGACGCCTTTGAACGGCGGGCATCGTTGATCAGTTCACGTGGCACGGAGCCCCGCGTCTTCTCTCCGACCACGTCGACGAATTACCGTGACTACCGTAATATCGCATCGCCGTTACCGTACGTCTCGTAATTCGTTGTTACACGGCTAACCGCGGCTCACGTGCGCCGGTTACGGATTGACCGATAACGATTTTCCATCGGCATAACCCCCGCGCCTGATAGACGGACAGACAGACAGGCTGCTAATTAGGCATGCATGCACGTCCACGTTCCCATGCATTTGTCTGGCGAAGATTCTCGCACGAATATCCTTTTCCGTTTTTGCAACTAGAATTGCCGATCCACCGTCGCCCAGCTACCTCGCGATGGCTGGTAATTATGACCGTAACGTTTCACCTTGGAATCTTGCTTGTTCGATGGTCCATCCGTGGACGCGGATCGTGAAATCCGGGTAAAGCCACGTTTCCACGTGTGCAACGCCGTGACGAGGTTACGTCTCAACCACTCAGAAGCGCTGAAATGTTTATTATTCCGTTGATTATCATGGCTAAATTAATCTAAATTTACATAGTATGATACTCGAGTGAAGTTCAGTCGAACTGATTTTTGTACCGTAATACTTACGTCTTCGTTTAAATCGATGGCAGAATGATTTTCGTTTTGGGGTTAAGGGGTCATTCTACTTTCATTGGTCGAAAAATGAAGCTATTTTTAAGAATTTTTTTCTGAATAAATACAACGTATAATGAAATCAATCTTTTGGGAATTTATTAAGCTACTCTTATATTGTACAAAAAATTTAAAAAGATTTTTTTTATTTGTTCCAAATGTTTTTTTATAGCGTCAATGTAACAAATAGCGAAAAATAACAAAGGATTTTCTTGGGGAACTTTTGAGAAAACACCCTTTTGGGGAACTTTTTCTTTCAAAACTTAGCTACGGGCGATAGCGACACTCATACAGGTTAAGAAACTTTTCCAATTTTTTGTTTCAGATAAGCCTGAGCCGGGAAATCACCTGTGCCAATCACATTGACGCTGTAAAGAAACATTTAAAACAAATTAAAATAAATCTTTGTAATTTTTTTTGTATAATATAAGAGTAGCTTAATAAATTCGAAAAAGATTTATTTCGTTATATGTTGTATTTATTGAGAAAAAAAATCTTTAAAAATAGCTTCCTTTTTCGGCCGATCAAAGTAGAATGACCCCTTAAACTCGAATTAATTTTGCAATATATCGCACGTGGTGGCGTATAGGAATGCCCTTAATCTTACAAAAGTCGCGGTGCAATGAAATTCGCGGGCAGCGACTTCCGGAGTCGTTAAGAGCTCAATTCGCGCGAACCGCCGAAAGGCGGCAAGAAAACACGGGTCGGCGAAACAAGTGGCTATTTATATTTTCCCATAAAAATCACCGTCTATAAAGCACGGCCGTAAAAGCCGCATTTCTCGCGATAATTAGCGCGAAAGTATCGGCGCGCCTATGACAGTAAATTCGTATCCAAGGATGGTGAGAGACGACCGGAAAGTAGAAGAGGAACAGAAAAACTCGCGTGTCTGAAGAAGAGGAACGGGTATCGCGCAGATATCTCGTGTGTATGGTGCATATTTTTAAAGAGTGCACCGAATGAACACTTGTCAGACGTATCTGTTCTCATTAGTACCTTGTATGTACGCTGGAAACGCTCCATCAGTCATCAGGAAATACCAGCGGAGAATTTCCAGTAGAAAAGTGGCGTATCGGTCAGACATGCTCCTAGATCTACTGATGGACTTTACCGATGTTTTCTCTGGAATTCTTACATCTCCATCTACGAATGTAGGTATATATAATTAACTGAACAAATATTGTTCCCGAAGCTGGGAAAGAGACCTTCAGCTTCCACGTGCACGTTACCTTAAGGGGTTGCAGCAGGAGGCCGAAAAAAGATGAATATGTATTTGTGAATTTTTTTTTAAAAAGCGGAAGCATATATTTTTACAGAACTCTTTGCAGTTAAAAGAGCAACATTTAAACCACATTTGGTAATTTTTTTGTATAAAAATATTTGCGTTTATAATAAAAGTACAACGACATCCAAGAAGCCTTTTAAAAACGGTGAGCAAGATATCTAAAAACTTACTGCACCAATCCTTCTGAAATTTTATGAACTTATTTTTTATATAAGAATCTACCGAATGACGAAGGGATTTTTTCTCCATTGTATAGTTTCGAGTTTATCAACTAAAAACGGCCATTACTGATAACCATGAAGTCATTTTTCGTTGACATAATCGAAATTTGACTTTCTCGTCACTGCCTTACCTACTCCCCTTGCCCTTCGTCCGTTTCATCTCCCTGGTTCCGTGTCAGCATCCACTGCTCCGAACTCCCATTCTCCGTACCCGCCCTCAGGAAGCCCTGTTCTTCTCCTCGGCTTCGATTTCTTAATTAGTGGGGGACATTCCGGCTGACAGATCGCGGTGCCGTTTCGTCGCATCCGCGCCAGCTGCACGCTCCGGCACCTCCTCTATATTCCCGCGTGTAACCTTTTTGTCCGTCCGTGTTAAGCGTATCTGCCCCGCGGATAACGAATTACTCGCGATCCCCGCTCGGGGTAAATCCGTCTTTCGGGCACACGCGAGATCGAGCGTCGCCGGACACTGTAACGAAACCCCGCGCGCCTATCGCCGGGGATCGCGTGATGGCGCATCGTGAGAATGTGTCGAGCGGCGTTCGACGAGAAAGGGGAGAAAAAGGGCTGAGAACGAAAGCTGAGGAAGAAATAGCCTGGCGGGAGTCGCAACCCCTTGGCTCTGTCCGCGGGGCAGAACCAAACGAACCCATTAAGATTCGAACGACAGCGCGCGTGTTATCGTTGCCGGGCGTTTAGGGGACGTCAGCGTGAAGATGAAAGCCGAGGCTCGACGGGGACGCGACGCGGAGATGATCGGCTACGTACGAGCGCAACCGACGCGGGTACAGCTTCGGGGCTGGCACTGGCCGGGGCTGCGCGATGGCTATGCATGGGTAATGCAATAATCGAGTGAGTCGTCTCGTCTCGTCCCGTCTCGCCTCGGTCGCAGAGGGCTCGCCTATAAAACGCGGACGCCAGCCAGCCCAGTAATTACTGTGGAAGTGACTGGTTACTGGTTAGCGCTCCGCTCGGCGACGGTTTACCTCCGTTCATCGGCACCATTGGCTGCCACCTAACGGGCAGCCGAGGCCGGGAGTACACCTCCAGACGGAGTGTAAATCGAGAGGCCATTACGCGCCGTGGCAAAAATGTAATGAGATATTGCAGGAGTGAGCCACGTCGGTCCCTTTTAACGAGCCGATGGGATACACCGCTACCGCATTCGTCGCCTGTCCTCGCGAGGCCCTTGCTCGTTGCCGAAAACCAATCGCCAGGAATTGTATACAGATGCGGGGATAACCGCTGACTAGCCCCAAACGGGAACGAGACCTTCGACGTTCGGTTTATTTATTTATTTATTTATTTATTTAACTAATACGGGTAAAACCCATTTCTTAAACAAAAAATTGATAATACACAATACCTAGTAGAGACGGACATTACGCAGAAATGAAAAATAAAAATAAACGAAATATACAGAGTACAATGACTGTAAAATCCACAGAAATGTGCCTATAACTATCAAAACATAACCGTGCGCGCCACTGCTCTATAGACACTAGTCTTAAAAGTAGAAGGAGAACCATGAAAAAAATCAATCTCCGTATGATACGTGTTAGCCAGATTACAAATACGGCTTATGGGGTCGGTAAGACCAAACCTGGAGGTGTAGATGTGAGGTCTAAAGAGCAGAGTACGCCTGATAGCACGTTCCGGAACATTAAAATTAACTAAACTAATGACACGCGGGCTGCACACCAAGCCATTAATAATTTTAAACAAAAAAGTCATGTCGTTAGCAGTCCGTCTACACTCCAGTAACTGAATGCCAAATTTACGCATAATCGGTCCATAGTCGTGATCATAACGGGGAAAGGGTTGCCCCACTTTGTACGCCAAGAATCGCAAAAAGCTGCGCTGAACCCTCTCCAATTCCTTCTTGTACTTAATCATATAGGGAGACCAAATAACGGACCCATACTCAAGGTGGGGCAGAACTAGCGTGTAATACAAATAAAGCAGGGTTTTAGGATTCTTGAACTTGGAGCATGATCTGCGAATGAAACCCAGCATTCTGTTTGCCCTAGCCGAAACATGGCGAATGTGCTCTACAAAGGATAACGAGGAATCAATGACAACCCCTAAATCGCGGGTAGACTCAAGAACAGAAAGCTGAACACCAGAGAGCGCATAGGGAAAGGCAGAGGGATTCCTACTACGTGTGAATCTCAAGACATGACACTTACTGACATTTAGCTCCATACAATTACTCGCACACCACTCATCCAACCTATCAAGGTCAGACTGGAGATCAAGAGCATCGGAAATACTGGCAATCGTTTTGAATATCTTGAGATCATCGGCAAACAGGAGAAACTCACTGTACCAGAAGGAGTCCCTCACATCGTTCACGAAGAAGAAAAAAAGCAGTGGTCCAAGATGGGATCCCTGCGGTACACCAGATGTGGCATAAACCCTTCTAGGTTTAGTTAAAGATTTCGGGGGACACGGTTTCCTTAGTAACGCTTTGGATTTCAGAATTCATTTTCTGTTTCTTCTAGAGCTTGAAGGGGTTTGCCGAATGTACGTAACTTTTGGTTAAAATAGTAAGCGTGCTTATTAAAGAACACGCGAGCCTCCGCGGTGACGAGAAACGGAGTCGCTTGCACCAGCAGCCGTCGCGATAAATAATCGAAGTTACCATCGACCCGGCGTTCTCCTTGCGAGCCAAATAACCGACTTAATTGACACGTACTAAATTCGAGCAAACCGTGGTCCCCAATAACACGGCCCAAGGCAAATAAAGGAGCGACGTTAAGGAGAAAAAGAAGTTAAACGGCATACGATCGAGACTTCGTTAGAAGCAGGCGACTCATTGAGCCGCATACCCTGTAATCTTGATTCTCAATTGATGTAGAAGGCGTTTGCCTGTTTCTTAATACATTTCTGCGGCCCGCTGCACCTGTTCCCGAACGACGAAAGGAGCCGGCTAATTATGGAGCAATCAATTACGAAAAGAATCCGACGCGCGGGACGAGCTGCCGAACCCATCGTCGCATCTACGACCGTCGACCGGATCGTCTCTCGCCTACGATTCGTCCCTGATTAATCTGTTAATAGTTAATATACTTAATTGGTGGAATCGCTTAAGCGCCGCCGATAATTAAGTGGAAGCTTTCCTCCACTTCAATAGCAGTGACGTACGCAGCATCGTCGCTGGAGGTGATTTCGAAAGCTGGACGAAGGCTGACCAATGTGACGGTGATTATGAAAGTGATGTAAGTCGTGTAGTTTTGGTTTCGAGATATTTAGACTGCTGCGTGTGGATGTATTAAAAAATATTTTTTCCTTATTGAACGAAATGCTTCGCAACATTATATGGTCTTCTAATGTCAAACTTATCTGTCGTTGTAAGATTTTATGAGTAACTTGTACGAAAATGTGTTTTTTAAACCTTTGAATGTCTCTCTAATTCCAAAAGTGCTCAAACTTAGTTCTTCGAGTTCTTTCTCCCTTTTTTTTCTTCTCTTGCCCCACGTCTAAGGTTACTACATACAGTCGAACCTCGATAACTCGAATTTCAAGGGAAAAAATCTTCGAGTTATCGAGTTTCGAGTTATCGAGGTTCGAGTCATCGAGGTTCGAGTTATCGAGGTTCGAGTTATCGAGGTTCGAGTCATCGAGGTTCGAGTCATCGAGGTTCGAGTCATCGAGGTTCGAGTCATCGAGGTTCGAGTTATCGAGGTTCGACTGTATTACAAAAATATGTAATTATTATTATTATTATTATAAACGGGAAAATTATTATTTATTTATTATTAATTATTTCCTTTCTCACAAATTAAGGTAAATGTGCCAATCTCTGGACACGTCCCAATACCTGGACACTAGTGTAAATAATGCTGATTATTACATTTAATATATGCTTTATCCATAAAAGAACTATTTTATTCAATTACACAAATATTTAATTAAATATATTCATATACATATTTTCCTTAGTAAACTCGTAACACTCGTAATAAAAATAAATTTTCTTGAACTGACCGGTTAACACCATTTTAGTATTGCCGTTAGCTGATTTGCTAAACAGTCTCTACTTTTTCTTAAGCGAATATTATTAATAATGTTTAGTATATTGGTACAACTAATACATTTTTAGGAAAATGTTGCTTTGTAGTATTATTTTCTGATTGAATTATTAAAATTTATGGTCGTATTAGTTTTTTATTCGCGTGTCTATCTATCGGTACAGTGAAATCCCGGAACGGCCCGAAACCTGACCACGCAGACCATCTATGCAAACTGCGACTTATCTTACGCGTTATTGTTGACCGAATAATACAATAGTTATTTAGGACTGTAGTACTTATTACTTTGTATTGTACTTATCCTTCTGTAAGTATACTTCCCCTTTTTTATATTGTTTTAACGATAATATTTAATTTGAAAGATTTTTTTGACATATAACCTTAAAATTAGTCATTCGATAATCTATTCTTTTTACACAATTTCATTTACTGATTTCCATAAATTACTTATATAGAAGAAATATGCCAAAAGAAAAGAGAAAGACTTATAAGGAAAAACAGTATAATCAAGAATCTGTTTAATGTCTATGAATAAAATTTAATTTTGGTTTATCAAAAAGAAACTATTGTGTTGTTTTTATTTAATTTACCTCCAAATTGCTGATCTTTTATCATGTGTCTATGTAATGGGATAGTTAAATTGGGACACCGGGACATATTAGTTAAGCTGTCCAGGTATTGGGACCGTAAAATCGGGACACCGGGACATACTAGTTAAGCTGTCCAGGTATTGGGCCATTGTAAGGACTACGAATTTTCAATATTTTACAAAATTATTCAATCCAATAATGGTTTTTTTTCAATGATAAAGTACACACGGTGCCCCATGCAATTGTAAAATCGTTTATATATATATCGACTTGTATAACTGAACAATTCTCAAACGTGTTTCCGCCGTACCTTAAATGTCCAGGTATTGGGACATTTACCTTACTCAGAAAATAAATGACTGACACCACTATCGGAATGAACGCGAAACTGTCGCGGTTCATTATAATACTGAGATATAAGTAAATCAACATAATATAAATTAAGAGAAATCTCATTTTCCGGGGTTTCTTAACGTACACCACTTTCATAATCACCGGCACAAGTATGATCGACTACAAATCGACCTTAATTTGTGCCTCCTCTCCTCTCTCTTATCGTTATCCCCCGCTGTAATGGGCGGCCACGGGATAATCGATTAAGCGATTCCTAACTCATCGTAAACGAGCCCCAGATGCCCGGCGATTTTCACGATGTGGGCCAGCGCGTCGGCCGCGAGTGAAATTCCGCGAACGCGGCACAGCTGGAAGGAGGCGAGTAATGAAATTACGATAAAGGAGCGTCACGGGGCCCAATTAAGTGGCGATAATGGCAGGATCCGCTGTGCCCGCGTATTACGCGGGAATTATTGGATGGAGCAATCTCGAGGCACGACGCTGGATGGTAATTGAATGCGTACGCCTCGCGTACGGAACATCGCGATTATGGATCTCGCCGGCAGATACGGGCGTATTCTGTGTAACTGTAAACGCGATGTAAAACGCAACAGAGCGCCGTAAATTCGGGCCGATAAAAGCGTCGCGGCTTTCGTTCCAGTTCCACTCCGTTTTAACGATCAAATTTTACAAGCATCTCCGTCCAAGTTGGTCCGCGGACGTCGGGGAATGTTACTGTCCGGACGTTCGATGCGGCGAACACCTCCGTGAGGCGGTCAATTAGTAGACGTTCGTAGCTGTCGCGACTAGCGACGTTTTATCAGCCCTGTTATCTCGCTGGCCATGCTGCACGAAAGTAAATGATTCGCTCTTATTTCAGGGCACGCGAAGCTCGCGCATCATCGCGGACTCGCAGTCGTTCGAGCTAACGAGTAGTAGGTACATACCGCGAACATGAAACCACGGGCGAGCATGGGCGTGCCCATTTTAAATCAGATCGAATACGCCATTCACGAGTCACGTCGCGTATTTACGCGTGCCTTGTTAACGACACCGTCGCTGGGATCAGTTAGATAAATATCTGCTAAACGATGCAATTCTGAAACAATTATTCCCGCTTGATTATCGGCGATGTTGCGCTTATAATCGGCGACCAGCTTTGAAGTACGTGTCTGCTGCACGTGTAAAAAGAACGATGTTCGACGTTATTATGAAAGACTGTCGAATAGAGGAAATCGTTATTAATTTACACCGAGCATCGGATTGTCTCGCGAACGCAAGGTGTCGTTTTAGGGTGTCCGGCAAGGAATTAGGAATCTTTAATTGGTTATCGATTTGATTTGTACGTAAGAACATTCATGATTCTTCTGAATTTTCAAATCCTAGATGTTAGGATCTTAGGATCCTCTTGATTCTTAAATCATCCGTATCTTATGTACAGTGTGTTTAAGAAGCGATGGTCACTGCTTTCAGGAGGCAGGGTCGGTGTTGATCGGGATTGTTTATAATATTGAAAAGTAATGATAAAGTTTTTTTTACATCAACCTGCTCTGATCAATGAGAAGAAAAATGTTCATGTGTCGCACCGTTTCGCCGCGAAGAATTGTTAAAGTTTACGCAAAAATTAGTGTTGAGCTATTCACACAAGCGCAGGTCCCTGAAAGCAGTGACCATCACTTTTAATACACCCTGTACTTGGACGTAGACGTCTTCATCGGGTTCCTTGAATACAGGAACTTTGCTACTCCTAATTCCAGGACACTAAGTAGTATTGGATTTAAAAAAGTCCAGGCATCTTTGTGTCCAAGCCCAGAGTCGGGCAAATTGTAATCTAATTACAAATTACAAGTTACGATTAAAATACAATTGTGTAATTGATTACAGATTATTTTCTGTAACCGGTAATTTAAATAGTTGACTACAATTTTGCCAACTACCTAAATTAACGATTACAGAAAATAATGTGTAATTAATTACACATTTACGTTTTAATCGTAATTTGTGATTTGTAATTAGGTTACATTTTGCTCAACTCTCTTCAAGTCTGCGAGCTTGGAAACGCCTATAGGGCAAGTCCGGGAGAGTCCGACCACTTTTTGGAAAGGAAATTGTAGCATCGTTGTTTTTCACATTTTTGTCGTTTTAGGCACATTAAAACAAAGCCCAAGCAATTTAGGATATATATAAATTATACTGTGCGATAATTTCAAATGTTTATTTTCATTTTCAACCAAAAACATTGGCACTGCAACTGGTCGGTCTCCCCCGCATGTCGGGGTTAGATCGTCCACCCACTATGAGTGAGACCGACCTTGAAAAATAACAAAAAGTAGCTTACAAAAAGTATAATACACGAAGAAGTTAATTGATATGTTATTTCTTCTTCAGTTTTTCATGTAAATCACAAACATTCTGGTACTTTAAGCATCTAGTATCATGAAACCAACGGCTTCAGTGCACACATTTAATCCAATCGTCAGTTTTCGAGATTTCGTTTTCGGTCCCAGGCTTTTAACGACATATCACTATCTTGTAGAATGGAATTTTCGCTCCCTGAATCTGAAGATGGGTTTACAGTAAGAAAAACACATGTGGTCGGACTATCCCATAATCAAGGGAGTGATCGACCACCTTGTCAAAATAAATTAAAAACGAATACATACGTATTGTTGGGATGACACTGTAGTTTTATGCATATTATATCCCCCACTATCGGTGTAGTGTAAATAAACTTACCTGTCTTTCAAATATCACCAGCACTGTTACTTGGTCTAAAAACTTTCAGACACGCATAAAGTCGTAAGTGTTTCCTGTAATTTAAATATGGATTAGTGACAATGGTCAATGCAAGATTAACAACAGGCGCATTCATTTCTTTTGTGTCACTGACACACAGTGCCCTATCTTGCGTCAGTCTTAAAATATCAACACTGGCCGGACTCTCCCGGTGGTCGAACTCTCCCTAACTTACCCTATTAGATTCCAAGAGTCCAAGCTGCTTTGGATCAGACTCCAAGGTGTCTCCAAGATTCTAGACACCTCTATCCCGTCAAATCGTCACTATTAGAGAGCATTGCCCGTTGCCCCAATGTAAATGCTCCATAACGTCGCGACAGAATGTTAATCGCTCGGCCAAAAGGACACCATAAACCGGCTCGGCCGTAATTGATAATGCTGAAGGATCCCGCATCGCCTTTAATTCGTCTTTAAGTCGCCAATGAGGGCCGCGGAGTTATTGCGTTCACGTGTTAATTATGAAGGTGCCGCGGCTCTTCCCCGTCGCGTTGCAATAAAGCGATAAAATACGAATCAGACTCGTCCCGCTTGCACGTGCAACGTTGGTCAGCGCAAGTTTCGCATTCGGGCGTCGTTATTATAGGCAGATGCTAAACGCCTTCCCCCTGCAGGCCTCTCCCTTATCTCGTCCTTCCTCCCTTTGATATACAGGGTGTGTTTTAACACGCGAGACGCGCCTTAAAAAACGGCCCCTGGACATAAAAGTGCAGCCTTTCGCGCATCCCAGCAAGCGTTTATTTGCGTTTGGAGGTAGGGTAACGCATACAGTTGTTGACCCCTATACAATGATTGACCCTCTTCCCCAAAAAGTAGGAAATATAATATAATGCTTTTTTTTATATAATAAAATATATCTATATTTCACTAGCCCAGATATTTTTGTTCCGAATACAATTATATTTTATTATGATCCACATCTTGTAAATGTATAGATAAATCGGAAATATCACGCGGCTACCATTCTTATGAAATCGATGGAATTTGATCTAAAAATCGTAACGTTGTAGCCAATGATTTTTTCATATTTTCAATTAATAATGACAGTAACTGTATATATAATCATTACATATGTATAAAATATGGTCCAAAGTTTGCGAGAGAAAGTTATTTCACTCAAAAATGTCTATATTTTCAAATATACAAGAGGTGTCAAGAACTGTCACAAAGTCTTCCTACTTTATAGTGATTGACCGGGGGGGGGGGGGGGAATAACTAATTGAAGGTTATGGGAGTACTTTTATAGTGATTGACGTGCAATTTGTTATTAGTTAGTGTTATTGGTAAGTATTACTATAATTACATAATCTGTCATGATAAAATAAATGGATAAATAATTTAAATAGAATTATTGCAAATTAAATAATATTTACTCTGAAATAAGTTGGATTTTGTAAAATATTTTCCCAAAATGTATGATTTTTAGGTTACTTGCAATTATCATCCTAGTCAAAGATGCCAAATTAATTACATCTAGCAGCGATAAGATATTATAACCATTTAAGACGACTACCTATTTTATATTCTTAGTGGATTATTAATTATAAGTATGTATTAGAATTGTTTAACATTTAAAAAAATACAGTACAAATACAATTTTGTATGTTTGAAATGATTCATCAGTGTTTTTATGCCTGTCCTAAAACAAGGGTCAATCACTGTTACAGAGCCTGCCAATTACTATGTAAAACCCGGTCAATCATTATAATTTTAGGATCATCTTAATACTTAATGATTTTTTTAAGTTATCTTTGTGTGCAGTTGTATGAGGTAATTTTTTTTATTCTTTCGAAACACTTTTAATGTGATAACAACAGATTTTACTCTCCGATTTTAGCGATAAACACTTTCTTTCTATGAATAATGTAGCACTCGTTCTTAAACTGTCAATCACTGTATATGTTACCCTAGTGCTCAGTTCCATCGCTTCTTAATTCGAACACGAAACTGAAAACGCCCTGTCGAAGACGAAGATCACGAGAATTTTTATCCTCCACTTTGACGAAGCATTTCCGTATTTGCAACAATTTAGCCTTCGAAACTCTTCCGACGAAAGAAGAAACATTGATTTCCTGTGCCACACTGCTCATCAAAGCAAAGTGGATGGCGAATTAAACGGTTGTTGGGAGTCACAGTTTCGTCGGAAAGCGGAATAATGGTTGGACCCCATTCGAAACATCCTACTATCTGTAATTAAACATCTTTGGATCGAAAGTAGGGATTGCAAGCTGATGGTAATTAAAAATCTAGCCGCTGACAAGGCTTCGTACGGTGTCTAGGGACTTGGAAACACCCTGTGTGGATTTAAGTCTTCCCTCATCCCCGAATTTCACCTTCTAATTTCTGTTTCAACTTCGAGGCTCGTGAGGGGACGCGTGCCTGTTGGGCGAGCGACTCTTAATGAATTTCTGCGTGGCAGAGGAGCAACGAGATAATGCGATGAGATAGGTAATTGGGGTAGATCGGGCCCGAGTGCGTAGTGCGACTCGATTCGACCCGGCACGCCCATCCTTGGCAGAAATTTCATTTGCCCTTGCGTTCTTTTTTCCCCCCTTATCCCTGGATCTTCTTCTCTGATGCCTCGGAATGGCCTGAATTTTAGGGAATACTTCGGTAGGAACACGGCCACTTGTCACTGGGAACTGCTGCGCCCGGCGTCATTAATATTCCGACTGCGAAACGATCTTCTCCGGGAACGATTGTCGCACAGTCTGATTATCATTTTATAATTGGATTCGGACGCATCAATCATAACCGCTGAGTCGTAATTAGCGAATTCCTTCACACTTCGTACAATTATCTGCATTGAAATCTGACGCTTGAAACATCGCAGTGCTTTGCTCGGGTCGAATCTCACTCTCTGAAATCGATAGCTATCGGCAGATTGTTCTCTCTTCTACCCTTCAGCACCTGTGGTACCCCTAAAGAGCCTGGGTTACACCGCGAGTAACGCGATAGTGGCACACTTTTCCTGCACGAATTACATTTCTATACCGATCCGATCATATCCACGCAGACCTCAGCAAACTCCGACGAAGAAATTCTGGATAATCCACGGCGTTGCCGCGATCCCGACGGCGATGGTGCATTGCTCCGTTCTCCGTGTCCCGCGGCGAGGCACGGTCGATTCGCGTACTCCGACGCCCCAGCAACGAGCAACGAGGTTAACAACGATGTAATTTCGCTCGATAAACGCGTTTCCCTCGGCCTTTCGACAATTTCGACGGGGCCCTTAACGACGCTGGTCCGGCGGCGCTTAGCTGATTGTTTTTACGTCTGTTTTCTGGCACACGGCCCGGTAATTGGCAAGGAAGCCCTGCACCACCTTCCTCTTTTTTTTTTTTTTTTTTTTTCGTACGGCTCCAGCAGCAGCCAGGATGCGTCGTTGTTTCGGGGGTTCTGGAGCGAAGCAACGAGCAAAAAGACACTCCGCAGGGAGCAAACTCGGCCGTTCGTATAACGAGGCTGTAGGTCGATCGATTACTAATCGATCAATGAATCAGCGCGAAAGGTGTTCGCAAACGAGAGTCGCGAATTTATGAAATCGGTCGCTACGCTTTTATGAGGAAGACGTTTGGCATTCTCCGGTAACGTGGTGATTGGATACCCTGTTGGAAAACGCCTCCATATTATACGTGGCGAAAGCTTAAGGGGGTATAGGACTATTGAACGACTGAAATCGGCGGTTCCTTGTCGGTTGGATTGCTTAGATACCAAATAATCACCATACTGGCACTTTTCACAGTTTTTTATTTACGCATTAACGAGTAATGTAAAATAAAAAAATTGTCAGAATGTTGAAAATTATTGAATTTATTTGACGCTAAAGATGGCCCCGCGTAGCGCGCAACTGTAATCGGTGTACATAGTCCCAGGTGAACCAATCATCTAAAAGCAAAATGCCTTGGGGTGAGTAATTTCTACACTAATAGTTATCGTGTAAAACTTTGCTAGGCGAATTTAAACAAAAATTGTAAAAGTTACACACTGATCAATTTTTTCCCCACATTTTTTTGGGAAAAAAATGTGTTTAATCAGTTATAAAATGTGTTTACAAACATCCAATGTTGATGCGGAAATTCCACACGATAGAGAAAGGAATTCTACAGCTCCAGTTAAAATTTTAAGTGAAAATATTCATTCGTTCAAGAGTTATGATGTACACCGTGTTTGAAAATGTAGTTTCGAGATAAACGGCTTCAAAGTTAAGTCCCATACGCCAATACCGCTCTGCGAGGCCGTTACTCGACGGTGCACTCAATTACGTTCAGCGCTATAATTTCCGTAATTATTCGAATTTCCTCACGATACATTGTTGTAAATGTTCACAAAGCATGGCACTTTCAGAATTAATAATAATAAAAAAATCGATTTTTCGAGATTTCAATAGTCCTATACCCCCTTAAGGGTGCCCTCCGGTCAAAACGCTTGAAAGGTACACACGTGATTTTCACGAATTAAAAAGAAAGAAACTGAACAGCATTCAGTGGAAAAGCTTCATGGACATTATTACTACAGATTTGAAGAACAAACAAATAAATTATTGTTTGAATTTTATCCATTTTTGCATTAGATATACAGCATTCGTTGTACCACTGTACAGATTAGAGCTCTTGACGGGCGCCTTCATTTTTTACGGGGGTTACACACGAATCGTCGCGAAAATCGGCATCCTTTTCTGCAACACGCTGTTATTCAGCGAATTTTCAAAATATTAAAACACGGGTTCGTTAATGCTTAGGAATAACATTATACTTAATAGACAAATTTGTTTTTTTTTTGTTTTAGGATCATCAGTTCGGAGCCACCTTGTGACACATATATATATATATTTTCTTAATTTTTATAACGGTTTTTAATGCTTCACAATATGCCAAAAATCAAGTGCTAAACCGCAATTTAATCGGCTGATTAGTTTCTCTACAATTTCCATCAGAAGATTACCTACTTTTTCGGGCCGTCACATTATTGTAACCCCTTATGGTTTACTCGCCGATTCGGGTTCTCCGTGAAATCCGTTTACTTCTTCGAGGCAACGCAGCTGGCAGCCACACAGGGTTGCGAACTTTATCCCCGACAATTTGCGCCGAGCAAGTGTTAGGGAGCCGGTTGAACAATTCCTCCGATTGTTTGTATAACGAAGTTGTAAAGCATCGGGAGTCGAGGCACCGCCCATTATTGCCACCTGCTCGGATAATAAAGCAATTGCTGGCGATTATCGAAATTCACGGTTTGCGGCGTCCAGGCCCAGGCTTTCCTCGAATCGCGAGCTCTTGGAAACTGATCGAGCCCTTCGCTAATTTTCTATACCCTTCACGCGTTAAAGCAACACTTTAAAGAATACCAGAAACAAATAACAAATACCGTTCATCCCCGACAACAAATGAAAAGAGGGACGACTTTAACCCTGAGAACTCAGAGAATCGACGTACGAACTCGGGGTTGAAAGGGTCAAGCCTTTGCCAGTTATTCATACACAGTAATTTTGAAAAATTTCGTGGTATTTTGATATCTTCAAGATACGTATAAATATGTACGGTATCGGACATAAACGTCCCATTTGAGCGCGATTACCGCGAGATTCCTGGAGAGCCCGGGAGTTACGGAATTCCATTACGCAAACTTTCCACCGAACGCACGACGTTTCAATCTGAATTCTCCGGCCAATTAACGTGGACGATAATGAGCGTTAATTCGCGGGTAGGTTTATAGTTGGTTGGCATGTCGCGCCGGCATTTGTCGTGCCCCGTGTGCAAGACAGAAAGCCCGAGCAAACGCAACCACGATCCATCGATGATCTTCGATTCGCGTTATTTCGAAACATTTCACGAGACGCGTGGAAAAAAGGCCAACGATAAAACGTTTCTACGAAAAGAAAAGGTAAAGTCTCCCGAGAAATCCTCATTGCTGCAGCGATTTATCCTACCTACATTGTGGACGAGTACGTATATTTTCCTTATTTTTTGTCACATAAATTCCGCAAATCTTCTCAGATCGTGGATAAATCTCAATGCTAAGCGCTGCCTAAATTATCGAGATGGGGAAAGTAAATATACTTCTGCACGAAGGGAGGCTCAACGACACCGTCTCTGTGTTCAAGCATTCAGCATCCCCAGCGCAATTTCCCCTGGAAACGCTCGTCTAGGCATCGACTCCTTCGCCCGGAGCGGCTGGGAAGTGCAGAAAAGGGCGACGATGGGACGTGACGTTGACGAGGAAACGGTATGGAGGCTACGTGGAAATGGTCGTTACGCGGGCCGTTTGCTCCTCCGAACGTCGATCAACCGTCGGATTACGCATGTCCTGGCAGCTGCGCATCCTTCCTGGGCGTTCCAAAGAGCCGCCAATCGGCGAAACCCTCTAATATTAACCACCCGGTGGAGCGGCCAATGGGAGCGAGGCGGTGTATCAGCGCGGGTGTCATCGGCCAGTTGGGCTACGCGATATTATCATTTTTGACTGGGTCGGCCGAGGGGGCTGGGGATGGCAGGGAAGCGTGGGGTTGGCGGGCGAGGGAGCGAGAGGACCATTGCCAGGTCGTTGGTCATCGATCCTGCCGAGTCTGGGAACGAACGCTGCCTTCGGGCAATCCGCGTCGATGCTAAGCTCGCTGGCTGACGGGTCAAGCAAGCGGAAAAGCATCAGCTCGAAGTAACAATTTAATCCTCCTTTCCGTATCCAATTCGACCGAGCACCCCCTGCGTAATCCTCCGCGCAGATTCAGCGGGATTTGCGGAGAGCGATATGTAACTCCGTTTGGTATTTAAACGACGAGTTTACGTGTCGATTATCGCACGGTGTGCCACCAACATTGCCGGCGAAACATTTGGCCGGACGGGAATTTCGGCGATCGTACCGATTAATTTATATGAACGAGGCTTTCGATTCTTCGAGGCTTCTTCCTGGATTCATCGGGGCTGGATAAAGCTTCCGACGATGTGGATGGTGTAATATGCTCCGGTGTAAAGGGATAGGACTAATAAGTAACTCGGACGGCTCATTGATTCTTCATCGCGCGCTGCCCGCGTTTAGCAGCTCCTCCTAAGTCTCCTCGTTTCGTTGAAGCTGGATTTTCAAGAAGTGAACGGGCGGGTTCGACACCTAACGGCAGCAAGCTGCGAGGATGATAAACCCCCCAGGAGCAGATTAAGTTGTAGCGACTGGTTTCGGAATCTTTTAGTAACTTATGTATGGTAATCGCGCCGCCCTGATTGTTTCATCAAAATCGTGCGAACACCTTGCGCGACTGGCATCCTTTTTGCTCGGCTTCACTGCACGCCTGGTCCTTTTTCGCCCATCTCAACCTTCCTCCTTCGGTCTATAAGTGGCGACTTGCTTCGCAAAATTAATGTTTGATCACGGCTACGCCGTGAAGTCCTTTCGGCCACAAAAAGAGCGAGTCCTAAGCCTGAAAAATAATAGGAAACCGGGTCCTAATATCGTCGATGGTTACTCGGACGGCGGCAGCAGCTGCATGCTTTCGGCGAAATTGCCGTCGATGAAATTGCAACGAGAAAATAGGATTCTTTTTCGCGGGACTATCTTCCACCTTCCTTTTGCTCGTTCCTTTGCCGGGCCAGCTCCCTCGTCCCGCCTTTCTCGGCCAGTTAATCGTTCTAACAGCTTTTATTTTCCCGCTGAATCCTCTTCTCGTTCCGCTGCTGTCTTTTTTGCAAGCATCCCCCTGGAGCGGGATACTTGTTCACGCCTCCCTGAATAAAGCGGGTCGCCCACAAATTGGCCCGCGCGAATAAACTGCGTTCCCTTGCTCCCTGTCGCACTCCAGGGCTTTGGTGTCTCTTTCACTTGATATTAGCCGAACATTCGGAGGAGGATGCTGAACGCCCTGCGCGATTTCCAGGAGCAGGTCGTCGAGGTAGCTCCACACTTCCACCTGCCCTTGTTTCCACGACGAGGAACGGTTATAGTGGTCAGGCATTCTGCCGTAATCTTCCCAGTGCATCCCGCCGGCGTGCAAAGGGACATAGATTAATCTATCCGAACCATCTGATCCTCTCCTCGTTAGGGGTTGTTCCTTTGCTATTACCACGTGGCCTACCCCTGGCCCGGCATCGCGCACGATCTGATAAAAAGGGCGCCACGCAATTTTTACCCTAGTTCCGTGGGCACGTGGGAAATGCTGTTCGAATTTTCGAAAGTGTTCCGACGATCGGTGGGGATGCGGCGCGGCGCCGATAAACAGGTGGTATCGACTGTTTGGTGTTCTTCTGAGCAGAGCAACTTAAGGGGGATTCTCGTCTAACAGCCCCAAAAGTAACTGATATTTAAGAATTTTTTTTGGAAAAACTGTTGGTCATATTGGATTAAACTCTTTTGGGATCTGACGAGGTATCTTTAAACTTGCAGAAAATATTTGTTTTAGGTCGATCTTTCCTATTATTTATTAATTGTCGTGGAATCTTGTCCACCTCTTCGACGATGTCACTCCTGTTGGCGGGATGTGTAGCATCTATCACAGTCATCTGATTGCAAAAAAGATAGAAGTTTCTTAAAGTTAGATAGTTTACGCTGGGATTGGACCACTTTAAAGGAAAAAAAATGAAAAATTGGAAGAGTTATAGCGTTTGAGAGAAAAAGTAAGTTTTTTCCTTAGTCAAATTTTTCATATTATTCTTTATATCGACGAAAAAGTATTGTAAATAGAAACTAAAAATAAATTTTTGGGCCGGTCCCAGCGTAAATTATTTAACTTTAAGAAAATTTTCTTCTTTTTGCAATCAGATGATTGTGACAGGTGCTAGGGTAGATGTCCCAATTACTGCCACCTTAAGATTATAACCGCACTTCATTTAATTATTTCGCGTGTTGTGTAACCTAAAAATTGTTTCAGTTTGAAACATAATATTATTTAACATCTCCTCCATTAAAAAAAATAGTTTTATGAATTAAATATGAAGAATTTATTAATAATTAATTAAAATTCGCGAGCGATCCTAGTGTACCTATAACTGTCACCTCAAAAATCATCTTGTCCTAGGTACATATGAATACATATATTTTTTTATTTTAATGTAAATCAGAATCTCCATTTAATAATAACTATTTTTTGTACATTTCTTTTTATACGTTACGTTTTTATTACGTATAATAAATCAAGTGGCAGTAATTGGGACACTGGCAGTAATTGGGACATCTACCCTACACCTGACGCCAAAATCGTCGAAGAGGTTAAAACGATTCCACATAATTAATCAATAATAAGAAGGATCGACATAAAAAAGTTCTACAAGTTTAAAGATGCCTCCTTATACCCCAAAAGAATTTAATGCAATATTAACAATAATTTTGAAAAAAAAATCATAAATTTCGGGGGCTGTTACACGAGAATCCCCCCATAAGCGTACGCTTCCATCAAGTCTGTATTTGTACATCATTGAAGACAGTAAAAAAAATGTTTTGCATGCTTTAACTAACTGCTGGTGGCTCCGACTGCCATGATGGAGAAAAAAATCTGCATCTGCGGAATTTATAACGCCTCGTAGAATTATCTGAAATCAGCAAACCAAGAAAATTCCTGAAGTTTATAAGATTCTCCATGGAATCATCTACGATCATAACTCTTCGACCAATCTTCTTCTTTTTATAAACATTTTCGTGCGTAAAATTAGTCGTTTTTTCGAAGTCTGTAGAGAGAAACGTCTGCCAAAATTTGAGATTACAATACTTTGCTATGACCATGGGTCCAGAAAACCAGTAGTTGTTCGATTCTGTCGCAGTTCCTGAACCCTAAAACTCGCACGTCGTGTTCCGGAGTCGTTTCTATACACGAGACATATCCGAGAACAGCAATGCGGCATTTGGATGAACCGTAACACCGGTTAACCGGCGCGATGATCCGTGAACGAGCGCAACCTGCTTGGTGCGAAGCACAGGGGGTGTAGAAAGAGGGTAAGAAGCTGTGCCGGTGGTGTCGAAAGTCGAGAGTCCGACAATCACTCTATGGGGGGTCGTTACAGACGCAATGGGTGCGGTGGTTGGTCTCTTGTTTATTTGTCGTTGAGCTACCGAACCATTAAACGAGACCATAAGCCAGCCTGAAAATGATGGACGCTGTTAGCATTCGCAATCTGTGTTCCTATCGCGGAGGGTGTAATCGATTTTTAAAGTTGTTAAAGTGCAACAAGGATGTGGAAGTTGGATCGCGTATGCAATTGAGGACCTTGCAGCAAAAGGTGTGCAGCTGCACCTTTCCTAACTTCGAATAAATTTTAGTTTCAAGTTTTTATTTCTACTTTTGGTGAATTTTTCAAATCTGGAGCTGCCGCAGATTTGCAGAAGCCTCAAACTTTGCAATAAATCGCTCATTTGTTATCAGATTTGCACCAAACTATGTAGAATTATTTTCTACGCATATTACACGTCATAATTCAAAAACTGTCAATAATGGAGCCGCACCCCTCTAGCTGCAAGGTCCTCAATTCAATTTTATCACGACAGCGTATTGGAAGCTATTGTAAAAAAATGGAGGTCAATCATTAACAACTGAACTCGCAGGGAGAAATTTGTTATACTTAAAAATCGATTTCTCGATAATTCATACTCGACGTGAATCTCCCTCGTGCGCCAATAGGGAATACCCTTATCTAATTATATTCTTCTCCCGTCACAAAACCAATTGCCTCGTCCTTTTCTTTCGCGCGTTAAACATTCGGCGAACAGCCGCGTGTAAGGTAAATGTACCAATAACGAGCCGTTTAAGGAAACGGTGACAAAGTATAATGAATATTGTGTATAAAATTAACAATTTAAGTGAAACTTTTTTTCATTCATAAAGATTTTGTTGTTTCTCATCAGTACTCACATAACAAAATTTTGTTTTTTTATATATTTAACGTAAAATAAACAAGAATATTTGTACGTGTAAATGTACCAATATATAGCCAACCTCACACGATTGACCTAGCGGCCCGATTTTCATGTCCCAGTACCTAGCCATAGGTTTTATAATCGTGTAAAAATTATTTTAAAAACTGATTCTTAGTCTTAAATTGAAAAATCTGTTAAGGAAAATTAAGAAGTATAGAAATATAAAATTATTGTATAAATAACCATAATAAACAGATTAGAAAATAAATGCAAAAAACAATAAGTTTAGTTACACTATCAATAGAAGTTTGTGGTTATTTTATATAAGACTCAAAACAACCACCAAATTCATTAAACTGTACATATACATAAACTTTAATAAACTTAAATTAAATGCTATCATTATTATCTAGAAAAATAATGTTTATATTATGATTTATGATCAAAATACTTACCGGCTTTATTCCAAATATCGAGTCAGAAATTCACACTTGTTTCGTAATTTTGCTCTGGCGATGCCGATTAACATTTGCAACTCACTTCACCCGATTTATTGAACACGTGGTTAGTTACTGGGCTAACAAGATTTGTTTGCACCGATAAATATCCATGTAAATATTCAAATAAAAAATAGTTTTCATATTCAAATTTTTTCTTTCTATGTGTTACAAATATTTTCAAGTTTCTAAAACCCTTTTTTCTATCTAAAAAACTATTATCCTATAATAATTATGCTCTTAACAAGAAGCACGCTCTTCTTAGCCATATCATAACGAATGTCTGAAAACGCGTCATATATCTGGCCTCGAGACTATAAATGGTATTTCTAAATATCTAGACAAAAAAACAAGACGATATAACTTCAGATATTAAACCGAACAATTAAATAATGCAAATTACACCAAATATGTATTTTTATCTTACGTGCATAGTTTAACAATTATTAATATTTCAACAGATGGCTAGGTACTGGTGCATGGCTCGTTATTGGTACATTTACCTTACCTGCCAGTCTCGGGCCAGGCGAATATTTATCGCCGCGACGCTGCAGGTAAGAATGTCACCGCCCGTTGCCGCGCACCTGTTCGCGTAGAGAGTAATTTAGAAGGGGGCACGGTTTCGGTAGAAGCTCGCCGAGATCGGCATAACGCAGAGAGGACGAGAAGTTATCGCGATAACCGAACAGATACCGGCAGCGGAGAGTCACCAGCCGATTTTTATCTGTCTAAATCGCCGCTTCGGGGCAGCCCGACGAGCGCCGTAGATCCTCGACGGCCGAAAAACAGTAGCGACGGCGCACACGGGGGCACCGAAGCTGCCGCAGCCGACTCCCTTGGCTCGGTAACTTATCGTGCACGTGGATAGAAGCCACCATTGCCGTCTTTTATCGAACGCATCGAACAGGTTTTAATTACCGACGGTCGTAAATTTCACTCCAATGTCCCGCTGGCCTTTGCGGGCGCGGCTCGCCTCGCGGCGGTGTTCAGGATGACGTTCAGGAATTCAGAGTTTGATGTCTTGCTTCATGCAGAACGGCCGTTCACGAGGCAAACCGCCGGCCAGACAGACACGGTAACAGAATCCTCGGATTCGTCGGGGCCTCCACGCTCGTCCATTCCGGTGCGCCGATTTCGGAGCAAGCTCGTGCCTGGGCTGTCGATCTCTATCTGCCGAGGCTATCCGTTAATAGCCAAAGCGACTCCGAAACGCCACCGAACAAAAGATCGAAATTGCCCGCCGAGGGGTCGGCATTACGCAACGCGCTGGACAGCAGCTCCCCTCTGATCGCGTTACGAGGAACGCTCACGCCTTTCGTAAAATCGCGACGCAGCGGAGACCCGGTCGGTCCGGGGCCACGGTAGTGGAGTCCTTTGTTGTGTAATACCGCTTGCTCCTTTCAGGAAGATGTAATCGCTCCGGCGATGGCACGCGAGTACGCTCCACGGGGGGATCGGTTTCGTGCGTTCCACGAATGTCGAGGAAGCTGCGATCGCGGGGGCCGCTTCTAGTCCTTGGGCCCGGCTGGTCCGCCATCTTCTCAGATTCTTGCGCAAGAGTATCTGCTCCTCGACAATTACACGGCCTGGTGGAACCGGCGTTTTCTGCCCGGCACCGTCGAATTAAAGCGGAATGGCAGGTAAACGGCGGGACACGTGTCCGCGGGATCTTAGGGTTCCCGTCGATCACGAAGGTCGACGCGATTCGAAAGAATCCATCAGTCATCTCCTGGCGCGGGAATAATAATTGCGCGGCTGGGCACATGCGTGAACATTAGACAGACAGTTTTTTTTGCGTGCTGGGCCAAACCGTGCCCGCTCTTTCCGCACGTTTTCGTGCTGTTTTCTGACCCGCTGACTCAGCATCCCCCTTCGAGGCGACCAAGCGTTTAATCTCTGGACGGGATAGTTTTATTCTGTATTGTATCGCGGCGATGCCGAGCTGATGGCAAGTTTTAGAAATTTTAAAGGGTTGCTTCCTATTAAATATTATTCCCTTTGTCAATTCAATGTCCCCGGATAATTGTCTCATATCTCCGAATCTACTAGCCACTATTTCACAGTAAATCACAAAACGCAGCCTCTTTTGCAAGACCCGCAATCTACGGGCGATCGCCCGGATTGCCGGTCAGTTAAACGTGTTAGAGACTACAATCTCAACGGGGCACGGGCCGAAGTGCGCGAATCACAGTCGCGTGAGCGCGAAGAAAAGTTTCGCGGGCGTTGAAAAACTTTCGACATGCCGCAGAACGCCGAATACCGGCGAAAAGTGATCGTCACGCACGAGAATCGTGCCGTTTCGAGTACGTGAAACACCGTTGAGAACTATGAAACCAGGAATCCGTCGAATTAACGATCCCGGGTACAGGCACGAATGTAATTATCGTGGTGCGGGGTCGTGAAATTAATTGATCGCCAGATTACCGTCGACTCGAACGCGCTTCGAGGAATACTCGTACCGTTCCTTTATTCTATTGTGATTCAGAAAGTGTCGTTACGATCGTCAGATACCTAGAGTCCTAAAAGACTCAAGCAGAGAGGACCTTGCTCCCCCGCAAAGTAGCACTTCCAAATCCTTGATTGCACTAAACAAGCCGCTGGCGAGGACACCCCTTGTGAGAATCGCTGGGATCGAAGGAATCGCCGGGCGAGCCCCCAGCGAAGGGGTGCCCAGGTCCCCCAGAAGCGGGTCTAGGGGGGCAAGCATCGTCCCCGTGGTTCGGAGCGCGGAGCGGGCGAAGAAGGTGGAGTAGAGGATCAGCGTCAGGCTCGAGGAGGAGGAAAGCCATCCGGAGGAGAGTCGCTCAGCCCGCCCACCCCCGACTCGCCGTCTCCCTCTGTCCTGGATCTTGCCTCGCTGTCTGCCATCGACTGAATGGTTCGCGTGGAAGCGGTAACGTTCGGAGTGCGCGAAAGGGAACGGGCGTCGGAGGATCGGAGGGACAGAGCGGAGGAGAGAAAAGCGGGAGTAGAGGATGGTAGATGGTTTCTGCTCGCAGGGGCCACGGCCGTGGGCAAGGTGGGCCACGGGCCATAAGGGCAGCCCCGAGCCAACATATTCAGCACGCGACGACACGCTACCGTCACCTTCTGCCCCCTCCCGCGGTTCTCTTCCCTCTTTATCGTGCCCCGGCCGAATCGCGGCCAGGACTCGCTCGCTCTTCGGCCCCGCACACGTAGGCGTTGCTGCACGAACAGCCACCACCACTATCGAAGCGTGGTTCGCTCGTGGCACAGGGTACGGGGGGGGGGGGGGGCCAAATCGAAAGCAAAGCCCGTAACCCCCGAGCCCGCGTCAGACACGTCGTGTCCTCCGCGTGGTCCACATCATTTCGTCCTGGTCCCATCGCCGGCGTCTCCTCCCGTCACTCTTCCGTCCGGCTCGAACGGTCTCGCTCTCCTCGTCACCCTTCGGCACCCGAGCCTCCGCGTCCTCAGCTTCTTTTCCCCCGCGGGTCCGATCCGGCCCTCGCCGTTTCCCCTGCTCCCCCACCCCCCCCCCCCCCCCCCGCCCCTCGCACGCCGCGCGAGCCGAACCTCCCTACCATCCCCGTGTCGCTCCCTGTCCCCGCTGCTTTTGCTTCTTTCCTGCCTTTTGCGTCCCTCTTCCTCCCTCCTGCCGGGCGTCCTTCTCGCCACACGCTCGCCGGCCAACCGCAGTCGTCCAGCGCGCGTTCGCCCTCGTCGCGCGGACCTGCCACTCCGACGGCTACCAGGAGTAGCTGCACGCGCGCACGAGGTGCCCAGCGCCTGGAGGAGGTCCAGGAAGACGCACGCCGACCGAGACACCACTGCGCCGCTCCGACAGCCGGTGGCCGTGTTAGTCGCGAAGTTTAGACGGTCCAGGGATCCCTCGCGGTAGCCAGCCAGCTGGGGACAAGTCCGCGGGGTGAAGCCAGGTTCTGGGAACTGTGAGCGACTCGGTGCAGCGGAGGAGGATTGGCGGGAAGGCCTCGAAGACACCACGTGAGGCTCGGTCGGTGTCAGGCGATATCGAGGCCTCGGCAGGAAGTGACCGTGCGGTATATACGGATTTGAATGAGACTCGGAGCTTTCGGTGGTTCCTCAGGCGCCCGAGTGGCAGTTAGAATGTACTGTTGTTGAACGGTAAAGTGGACATTGCTCAGATACATGAACGAAGTGTACTGAAAGCTACAAGACTGCAGAGTGTTTCCAGTAAACAGTCGACCGATACGCTGAGGTTCTTCTTGGCAACTAGAAGTCAAGCTTGTGGTGCCACCCGTCACCCGACAACGGTTGGACTGCGAAAGAGACATGAGTCCTTCTCGCGAGCGCAGAAGAGGAGCGACCTGACGGTGTCCCGGGCAAAGGAATCCCGGGTACGAAGATGGCACTCTACGTCGAGTCATTAGAGGAACAATCGAGCCAGTCACCTTTTGACAGTGTGTTTTGAGGCACGCGGAGAAACCTCGTCGTCTGTCACCGCCGTAGGTGTATCATTATAGAGTCGGATTTCTCCTTTTCTTTCCGGTGCACGGCACATCTGCATCTTGCCGCCGTGAAAGCGGAATCACTTCCGGTGACCGGCGCCGAAACCGCGGCAAAAGTGTCACGTAAGATCGGGCCGGAATCGGTAAGAACATGACGTCGATGGAGGCGGAGTGAACGGAAGATTGGAGAACGGGCGCCGCGAGCAACTGTCAGCCGGAGGAAGGAAATTGGAGGAACGGACAGGCTTAGAAGATTCGGTCCATCCAGATGCACCTGAGAGGAGAAGGGATTGCTTCCTGCTAACAGAGAACTCAACAGGTATGGCGCTTTGTCTTCTTTCTTTAATGTAATTGTGGTTGAATAATTATTTGCGGTCGCGAGATGCTTCGGAGCTGTGGCTGGACACTTAAGTGGGTAATGGAACTTCATAGAAAGGAACGGAAACGTCTTTGTAAATGTAGGTTCAGGAAAGGATTGTTTTGAAGAGACTCAGTGTCTCGAGGAAATAGGTCTCGTTAAAGCTGCTGAATATACTTGAGCAGCCAATGCCGCATTGCACAGCTTCGTCTTGAGATAAGGCCTCGAAACGATATGGAAGATTGTTAGAAAAGTCGTGGTTAGTTGAAATGAGGCTTTGTATTGTTGGAAGTGTAGGCTAGAAGAAGGTTTATTTGTTAAACATTCACTGTGAGGTCTCTCATTGGTTGTCAACGTGATGAGCTTCTTGGTTGATTAGTTACTAGAACTTTTCTGTTCCTTTTCATGAGCTTCATCGATTGACCAATTAAGATTGTGCTTATAGTTCTGGAGTATTCTTACACATTCCTTTATATTTGCAAATCAAACTCTTTAAATGACAGCTTTGATCTCTGAATAATAACTGAAGCAGTGTCGAAGTTGCTGGTTTACCGAGAGTTTAACATTTCTGCTAGGACCTCAAGTTGACAGGTGTAGCACCTAAGCGATAGTGAATAATTCAGAAAAATAAATCGAATATCAAGATTAATGAGTATTCCACTGATATAACACATTGGAATTTTAATAACATTGAACATCTTACTGATACATACAGTTACATTAAGTAGGTTAAATTAAATTTCCCTGGGAAGTCGGTTCCCTTATACCCTACTTATCTCTACCCACGATCCTCGATCTACCCGTGTATGATCTTTTCTATCTATATTCTACAACTTCTACCAATCAAACTGCCGATTAGAGTGCAGCTTACATGGAGCTGCTCGATTGGAATATCTCCAAATTTGAATCAGCTATCTACTTTCGTGCCCCCAGGCTTCTAAAACTATACGAAGAGCCAAACTACAGCGCTATTCGCATACAGTCGCGACAAGTTATCCTGAATCGCGAATTGCTGTTCGATCGCTATTCAGTTGCCTTTCCTCACCTTCCACCGTCCCGATATACCGAAGCGGAGGGGTATCATCGCCCGGTCGCATGCGTGTCAATGAAATAACACGAAAATCAGCGGCGCTAATTACGCGATAACGATCCGCCGTCAGGGGGTCTCAGATGGAGGAGAACCTTCCGCGGACGCAAGAGGAGAGGACGAACAGGGGCAGGAACGATCGAACTGCCCGTGACTGCGTCCAAAGAAGGAAGCCGTGAATACACCGTACCATAAATACCACGTGTACGTGTGCTCCTGCGTACATGTGTGCACGCTTATTCGGTTTGGATATACGCGATAAATATTAAAGTTCCTTATAAAACACAAAGTTCTGCCGCTCGGCGTACCGGGGGCCTCTGACACGCCATTGCTTCATTTAAAATGCAAATTCGTCCGTGTGGCGTGAACCACGGCGGCCCGAATTATTCTAATTACCCCCCCTCCGGTCCCCTTGACCGCCCTTTTTACTCGTTCCTACGCCGCTTAGCTCTCGAAAGCTTGCCCCCGCGTTTAGCCGGCTTCAATACTCCAAGGAAAAACCGAGATTCCGCTAAATCCTCCCTCCAGCCTGGTGAACGCGAACTTTCCTCTAACCTTCAGCAGCACAGTTTAATATTCATTTGTCATTCATCAAATACACCACCAATTTATAAATACCCTCTCCAATTGCACTCAGCATTCCGCTACATTTCTCCCACATTTTACAATATATATATATATATATATATAAAATTATATAAAACACATACCTATCCCCTAACACTTAAATTTCCTTTCCACTTGGAAAAGTCGACCGCTTAAAATCGAGTCTCGGCTGATGCGAATTGAGGCTCCAAAAATGTCCTTAGTTGCCCGTGCCCCTGAAAGGTACCCAGCATGAGAAAATTAGCTTCCTCGATTTTGTGACGAGCTCTGTGCCGATGGTTGGAGCGTATCGACACGAGGAAGCCGGGAGGTCATCCTGGGACTTGGTCGATGGAAGAAGAAACCGGGGAACCTAAGTAGTAGCCGGTGTCCAGCACTGTGTACGCAGAAACGTGTTAAAGTGTGCTAGAAACGGGCATAGATTATCGTGGCTAACGTGTTCACGATCCGAGCGAGATGTCGTGTGCATGTACGCCTAATATATTCAGATTTTTATGGCTGGTGGCATATCGGAGATACGGCGGTCCACCCCCTCGCCCCACCCCGCCGACCCTCCCTCCTTACGGCGTCTCTCGGTGTGCCGGGGCAAGCCTTCTCCACGTACCACTTAAAGCGCGGGGTAACCTAATGAATAAACAAAAACTAGATTTCGCTTAGGGCTTACACGTAAAAGCGTGACCTTACTGGCGATTTGCCGCCGCGGTTCTCAAATCGAGCCTTCCATTCCCGGCGGGAGAAGCCAGGAACGTACCGCGACTTAGGAACCAGCCCCGCGCTCCCCGGGGCTCTGCGGGGCGTTCGCGGTATCGACGATTCGATCGCGATGAAAGGGGCGAGAGGTTTTTAATACACTTCTGCCGTCACACGACCCCCTTTCCCTGAATATTTTAACCGGCCTACTGTGCGCAGAGAAAGTTTCGTCGGAAATCACGTGTGCGTTTCTCACGTGAAGGGTACCGAATCGTTTGGCTCAGGGTGATTCGTTTGTGATCGAAGTTCCACGGGTAATTATTGCAGCGCGCTGAGTAGGAATTTGTTGATACGTCTTCCATCGCGGAGAAGGAAATTAGTTGCAGTCGGTGTACAGAGGGTGGCCAAGTTATTATACGCCAAACATTTTCGCCAATTTTTGGGATCATTTTAAAATGGATTTAATACGATTGAAAAAAAAAAATCGTGAATTGGCAAGTAAAGGTTCTGAAAGGAAACTTTCCTAGCTTTCCGAAACACTGATGAAAATTTGGCTACGATCGTGAGTTCGCAAGTTATAGGTGTTCAAAGTGAAAAGTACCTTCTTCGCTTCGATCGCGAATAACTCGGTCAATAAAAATCATGCAACAAAACAAAAAAGAAACGAAATTAAAGAGAAATGTTTTGACCCCACTGAAGGGCTCCCACACCCTTCGTTGGTTTTACAGGAAAAAAGTTTTTTCTACTACTTGGGCAAAAATTTCTGAAACTTCGTTTCCTGCGCTTCATCTTGATAAAACAGTATCATAATGGATGAAGAAAGAAATATGAGTCCTTGATTTAAAAACTGGAAACTTCAAGCGTTAAAATGCGATTTTTAAATATTTTTTGCGACCGTTTTATGCAGAGATTAAACTTACAAAATCTCAAACCTTTTTGTTTGAGTATACCTAATAATTTGGCCACTCTCTGTATTTAAGAACGTAATTTAAAAGTATACAGTTGGAGGAAAAGTTTGCTACAGTAAACGGGAACGCGTTGACCTGAGAACTTGTTAGATCTTCTCTGGAGCCGAGTACTCTCTTATGCAGGCGTCGATGTCACTTTAACTGCACCCTGTTTCTCAGTTTTTTTTAATACCACAATCTTTCAGTGTACACGCAATATTATATAAATATATATTCTTGATTTGGTACACTGGCGTTACTCAAATTTCGAAGGATTAAATAAAGGTAGAACAATTACACGTACACCTCGAAGATAAAATGGATCTCTATTACAATTTACAGACACCAAATCCTGTTCATATTCTCTTCGCCCCATCTCAGTTTTTGACGCACTGAATAATCTTGGGAATAAGGAACTAGAGGAACAATATATTTTCATCGAGATAGAATCGAGGGACCTGGTCGATTATTCTTCTAGCTACCTTAGCCCTTCACCCCTCAACGAAAAATTCGATTCGTGGACTTGACGAGAGAAAATCCTCCACTTATACGCGCGCTCTACGACTCGGTCTCGCTCCGCGAAAGCCTCCATCGCGATTTCAGGCCGCTACTTTCACCCGAAACGATGTAATTGAAACATCGGGATCATAGCCTGCGCCAAAAGAAGTTACCCTTCGGCGGCGGCCCCTTGCTACGAAGGAGAAAAATTCAGCGTGTCGGGGGCCGTTCGGTGCGTACGTCACTTTTGCACGTAGCCGGCCGGTACGTGGAGAGGAACGAGATGAAGAAAGAAGTATAAAGCAGGAGGCGGGACACGTGTTCACGAGAGAGTAACACCGGCAAAACACGTGGCGCGCGAGAAATGCGGCGAGCGATCCGCGTTCGCGGCGCTGTTTGATTTATAATAATCGTTCAATCCTCATTACCGAGATATTTTATTGCGGACGGCTGCTCGTCGCGTTGCCCCTTGGGACTTCTGATGGCCGAGACTCTGGGCGAAGCCCAGCCCTCTTTGTCCACGGGAAGCAACTGTTTTTCGCTGTACAACTGTTCGAGGGTAGTTATCCAGAAATTGGTGGAAATTCTGTGTTACAGCCACTTATGTTGTTTTCAACCCCTCGTGGTCGCACGGGGTGTATCGCGCCTCAAGCAATTTTCTCCAGACGCATATGACTTTGCCAATATTTCTGTAAATTTTTAGACCTTCACATTAAAATTTAAAAATTTGGTGAATTTTAAGAAAAAATATCGATTTCTTCCACAACTATTTTTTCAACTACAAATCTTATCCTATCAAAATATATTCAATTCACTCAAAAGTTGAAAGATTCAAAGCTACGAAAATGGTAACTCAGAAACGACGCTGGGGTGCAGTTAACCCCGTGTGACCAATTTGTGATTACAAGGTGCGACCGCGAAGGGTTAATGTAACCGAGAATGGTGGATATTGAAGTTGGAACTGATATAGAAATTTCGTTAAGCATGCTTTCGCAGCGGACAATGGTAATTTAAATAGAAAGCTTTTCACGAAAGTTGATGCGCCTGAAATATAGAAGATAAACCTGCCAATACTCGTCGAGTTGGAAGTCGGTAGAAAGCGACTTGTGGTTTCGCCATTTTCGTAGCCGCCGCCGATTCCCGTGTTTCTGCTTTCGTTGCACGGGATTCCACAAAGGAATCAATTTAATTGAAACAGCGTGCACCATCCGTGTTCCTCCTCGTCGACGCCCCAGTTGCGCCGTCGCGTCGGACAGGGCAAAGGGGGGCCGCATTTCCGCGCAACTGCAGCTGCAGCTTTAACGAGTAGCGCTTGACACCTTGAAATCGCTGCGTGATGGAATTTTAGCATCCTCGAACTTTACAAACGCCATATACGTAGGGTCGAGTTTTTCGAGGCGACGGTCGCCGTAATAACTTTGCACCGTCAATTTTCCAGGTCTTTGCGCGGTAGCCTGGGTAAAAATATTTCAGCCGTTTTCTTGCCGGACGCGCGACCGTATATGCGACATTCTCGGCTTCTTGCGCATCTCGATTTTTCACCGCTGCCCAAGCCAGATACACGCCTGAGTTTGTTACTCTCGATCCATATCCGAGAATGGAATAAAACGGAGCTGATCCTGCGGGGACCAGGAAGGGAACGATCCGCTTTGAGAAACCTGACAATCGATTCGGCAGAAAAATTCAATTCCCTCGAATTTCATTGCTTACCTCTGAAAAGTATCAAGTGACACTCCGGCGAGGTGTCTTCGCCGCTCGTCAGCGCCAACTTTCCAACGCTATCGAGTTCATCCTCCCGAGCGTTTCACAACGAATCAATCAACCGGCATGAAAAAGACCGCGGGGCGGAGAATAATTCCGTCGATATAACGTCGGCCGTGCGCCGCGTAACGTGTAATAGTTACATCAGATTAGCGGCGGGAGTGAGCGTGTAACCAGGCTTAATGCGTGGGTAGGCATCGAGTGGCGCAGGGGTGAGTGCCGGTGGACCCGCGAGTACACCTGAAATTGTGGTACGCAAGCCACGCGACACACACGAAGCCGTGTAGCCATTTGCTGGTAGCCACGGTCCGCGGCGGAGGCCTCGACACGAAGGAAGCAAGGGTAACGATGAAGGGGCGGTCGGGGGTTGCGGGGCGGTTTGGTAATCGCGCATTAATTTGCATCACAAAGTACACGCCACCCGCCACGCTACGCACGCATTCCACGTAGTTTTCCGCTCCCGCTCGATCTCTGCGGCGTTTCTCAAGCCACCGCCGGCACACCCACTCGTTTCACTCCTTTCGACGGTACATTATTTCCGCGAGATGATAGGAGAAGAAGGGAGCCCGCCACTTCGGATGCACGTTTGTTATTGGTAGGGTAAATCCGGGAGACGCGGTCGACCTAATATAAAATGGCTATTAAAACAAATATAGATATTACTTATTTTATCAGAACAAACCTAATATGTTCAGAATTTTATGCCGATTCAGAAAAAACTGGTCGATATTTGCTTTAAGACAATATCTACTGTAAATCGGGTTGAAAACTAAAGTCATGACATCTGACCACCTCCCCCGAGGTGCCGGGAGAAATGGTTTTCGTCGTTGGCAGACACCACTCACATAATTATTCATGGAAAATTAACAAAGGATAAAGCAAAATTATTTATGAGTGAATACAACTACGGATTCATTGATATTTAATTTGTTTACGCTAAAGTAAAGAACATATCAAAGAAAAAGTGAATTACCTACTGGCGATTAGCAAGGCAAATGAATACGAAAGTGAATAAATAAAGTAATTAAACAAAAATAATAATAAAGTAATAATAAAAAATAAAAAAATAAACAAAAATAATAAAAAAATCATAACTCGACCATCTCACCTTTCTGCAGCGAGACATGGTCTTCTCGTTAGCTTTGAGAGGAAGAGTTAATATGGCCAAATACTTTGGCTGCATTGTCCCCCAATATTTCTACTATTTTATTATTCCAAACATTAAAGGAAAATAAACTTAGAAGTATATTTTAAATACGATTCCGTACAACCGCTGTTTGACAAAAGAGGTTAAATGTAACATCAATTTACCTTTTATAGCCTATAAATCCAGAAAAACACAGAAGGAAGCGAAATAACGCTATTCATTCAACTGTTTGGCTTCTAGAGAAGTAGTTGGTCTGCACTTTAATGCATTTTTACGTATAGACTCTGAAATATAGCGACACGACCAACTCTCCGGCCCGACCGCGTCTCCCGGATTTACCCTATTAAAATTTTAGGAAGACCAAATTCCCGTCGGAATCCGAGTGAGATTTAAATTAACCTTGGGATACCTGCGATCAGACGGAGAGGGATGAAGGGTGGTTCTACACCATCAAAGTTGAACTTCGAATTTAGGGTAAATCCGGGAGACGCGGTCGGACCGGAGAGTTGGTCGTGTCGCTATATTTCAGACTCTATACGTAAAAATGCATTAAAGTGCAGACCAATTACTTCTCTAGAAGCCAAATAGTTGAATGAATAGCGTTATTTCGCTTCCTTCTGTGTTTTTCTGGATTTATAGGGTATAAACGGTAAATTGATGTTACATTTAACCTCTTTTGTCAAACAGCGGTTGTACAGAATCGTATTTAAAATATATTTCTAAGTTTATTTTCCTTTAATGTTTGGAATAATAAGATAGTAGAGATATTGAGGGACAATGCAGCCAAAGTATTTGGCCATATTAACTGTTCCTCTCAAAGCTAACGAGAAGACCATGTCTCGCTGCAGAAAGGTGAGATGGTCGAGTTATGATTTTTTTTATTATTTTTGTTTATTTTTTATTTTTATTATTATTTTATTATTATTTTTGTTTATTTAGTTTATTTATTCACTTTTGTATTCATTTGCCTGGCTAATCGCCAGTAGGTAATTCACTTTTTCTTTGATGTGTTCTTTACTTGTTTAGTGTAAACAAATTAAATATCAATGAATCCGTAGTTGTATTCACTCATAAATAATTTTGCTTTATCCTTTGTTAATTTTCCATGAATAATTATGTGAGTGGTCTCTGCCAACGACGAAAACCATTTCTCCCGGCACCTCGGGAGAGGTGGTCAGATGTCATGACTTCAGTTTTCAACCCGTTTTACAGTAAATATTGTCTTAAAGCAAATATCGACCAGTTTTTCTGAATCGGCATAAAATTCTGAACATATTAGGTTTGTTCTGATAAAATAAGTAATATCTATATTAGTTTTAATAGCCATTTTATATTAGGTCGACCGCGTCTCCCGGATTTACCCTATAGCTGTAGAGATACTGAGGTACGAGCATCGCGTCACTAAATATTCCACTAATAAGTCCGACCGAGTCCAGCGAGTATCATGAATAATTCACCCCTCGCGTGGCCGATCAAATTAATTCAATAAAAATTCATCGGCGCGTCATTTTATTCCGATAATTGCGCCAAATTGCGCGCTACCTCTGCGTCTTTATCTTCTAGATTGACGCTGATAACTCATTCCGACGGGCCCCCAAACGGATCATCAGTCCGTCAGCATCGATCGGCCGGGATCGGTTCGATTCCCCTTCGCGTCGCTTTCATGGAATGAGAGTCACGGCTCGCCGCCGCGGCAATATTTCGCCCGCGTGGTACCGTTGCATATTTAAGGGTTGCCATGTCAAGCGTCAAGCGCGCCCTTTGAATACATTTAAATTCATTAACAGTAAAGGCTACGTTCCCGTAAACCCGCGCCCGTACACATGCGAGCCACGGTGCGGCTACACGTACGTAATATATGGACATCGTTACGTTCCAAGCCCCACGCGACGAGTCGCGAATAATCGCGCGCTCCGTGGAATCGGCGACTCCAGTGGTCCACATTCGTTAACGGCGGCCCATCTTTCTGTTTCAGATTGCCGGAGAAATCCTTCGATCAATATGCCGCATACAGGTGAGTCTGAGAACGCGTAGATCGAGCAAAGCTGCACGGGCATATTCAGCTTAGAAATTCGCGACTACTTGGAAACCGTAGCGGCACCACCTCCGCGATCTGAAGTAGCCGCAATTAAGGGCCTACACCACCTCGGATTCGAAAAATAGCAGCTTTCTTTGAGATTAATTTTTGGAGAAAATGATACAGAAAATTAAAAATCTATTTATTATACAACTATTGAAGCCGATAAAAAAAATTTTTGTTTGCTTCCTTCGAACGAAATGGCGTCGCTGTGGCCGGTCCTCGAAATGATGATTTCGCAATCGGTGGGCAGCCTAACCGTCTACAATTTTCATCCGATTCGCTTGAAACTTTGACAGGATCTTTTCAATTTAACAGTATAAAGAAATATGTAGCGGTTTTGCGATGTATTAACAACCGATCTTGCTACGGACACATTTATACTCATTTTTTATAAAAAATTGGTCGCATCGACGCCATTTTGTTTAAAGGAAAAAACAAAAATTGTGTTTTGTGTACTTCGATAGTTGTATAATAAATGCTTAGTTATAGATTCTTAATTGTCTTTATCATTTTCTCAAAAATATCTTAATGATAGCCGCTATTTTTCGAATCCAAAGTGGTGTAATTCCTCAAGCATTTAAATTCCATTTTAACGCGGAAGCCTCGTATCCCTCTCTATATTCCAAGTTACCAAGAAAATGTTCTTCCATTTACTGGCACATTCTTCCCTCTCGTGTAACCGTGTCCGCAGACGTTTCTTCTCGATGTACCTGCCTAGTCCAAGCGCTGCACCCCCAAAGCCCCATCAGAATTCAGGCCCCGTTCGAACACGATTTACGGTGCACAATCAGGCAGAAAATATTAGCGGCACTATGTGCCACATAGAACTGCTCGCTGATAGCCCGGCCAAGCACCGGCTTTCTGATTTATGCAACGACGCGGCCGGCTCGTCGTTATCGTTCCTCGGACATTTAGCACGAGGTCAAGCTAGCAGTCGGCGAAGATCAGAAGACGAGTCGTTCGGAGCAATCGACAGTACAAAATTAAAATCACTCCATCCTCCCCTCTCTGCCACCACACCCCTTTGCCGCCTTCCTCTCGCCGTCTCTCGCCTTTCGACCGCGAGCCGGCGCCTTCCGTCCTCCTCTTACGGGAGCGTATCCGCCGGGCCCAACGATTGGCTCCAGGCATCAGCTAAATTACGATTTGGAAGGCACTTTGACAGTAATTAACGAAGAATTTTATACGGCGGATCGAGAGGCAAGATCTATGGACCCGTTATTAAACGACTTTAATTACATCGCACTGCCCCCCTCCGGTTCCCCGAGCTCTTTCCGCCCTCCCCAGGTTCCCCGATCTCCTCCGCCTAATGTCCGCGGCACGATGCTCCGGCTGAACTACTGGGCGACTGTTAACCGCCGTTCGATCCGCTGGTTGCTAGTCGGCTGAACGTTCGCCGAGATCAGAGGTTGCCCCTTTAGCTGTTCGAAGAAGTAAACGTGGTAACAGGGACCTGGGACCACTGCAGCTGTTACGAGCCATTCGAAATGCTAACTGTCGATATTCGCACCATAGGTCGAGCCTCAAATCTCTTTTCCCCTATTACCACGTAGCTGCTTCTGATCACACAGCCATTCACCCCTGCATACAAATGGTTTCTGTCGTCGTCGCGGGAGGGTAACCGTAATTACGCCCCCATCGGTCGCAGGAGGAGATCTCGGCGAGCTGGGCGCCGCTGATAAGACGAGAAGGGAAGTATGGCGAAGCGGGGCTAAGCAGGAAATGGGAAAAGGGCGCCCGAAATTCTGCCGCCGCGCGATAAACCGGCATAAACTTGCCAGGTAAAAAAAGCATTCGTCCGACGGCGACTGGCGGAGCATGAGCTAGGGTGTATCTCTGGATGCACAATAATGATTAGCTTAGAATTAGCGAGCTAATGCGAGGCAACGGCGATCCCTATCGCGCGCTCGCCATTTAGGCCCTAACCAAACTATACACCTGCCTACCTGCAATCACGATCCATCTACGCTAACAGATTTTTCCTCTCTCTCTCTCTCTCTCTCTCTCTCGTTCTCTCTCCCTCAGATTTTGCGTACGATGGGACACGCGATGCAACTCCAGTCGATCCTCGAATCGCATTGTATCCGTAATTGAAACGTACGATCGATATTTGGCCCGAAAATACAGTCGCCCTCCGTTCTGTCCCCCGTTCGCTTCTCTCAAGGTGCATCGCGTTAGCAGATCATTAGCTCGTTAATGGGTGGATGTTTTCAATCCCACTTGCTTCGACGACGTTCACGCGGCTGTAAAGATCCCGAGGAGATTGCGGGGAATTGAAACGATCGATCGATTCGTGATAAAACTTTATCGAGCACGCGGTAATTGGATGGATGATGGAGAGAGAAATGAGAAACCTGGAACAATTCGGTGACACCAGGGCTTCGATATAAATTGCACTCGGACGGTTATTGCGATGAAGCGTCTTTTGGGAGATTCTAGCGTTAAAAAGGACGAATGAAGATTCACCCGTGACAGTCGGAGTCGTCCTAGATCTTATAAAACTTGATGTCACGCTTAACCGATTTTTAAGGCTCCTTTTGATCCGATCAAACGCGACAGCGGCGGAGCCGCGACAACTAATTGAATGCGACTGTAATCACGTTTTTCTTCCGTCGGCCATTCCGAAGTCGCTTGGGGGATCTTCACGCTCGATAAATTTGCGCCATCGCCGTCGCCATCGCCGTCGGGTTAAAAGAGAGTCGCGGGAATCCGACATTTATTCGCGCGATTTCGCGTTTCGCCCGGAGATTTTTATAAAAGATAAGAGGGCCGACTTCCTGCTTCGTTTTTGCCGTAATAATAATTTCGCCCGCGGTCGTGCGTCGTGGCCGGTCTGTCGCGTACTCTGGCTCGCGCGTGTAATTTCGCTCGATCCTTGGAGGCTTGGAACAGGAAGCGACACTCTTCTTATCGTGTAGCGCCGAAATTAAAGTGGAGAGAGAGAGAGAGAGAGAGAGAGAGAGAGAGAGAAAGGGGGAGAAGAAAAAAGGAGGAGGAAGGCACACTTGCGACGACCAGTGTACAGGATTTTTTTTTTTCCAAGGAGGCGAAATAATAATTGCCGATAAACCCGAATAAATCGTTATTTCGCTTGTCGGATATCGCCTGATGAATAACGAGGGATCGACACGCGAGAATTTCTCCCCTTCTCGGTGTAATTTCCGCGTAATAACGTGCCGAAATGTTTGTCGCCGCTGCTTTAATGGAAAGCGGCTTAAATCATCCGGCGAAGAGTATGTAGCTGGACTACTTGCCTCTTTCATCGTTCACTAATTTCTCTTTCGATCTTCTTTTTATTGGCCGCTTTAAGAAGCGCGGGAGAAGTTACAGGGGGAGTAAGCGTGGGAGTTGAGGAGCTTCTTGTAACTTGGAATCGAGTTTGTTGAAGGGTAAAGTTAATAGACCTAAGTAGAAGCATACTCTCTTCGCTACCACGCAATAGACTGTTTTGCAAACATTTTCAAGACACCATTTACATACAGACATTTCTTCAGTGATTAATATCAGGTATTCATAAAAATTGCGCAGTGGCGCGAAACATATTTTTGAGAATTTCATCATTCCACCCCTAAATTCTCTCCGTCAAATCTCGTCGTAATCATATTACGCCCGGCGGTATTTATTTGAGAAAAGCTACTTTTAAGGGGTAACACCACTCTAGAGGCAGAAAAAAAGACCTAAATTTGACAATTTATTTTGGGAGTATGACAAACGGAATTGAATTTCTTTTCAGAGGGTTTATTTAACACATATTGAAGTGCGAAAAACAATTTTTTTATTGTCATTTTCATACAAAATGGCGGCGACAGAGCTCGTCGTCGAAAACAGCTTTTTTGAAAACACCGCCACGGGAGGACGGATTTCTCGGCATGTATGAGTCCGGGAACAAAAAATAAAAAAAATTTATAATCTATATACAATTGACTTTGGAAGTACGTAGGGGTTTTTTGTTTAATCAATTTTTGTGGAAGTGCTGCACTTTTTAAGAAATGAATTGATTCTTTGCCCTAAACATGAGCATTAAATTGTTTATAAAAAAAAGAGTTTACATTCAATCAAAACACGGCTACGTACTTCCAAAGAGAATATTATTGTGAAGCTACTGTAAAAATTTCAAATCGATCCATGCAATAGTCTCCGAGAAATCCATCCTCCCAGTTTGAAAGAAGTGGTTTCGACGACGGGCTCTGTCGCCGCCATTTTGTATGAAAATGACAATAAAAAAATTGTTTTTCGTACTTCAATATGTGTTAAATAAATCCTCTGAAAAGAAATTCTATTCCGTTTGTCATACTCCCAAAATAAATTGTCAAATTTAGGTCTTTTTTTCTGCCTCTAGAGTGGTGTTACCCCTTAAGAAGCACCCGTAGTTGATACAGACGACTTATACGATTTTCGATACTTTTACACCACACCATTCATCGAAATTCCGGGGTGCATTTACATTCGCGGCCACGCATTGTTATAAATTATTGCCTGGGAACATTAGGTCCATCAGCTCAAAAAGAAATCTCAGGCAAGCAGCTTCGTCGTACATAAGGAATACGAATTTGTAAGGTATTTGTAAGTTATTTATAAGAGTAACAGGGTAGGATTTTAAAACAGCAGTTTGCTGAATCTCGCCCATTGCGCCACAAAAGGATAAAGAGAAACTAACTATGTATTAATCTAACGCAAGTTGTTGGTGTAATAAATACGTATTATTATTACTATTATTATTATTTTATTAGTAAAAATAAAACGGAGAGACACGTGTACGGAGAGCTTGACCAAGTGATTGGAATACTTGCTCCTATATCTTGGTTGATTTGTCCGTATACCTTCCTCTCTGAGTTTCGTAAAAGCAACAGCGGCATTTCTCTGAACTGGACATTTTCGCAATCCAGGATACACTAGCTCCACCTTCGCCCAAACATTCAATAAAACATCGCGTGTTGGATGTATCTTCCTCGCCGCGGCAAGCACTCAATCTCTAAACATGATTTACGATTTACCTCGGACTTTCCATTAAATGGGCCCCGATAAAAGCCTACTAGCGTAAAGTTTCACGAATTTTTCGCCGCGAGCGCGGCAGCCATCTACGAATGGGCCCGGCTACGCTTTGAGAATCGTAAAATCATAACGCTCCGAATAAAAACGTCAATCGATCAGCAATTTTATATCCGCGCGTTGAAAATCGCGAGGCCAGATGGGCCGACGGGCATTAAAGCGAGGAATAAAATTTGAGTTACGCCACACTGGCCGCGCTTCTTCCTCCCAACGAAAGCTACCGCGTTCAGCTTCCGAGAGGGAAGAGGCTAAAGACAGGTCCGGGGGACCGGCGACGGTATTATATCTCCCATAAATCCTGCGGCGGCTCACCAATAGCGAGAAGTCCCTAATTCTCGAATCGTTTCGGTAGCCGAACGATTACTTAACGGCATAATTATTATACGCGGCCCGGAATTCCGTAAGAATTCTCCGTGACGCTCGAACGTTTACTTAAGATCCAAGCAGTTTCTTTCGATGAGATTCTACAAGTATGGAGCTTCTTTATAATGGTACATTATGCAACCGATGGACTCACTTTCTATGTGGCTTGACACGCCCCCTTTTACGGAGTAAGTAGCTTCATTGTTCGAGTATTGATAGGTGCATTCAGAAGTTCGCAATACCCTTCAGGAAACTTTGGTACGCTGCTTTCTAATTCGTCGCGATAAGATCGATTATTTGGCGAGAGGTGATGCTCGCAAGCTTGGGCTACGACTATTGAATCATTTCTGTGCTGGCGTAGAGGTTGTAAAATTAACGGACCAAACGTAAGAGTTATGAGAAAGAGTTGCCTCGCATGAAGGACCATTATTGGAGTCATAAGCAGCTGCGCGCTTCGGGGATTTTAAAAGATCCTAGATCAATCGAATTCTTACCCATCAGATGAACTCTGTGTATGCCAGCGTTATGATAATTTTTATTGGCCGAACCACGTACTGTATACTTCTTTTTATTTACGATCGAGGGACACTTTTAATGAGGACCAAATCGCCTGGTCTCTTTCATGCTGACGCACAGTGGCGCGACAAAGATGGTCAATAAGAAGAACGCTGGTGTATTATTTTCCATCGAAATGGTGGAGGCCAAACAGAAAATCGTCTGGAATTCAAACGATTTCGAATAAGAACTCGTATTAACAGTTAACAAAGCTCACTCGGTCGCCATAGGGAATTATAACTTAAACACTCTACTTTGTATTATAATATTTCGTGGCAGGTAATTACAGATACTCCAATCGAACCAGATTAATTACATCCCCCTGGAGCCTGTATAGAGGAAAGTAACACGCTTGTCAGACTAGTTTCTTGCTAAGAATTGACAGACAAAATCATTGCCAGTTAATGCGCCGTAGAATCCAAAGATACGTCCCCGATAATCATCCACAACTACTGCACCACTATCGTCAACAAAAACAAGCAGCGGACGATCAGATTTCTGGTAATATAAATTGTACAAAAACCGAGGACAAATTCTGTTCAGTTTCCCGTCTAGCAAATTACGCGAACGACACCAAATGGTAGATTCCTGTTTAAAATGGCGTCGCGAGCGATTACTGGCCGGAGAGAAAGGGACGAGGAGAGAACAGGCTACCCCGGCTGGTAATTCTATTTCGCGTGGAGTGCGTGAAAAATGGTTAAAAACGGTAATTCAGGGGATCCTGAAATGTCCCGGGAATCAGCGGAAAACAATTCCGAGGAGCGTCGCCGGTTCCTCTTTCCGGCCCTGCGCCCGTCCCTCCATCGACTCATCCGCTGCCGGAACGTCACGATAATTATACGTCTCCTTTTCCCGAGGAGGCGCATGGAAGAATGTGTCAGGCGACTCCTTTGGAGGACACCCGACGCCACCAATATTATTAGAGGGCAAGGGGAAAAGCATCTGCCCTCCGTCCATCCCAAAACCGTGTACGCACTATTAGCAGATTATTACTATTCCGGTTGCCCTTCCACGTGCCTGGAAACGGCCCGGCGAAAAAAAAAAAAAAAAAACACACCTGCGCCTTTTTCGGCAATACCTTCAATCTTTTCGTTACGTCCGGCTAACGATTTAATTTGGTTAATGCCCGGTTGCGGACGCGTGACCGCGCTTCCATTCCTCCGTCGGTTGCTCTCCTTCTGCAGAATTATAACGATGATGGGCCTTTCTTGTCGCGGCGATTGAATGATGGAATGATAGTGCCATTTTTTTTTTAATAGGAAACAGGGTTGGCGTATATGGTGGCTGATAGGTTGCCCCAATAAATTTGGAGGATTAATTGCTATACGCGCGATGGAGGATATTTGTAAAGGTATTTAAAATTGAACGGTTGAATTACTCGTTGTTGCAGGCCAAGCAGGAGTGAATCAATTGGGCGGTGTCTTTGTTAATGGAAGGCCTCTGCCCGACTGCGTTCGACAAAGGATCGTGCAACTCGCCCTGGTCGGCGTGAGACCTTGCGATATCTCCCGGCAGCTTCTCGTCTCCCATGGATGCGTCTCCAAGATCCTCACGAGATTCTACGAGACGGGAAGCATTCGGCCAGGAAGCATCGGGGGAAGTAAAACGAAAGTGAGTGCCATGCCACTGCGCGGATGTATATTTCCATTGGATAGAAACAGAATATTCCTCCACAATCGTATCATCATAGGTACCTAAGCAAAGTGATCAGCAACCGTTTATCCGACTAAGAATCCCGCAGTTAAGTGTTCGCACACACGAGCAAACCCAAAAGGGGCTGTAAGAGAGCATAAAACGGTGATGGCAGCAGCGAGAAGGAGCGTTTCCAAGAAAGCGGAGCCGCCGATGGCGGAAATCCGAGTGAATCGTTTCGCCGTCCTATCGCAATTACGGGATGGCACCGCGAGATCGGCAAAAAGCGTAATAAAGGGAGGATGCGCGCGTGCATTATGGGACGGTGACACTGATGAGGGAGAATCGCGGGGAGAGAGAGAGAGAGAGAGAGAGTGGGAAGGAACGGGAGCAAAAGATGCGAGGCAGTCGGGGCCAGTAGTAGCGCTGATGTGATTTTAAGTAAGGGCTGCCCGGCCCGACAGTGCACGCAATTATCCAAACACCTTGCAGCGGTGTGCATTTGCATAATTTCATGGGTTTGCACGGTTCTCGTAGTCTCGCGGCTCCGCTTGTCGCGCGGAATTATCGGGCGCGGCGCGACCAATCCGCCGCGGAACGACGCCCGGCCGCGGAGGAATCGCCGGGCAATCGGGCTCGTAAAAGCCGATCGTCGGCCCCGAAACGAGGCGAATTAGACGCACTTAGCGGCCTTTGAGCGCGCGGCTTCCCGAGAAAAGTGAATTCCGCCGGGGCGCGTGACAACCCCCCCCCGACGCGCATTAACGCGTGGCGGATTTGAATTTCAAATTCTTTGTTTACGACCGGGCCCGACCACCCCGTCCGTGATTTTCCTCGATTTACGATATTAATAACTTTCGTTGAATTCCTCTCCACCCCACTTAACGAGCCACCCAGGGATATTGAATTGATCGTTCAATTACGATCGAATGCATCAGCGTTGATGACACCCGGGATGGGGAGGTTTCGATACTTTGGGAGATTTGGTCGATGCACTTCGATGCCTGAACTTGTTCATTGTGGTTCATTGCAATGAAGGGCAAACGTTTATTTAAATAAAAATTTTGAGTTGGGATAAAAGATACAAAATTTTATTTGCTACCGAGTTATCTTTATTCGTACCCGAGTTATCTTTATTCGTACCCGAGTTATCTTTATTCGTACCCGAGTTATCTTTATTCGTACCCGAGTTATCTTTATTCGTACCCGAGTTATCTTTATTCGACAACGGATAAAGATAAAGTAGAGGAAGTGCAGCATATTTGGAATACTGTTGGTAATTTGGAATACCGAAGTATCTAATAAACTACTAACGCTATTTAATTTGTAACACCGTAGATTATAGGGGCTAATGACCTCTTAACTAATGACATTTGTGGATGAACCGCAATTTTTACATTTTTGACTTAATCTGCAGAGGAAGAAAACGTCAATCTGCAAAACTTTTTCAGCGCGTATTCAATCGTTCCAATCATGGTTAAAATATGTCAAAACTTTAGTGTTAAACACTTAATCGACTCATTTGCATGTTCCTTCTATGGTTCCGTGCCAGTTTTGCGATAATTTCGAGAATACAAAGTGTGACATGAAATTTTCGGTTTCGATGCCATGTGGTTAATTCGGAATACCGAAGGTGAAGGTAATTTGGAATATTCCAAAGCCTACCGATGCTTTTGTTTCACGCGTAATGGATACCACCGCGTCAGTCTCATCTGTCACCTGTATAACCTTTTAGGAGCATTTGTGTAAATAATGTCTTGTAGACATCTACATCTTCAAGATTGGTAGAAACGTGTGAACCAAGAGCGAGTGCAGTATGTAACCGTTCTTAGCATTTTTATAAATATTCTGGTATACATATCTCCTCAAAATATCTATATGTTTTGTTTAAGTTTATAAAGTGAAGGTAAATTGGAATACCGGTATTCCAAATTACCTGCACCTTAACGAAATCGATACTTCTTGTCATGTTTCATTCAAACCAAAATTTCAGTTACTTTTTGTTTTTTATTTTTACTGACACTCAGAAATATGAAAGTTTATTAGTTTCCCTATGATATTATGTAGTTTAATTTGATCCCATCCTCTGTCGTAATTTTTTATTCGTCTTAAACAAACTGGTATTCCAAATATACTGCGCTTCCTCTATCTTTCACTCGATACGTTATTTAAATAATTTTTTATTTAAGTAATGCCCAACCCTGGTTCATCGTACCTACCCGTGCAACTAATGGATTTTGCTTTCGGTAGGCAAATTCAGAGACAGGCAGCATATTCCTGATGCCCGATTTTTCTGCGGCAAATGGCTACTTTTATCTCTCGCTCGTTGAAGCGCAAATTATTACGGCTACTCGGTATTCAACGATTAACGACAGTTAGTTGAAGCGTAATACTTCCCCGGGCGGGTTCTTCCCCCCAGAAGCGCGCCTCGTAGAGTTATCCTTCTGCGGTTCGTTTTTCCCGCCGGAGATTGCGAAACACCGTCGAAGAAGATTGCCGGCTAACGAGTTGCCTCGTACAATGTAGGAGCGATACCGCGTATCCAGCGCGTTACACGCGTTCGATAATCAACGGCCGACGGGGCGGCGGGGCGGGTGATCTGCATCCAGATGGATCCTCGCGAAACAGCATCGCCGTCGCGACCGACAAAGAGAGCGTGGCCTGGCGTGCTGCGTTACGCGTGTGTGACGTCACTAATGACAATATAATTGCATAGGCCGCGTACGCGGCGGATTTCTTGCGACGCGACCGCACGATCCCCGCGTTTCGGCTTAATGAATTTATTTTAATAACGCCGCGCCGGGCGTGCCATCGACCTCCGCAGGAGTCTTGACGATGCTCGCCCGGTGTTCTCGCCGAGGAAACCTGAAGAGCATATTTAAATTCTGACTCTGTGCGGCGGGACGATCGCGGGCGCATGTAAACGATCGCCATCAGCGGCCATTATTCCGGCGTGTTCATTTTGCACCGCGGCGATACGCCAAAACAGTGAATATGTACGACGCAATTCCCGCAGTTTAGAGTACGCACTCTGGTTTAATCGCCCGTTGACATGGCGGGGAGGAACGAATTAGTGGTTCAGGAAGCTTCGCTTGGCAGTTTCGCAGGTGAGCGTTTGGGCCCGTGGGAAGAACGGTGCCGGTGACTTCAACGCCTGCGTAGGACACTAGGACAGTCCACGTGACCGCTCAAAGATGACACGAGGCATTGAGAGTAAAAGCTGACTAAACCACGTTGACAAAATATTAATCTTTCCTATTTTATATGATTGGTACAGCCTATTGGAATACGTACATTATTGCTGCTACCTCAATTTCGCAAAACATGTGAGTTAGTCCTGATATAAGTAGGTATTGGATTCTTCGGGGGTGTTTTGTTTGAAACGTTCTTCTATCTCTGCTCTCTGCGCTTCAGAATGATATGAAGGGTAAGTGGGGGAAAACAAGGAATGTCGCAAAACTGCTTTATTGAGAAAATCATGTTTTGATACTTTTGTCCGGCATAAAGAAACAAGGTTCACTCAACTTAACTTTATTGTTCGTAACATGAAGTTTATACTCTAATTAGGCATCAGACGAAAAGCTGACAAGGGAACATCCCGAACCCAGAAATTCAAAAGATTCTGAAACCTTTGTGAATATGTAGGAGATTTCCTCCTGATTACAACGCAATTTTTGTTTGCTGTCCAAATTCATTCTAAGGGGTTGTAATTGACGCCTGAAAATCCGGTTGTTTTCCGATTTTGTGTTTTTTTTTACCAAATGATAGATCTAATTAAAAGAATTCTATTTCTATATACTTCGCGACCCTTTGTGATTCGGCAGTTCTGTAGTCCCTTACCCTTCATATAGTTTTGTAAAGGCAGTTCATTTTAGAGCTATTGTTTTTGCCCGGGTATCCGGGTATCGAGTACCCGGTGAGACCCCGGGTAGAAAAAAAATTACTCGGGTACCCGGGTAGACAAAAATTACCCGTGTGTCCATGAGATACCCGAGTAACTGAAGTGTGATGAGATAGTTGAGAATTTCGATTTGACAGCATATTCCGTTCATTACTGAGGTTAGCCGAAAATGATCGAAAGTCGAAAAACGATGGATAGTCAAATCGAAATTCTCAACTATCTCATCACACTTCAGTTACTCGGGTATCTCATGGACACACGGGTAATTTTTGTCTACCCGGGTAGTCGGGTATCCTACGGGTACCCGGGTACCCGAGTAATTTTTTTCTACCCGGGGTCTCACCGGGTACTCGAGTACCCGGGCGGGCGGGTAGTAAGAGCTCTAGTTCCTTTTGTTCGCAAGCAAGATAAAGATTTAATAATGCAAGTGAAGTCGGCGAAATAATTGCAACGAAGCAACCATTTACGCAGTTTGTATTTTAATTTTATTCAGGATACTCGACAATTCCGTAACTAAAATATATTATCTCCGGCTACATATAAGAGTATCGCTTAGAATTCTTAATTGCACGGTAGTTATAAACCGATCGCAGTTCCTTAAAAGCAGCTTTTAGTCTTCCCCACTGGAACTCGCCCAAATTTTCGCCAAGTAACGAAAACTAAGTGTAGACCGTCGGAAAACTGCGGACTGCCGTTTTAAGTGCGTCGTGCATTAAGGAGAGCCATTCCGTAGATTTAATCGCACCGCTCGAAGGAGTCAGAGTCACTGGTATGTCAGACATCGAGGAGCCACGTGCAACGTGAGCAACGATTAGTCGCTGAAGACAATTTTTACTTCCCTCTTCTCACAATAAACCTTCACATAGCGAAGTATCACGAAAAAAATATACGTACCTACACTTGATTCCACAGTAGAGCATCAAGATTTCGCGCAGGCACGACCCTCAGGCGACGTTGCTACGCCGCCTCCCCACTTAACCGCCTATGTTTTTCTCCGTCGCACGGCCTTCTCTACTCTCTCTGTTCACTGTTTACGTTGACAACGGTCAGGTCCCGCGTTTTGGATGTACCAATTATTCCTTGGAAATTACCACGACCAATCGCATGCGGTTCAAACCGTGGGTAGTAGTGGGAGCTGCGCAGATCGGTCGCAAATCGGTAGGGGCGTCGAGATGCTCCAATGTGGAATCAAGTGTATTTATGTAAAGTACCCAACAGAGATCAATTCTATAGGGTAAATCCGGGACACGCGGTCGACCTAATATAAAATGGCTATTAAAACTAATATAGATATTACTTATTTTATCAGAACAAACCTAATATGTTCAGAATTTTATGCCGATTCAGAAAAACTGGTCGATATTTGCTTTAAGACAATATTTACTGTAATACGGGTTGAAAACTGAAGTGATGACATCTGACCACCTCTCCCGAGGTGCCGGGAGAAATGGTTTTCGTCGTTGGCAGAGACCACTCACATAATTATTCATGGAAAATTAACAAAGGATAAAGCAAAATTATTTATGAGTGAATACAACTACGGATTCGTTGATATTTAATTTGTTTACACTAAACAAGTAAAGAATACATCAAAGAAAAAGTGAATTACCTACTGGCGATTAGCAAGGCAAATGAATACAAAAGTGAATAAATAAACTAAATAAACAAAAATAATAATAAAATAATAATAAAAAATAAAAAATAAACAAAAATAATAAAAAAAATCATAACTCGACCATCTCACCTTTCTGCAGCGAGACATGGTCTTCTCGTTAGCTTCGAGAGGAAGAGTTAATATGGCCAAATACTTTGGCTGCATTGTCCCTCAATATCTCTACTATCTTATTATTCCAAACATTAAAGGAAAATAAACTTAGAAGTATATTTTAAATACGATTCTGTACAACCGGTGTTTGACAAAAGAGGTTAAATGTAACATCAATTTACCTTTTATAGCCTATAAATCCAGAAAACCACAGAAGGAAGCGAAATAACGCTATTTATTCAACTATTTGGCTTCTAGAGAAGTAATTGGTCTGCACTTTAATGCATTTTTACGTATAGAGTCTGAAATATAGCGACACGACCAACTCTCCGGGCCGACCGCGTCTCCCGGATTTACCCTAAACACGCGAGTTTAATAAATCAAATGAAGCCGAATGAATCCGTTAAAAGTCACTTTAGAAAAATTCACGGGCTAAAAGTATTTCTAGTCGCATATTACAGAACCAAACGACGTTCAAGTCCACCGATGAAATTCTCTGGGCGGTAATCGTTCCACGTCGATCGATGCGTCACGCCCGTTAAGGTCGCCTCATTATTTTCCGATCGACCGGTTAATTTGCGAATTAATTGTCGAACTATCGCCGATCTACACGTGTTCGCGGTACGGTATGCAACGTTTCCGAAGCATGTCCCGGTACTTTCGTCGTTATCTCCGGGCCCCCGTGTACGTGCTCGCGCCAGGCGCGATACGCGTCAGATAATGGACTCGCATCACGGCAGAGGAAATTGTCTCATGAAAAATGTACGCCCCGTCGAAGCCCGCTCCGCGCCCGATAATAAAGTGGAACGTCGGAGCTCGGCGAGAAAATCGCGCGATCTCCGTCGCCGCTCCTCTTTCTCTGTGTTTGCTTAACCCCCAGCCATTTCGCAGGTGCTCCCGATCCGTTGCCGCCGCGCGGCGCAACCCGCGATTCCCATTCGTTTACGGGAAACCCCGCGCGACGTTCCTGGAACCGCGCCCTTCGCCGGCGAGGATGCGTATCACGAGGAATATTAATCTGGCGACGCGGGCTGCGCAGCCGCTCGACGACGATATCCTGCTATTACGCGTTGTAATGGAAATTACGGATGTAGTATTTGCAAAAATATTGAATTTAGGGTGGAGGCATTGATATCTCCGGGATGGTGGAAATTATACGTCTCGGGGAGGAGTGTGCGTACGAAAAATTATACTCTTTACAGCGAGAGTCTACCAAAGCGTAAACGTTCCACTTAAACGCTCCGGACGGTCCTTTTGCTTCGCTCTGAACTCGCTTGTGTTTTCCCGTCGTGCCTGCGCGCACTTCCCTGATATCAGTTCGTAGTAGGGTAGACCGGGGGCGGTAGTAACACTTTGACTTTGGAATACGATTACGCAAAAACTATTACAGTTACAACAACCGTTTTTTTTTTACGAAAATGTTACTTACTTATCTGACATTATTTGAGCCACAACAGTTTCGCTGTATGTCAAGTAATATTCCGGTTATTAATAAAAAATGAGAAGCGGAGAAACTGTTACAACCGTCCCTGACCCCGGGTCGGTTGTAACACTGCATGGAGTCGATAGTAGCACAAATATAACTTTACAAAATTAAAATATTTATTGATTTAGATTATAATAATAAATGAAAAAAGTAAAATCTATAACAAATTATGTGGTATCGCAATTCTGGCAGAAATAAAATACGTTTTGGCTGGTGCATTCTGCATCTGCTCAAACCTTAGATTTAGTATATTGCACCAATTTTTCATTTGGTTTGCTTGTGCTATGCTATAGGATTTCATGCAAATAAGACAATATTATTCGCCTTCTTTGACCCTATTCGGTTCTGTTGCGGTAAAACCGGCCCCGACTGCCGATGTTACAATCGCCCCCGACCATGCTTTTGAACTTAAATTATAAATTTTGACTAACGAGACGCTTAAAAGTGCCAAGTAACGATCAATACAAGTTTAAAAAAGGTCGAATTACAGATTAAAAAATCGAACAAGCACATACTTGCGAAGGGAGTGTTTATATTACAATTTTAAGTCAGTAAGGAAAAGTTACTTTAAGGTATCGAAAAGTTATTTTCTTCACTATCCATGTCTATTGCGTATCTGTATTCCTAGGGCATGGATGTGTATATTCCAAATGTCATTGTTCATCATATAGGGTAAATCCGGGACACGCGGTCGACCTAATATAAAATAGCTATTAAAAGTAATATAGATATTACTTATTTTATCAGAACAAACCTAATATGTTCAGAATTTTATGCCGATTCAGAAAAAACTGGTCGATATTTGCTTTAAGACAATATTTACTGTAAATCGGGTTGAAAACTGAAGTCATGACATCTGACCACCTCTCCAGAGGTGCCGGGAGAAATGGTTTTCGTCGTTGGCAGAGACCACTCACATAATTATTCATGGAAAATTAACAAAGGATAAAGCAAAATTATTTATGAGTGAATACAACTACGGATTCATTGATATTTAATTTGTTTACGCTAAACAAGTAAAGAACACATCAAAGAAAAAGTGAATTACCTACTGGCGATTAGCAAGGCAAATGAATACAAAAGTGAATAAATAAACTAAATAAACAAAAATAATAATAGAATAATAATAAAAAATAAAAAAATAAACAAAAATAATAAAAAAATCATAACTCGACCATCTCACCTTTCTGCAGCGAGACATGGTCTTCTCGTTAGCTTTGAGAGGAAGAGTTAATATGGCCAAATACTTTGGCTGCATTGTCCCTCAATATCTCTACTATCTTATTATTCCAAACATTAAAGGAAAATACACTTAGAAGTATATTTTAAATACGATTCTGTACAACCGCTGTTTAACAAAACAGGTTAAATGTAACATCAATTTACCTTTTATAGCCTATAAATCCAGAAAACCACAGAAGGAAGCGAAATAACGCTATTCATTCAACTATTTGGCTTCTAGAGAAGTAATTGGTCTGCACTTTAATGCATTTGTACGTATAGACTCTGAAATATAGCGACACGACCAACTCTCCGGCCCGACCGCGTCTCCCGGATTTACCCTATCCAAAATTGGTGTTAATATCTATTATATGTTTTGAGATATTTAGCGTGTTACATTCGCCCCCCCCGTTATTACCGCCCCCGGTCTACCCTATCACTTTACAGTGAGAAGTCCATAGCACCATTGACTAAAGCTCGCCGAAAATAATTACTGAGATTACTTCGACTGCCGATCGTGTCGTTATAAATGTACGGAGATTGCGATACGTTTTGCCATTGGTAAATACTGTAGCAATCTTCGGCGCACCCCTACTTAATTCTACGTGCAGAGATCGTAGTGCGCGTTTAACAGGCCGCTCTCGAAGAAAACGCCATAAATATTCTCGCATGCGGCCATTCGTTTCCTCGGCGATTCCAGCTCGTCGATCGGCAAGCTTTCCCATTTATCTCGTAATTAAGATCTCACCGCGCGCGCGCGCGATGGCGTATCGAGCCACCCGCCGGATGGGTATTTATTTCCCGTTGAATGATTTAGTAATAGCCGATAAAACGTCACGGAGCGACGAAAACAAGCGGCTATGCGAATCGTAGACGGGCGCACCGCGTATTTGCGCGGCGGTGTAATAATTAATGTGACTCTGCGATTAGCAATTTGCCAGCGATTACGGTGCGGATAAATCCACTGCATAACGGAGAGGAATCGACGTTGTATTCTAAGGAAGAAGGTAATTCAGTTTCAGCTGCGGAGGTAAAACCACTGACTTCGCTGATAAAGTATATCCCCTCCGGGAAGAATGGAAGAAGCACAGGGGACGAAAGGGTGACGGCCCAAAAAGACGTTGGGACGGATCCCGGCGTACGTCTTGTCATCGGAAACGGCTCGAACACACCGCGGCCAGAGGCAGCAGACATTCGCCCGTAATTACCGAGTTGGTCAACCTGTTCGATAGCCTACGCTATCTAACGTTTAGCGCCAGATGTCCGACTGTCCGGGCCGGCCAATTTCCTTTGTGGCGTGGTAGCACGCACACGAAAGACACCGTCGATCGCCGACGTGTAGTAGCGCGCGTCCAGCGCGTACCCCTCGAGCGTACAACGCCCAGAGAAGGGTAGGCATCGGGACACGTACACCGGTGGGTCGGCTAAGGGTAATTGTGGAAATGACGACGGAAGTGTCAGATTAGAATCTGAGATGCTCCCGGGAGCACGCGATGCTTGTCCTAACCCCTGAAACTATTAGATCGACGGCTCGGCTAACCCCTTAAACGCCCTGCCCCACCAGTGGTGCTCCTATATCGGTGCTATTCAATGGACATCGCCGGTGTTGCTATCCACCTCGTGTCACCGCAGCTCGATGTGTACCGGGACAGCGGAGGCTTCGACCGACCCAGGCGATTTAGCTCGGTTCATCTTCACTGCGGGAGATTCGGTTCCGTGAAAGGAGCGTGGTGATCTGGATGGAGATTAGCCCTTTAACGACACAGTAAATTTTAGAAAAAAGCGGCCAAAACTTACGGCCTTCTTTTACGTTTCTATTTTGCTATATAAATGTTTATCAACTGGGATGAAACACGGTTTCTCGATAAAAGCGTTTATTTTTTATCCTGTCGGTGGTGATATTTGGGAGGTGGAATTTTGAGACTGTTCGTAAGAAATGTAATATTACGGGAGTGGGTCTTAAGGGGTTGGGTATTGGAAATTAGGCCATGGATACACATTCCTATTAGTTCCAAATCTTGATTTATTTAAGACACTCGGAAGGCAACGTCTTTACGCTTTGAAACGATCCGGCAGAATAAATTCTCGAGGAGAGATTCGTCAAGCACGCGTACTCTATCGGTTGGCCACGCTATCGATACAAACATCCTGACATAAAAGATCATTTTTGCATCAATAAACTTTCACTAGTTAAACAAAACCAACATTAGGGGCGCTAGATTTCGTTCGAACGCGCGCATAAAAATTAGTGGGTACATCCTGCGATAAAATAGGATACAGTTCCCATGGGATCGTGGACGATCTAGGCGCCAGTCCGCAAAGCTTCGCGGGGTTCGCTGCCACCGTAGGGTAACTTTACATTTAATTAATATCCTTCGAAAGGGGCGCTGGAAACGAGTTGAAGCATCGACCCCTCCCGACTAGCTGAAAGTGATCGGAGGCACGTTACGCGGAATTGCACGCAGAAAAATGCACACGCCTCCCCCCTGGCGGCCCGTACCGTTCACGCCGTATGGTCGGCGTGGTCGCGCCCCGCCGAGAAATCGGCGATCTCGAAAATCTGTACGCCGAATATCATTTCCATCGCGTTAGCATAAAATTATCGGGCCCCTGCCGTTCATTAGCAAGTCAAATGACGGCCGGCCAGATTTGAGCACCACTGGTGGGGGCCCCGGGACCGCGAGCGCCGAGGAGGAACGGAACATCGTCCCCGACGACGCAGCGGGCGAGGCTGGGCCCCGCCACCTCGGCAAACCGGGGGCTAAACTGTAATAAAGTGCGGTGGTACGCGTTACCCACCTACCTCTGGGACCTTCTCCCGTTATCTGATTCACGGCTGGACGTGTTTCACCTGTGAACGACATGTGGGCCGTGCGCCCCTGCCCCTCTCGACGACAGTGTGACCACTTTCGCGTTAATTTGTCGATAAGATAGCCGGGATCCCCTCGGTCCGTGCGACGAGAAACGACCGGGTTAATGATCGACAACGGTCGCGACCGGTGGGACCGTTGCGTTTCCGACCGGTAACCGCGAACCTGGAACGACCTGTAGGGGGGGCGAAAGACAGTTGAAGGGGTGGTGACTATCAACGTGGCATAAAATCCACGGTAGACTTTTGAATTTTATTCGTGGACACTTTGAAGGATCGCTGGCCTCGCCTGAGTCTAATGCTCAGTTTAATCGGAGTAATTAATCAAATTTTATTGCAGGTTTTGCGACAACTAGATTTCTATATTTTTACCGTTTAAAGTGTCCCTTTGTCAGGCGTATTGCGCACTGGTAGCTCCGGCAACCTTATCCGCCGTCCCATCGGCAACGAGGAAAGTATCATTCGGACCAAAGAAGATCAGATGTAAGAATCGTGTAGGCAGAATCGATGGTACTCAAGGCATGATATTGAATCGATAAGATCGGGCTGTATCTCGACAAGGATCGCACGCATCAACCGTTTAAGTTTCGAAAATGACCGCGATACGGATCGCCCCTTTCGAGAACATCAGGTGGCAGGTCGTAACACTGTTTCAATCCCTTCCACTCCCATGTACGCACTCCTTTAGTCCGAAAGTGTTCACGATGCTTAAATACAGCCTGTTTAATCGGCAATTAAATGTTGAGCGCCGCGGTCCGTCGAGTTGATTGATTCAAGGAGACCATCGAGTGAAGTGGAATAGGACGATGGTATTTTCTACAAGGGACGGAAGCTTTGTTGTTCGTCAATCGTAACTCGCAAACGATCTTTGCTGTTGCAGCAAGTGGCTACACCCACGGTTGTCAAAAAAATTCTACGAATGAAGCAGGAACAACCGACCATGTTCGCCTGGGAGATTCGGGAGCAGCTAGCGCGGCAAGGAGCTTGCGATCCGCAAAGCTTACCCTCTGTCTCCTCTGTGAATCGAATTTTACGGGGCGGAGGTCTTCACACCGATCACGCGGGGATGGAGAGTGGATCACCCAGCACGTACGCGTCGCAAGTCTCGCCGAACGTCGCTAACAGAGGTACGAAGTGCAATCTACATCTCCTGTCAACGTAAATACTGGCATCTCTCTCATCTAATCGTTTGAATATTATTTAAACAATTTCGGTTTGCTCCGCCGATAGATGTGGCACTTGGTTTTGCAAATGCTAATTTGGTTCTTTAAATTATATTTCAATATTTCATGTTAATTAGAGTCAATCAGCAATTTTTTAAACACTTGCCATTCCTTCTCGCATATTCGAGGTCCGAAGGGATCAAGGAGGTTTTCGAACACTTTGATTTCTCATAATTATGCCATGACTGTACCATGATTATGCGTCCGTTGATTTTGGACATTTTAAATTGCCAATGGCAACTCGTTCTGGAATCAATTCGAGCTTCTCCACGTCAGAATGCGGGCTTCTTATGGATACCTATAGTTTCGCATGGAGCAGTCGTCGAGCGCGTATCTTTCTCCAGCTTCGTGAGTCATTATGCGAAGGAAAGCTGCGTCGCGAGTGCGCCATTACCGGCTAATGATCCCCTAAACATCTGTCCGTATCGTGGAATCACTCCGTGGAATTTTTTGCATTGTTTTGCCCGTTTTTTTGCGTCCCCGTAATTCGGCTGGCCATAGACGAGGAACGAAGGGGGGAAGGCGAAAGGGACGGGAGGTTGCAGAAATGCAACAATCGAGGGGAACGGGAGACGGGGGCGAGAAGGAGGGAAGGGAGAAAAATTGGTGGAGAATTCGAAAATACCCTGTGGCCGATTGACTCGTCAGCGAGCTGCCGCGAGATGATCGTCACGCAACCCCTTAAAGGAACTTCAAATTTGCCTCACAATTTACCTCGTTTATTCTGCAAATTGTCTATAAGGTTGCTCCTTTTGCCGGTGGAATCGCGTCACGAATATTTGCGACGGTCTGAAATGCACGGCACATGTCAAGAATTTCTGTTCGTCGAATGGGATTGTTTCAAGCTTCGCAGAAAATGAAGACTCCATAGCCATTACGTGTCAGCTGGATAGTGGATGGAAAGAATTTCTTTCCTGTTAGTGGACAATTTTTAAAGATTTTTTCCTCCGCAACTACAGCATATAATGCAATAAATCTTTTTGGTATTTATTAAGCTGCTCTTATATTATACGACGAAAATTTAAAAGACTTTTTTTAATTTGTTTTAAAACTTTAAACGCGATTATCTCAAAACAACACTCTTTCAACTGGTGCAGGTGATTGCAAAAAAACTGTTCAACCAATCAGCCTAACATTTTCGCACATTATTCAGCACATCAGTGGGTATCGCAGGGACCTCGGAAACCTTTTTTGATGAACTATTTCATACCTTTTGCAAGGCAAAGTGATTGACAAATTCACCGTATTTCGACACTTAAACTTCAAACCTCCGCCGTCTTGTTATTTTTTTATCAGTCCAAATAATTCTGCTCTCAACGATAACCACACTCATAATGACCGCAAAAAACTGTTCAAAATTTCAAGCAGATTTTTTTTACACTGTCAATAAGTGTATTAATAAGTAGACAACATATTATTTACGTTGAACATTCCGTTTATTAAAAAATAAAGCCTAAAAAATGACAATTTTTCACGACTTCACAGTGGAATGACCCCATAAAGGGATCATCCCAGGCAATCAGCCCTTGTTAATTCTTCAGGGCGATAACACAGTGTTTTTTAATCTTTAAAAACGACGTTCTCCTTCCTCCTCTGGTTTTTTCCCTTCTTTTTTTTGCTATCGGCTATTCCGATGGAGTCACGATCTCGATCGTTCCGTACGTCGATCTCAATTTAAAGTGACGGGCACGAAGGTATAGACGTTGCAGTTAAAGCGGACCTTAATCCATTTCGGAATCAGCTTCGTGATAATTATGGTTGCGTGTGACGCGTATTTCCGCCTTAAGTTCATTTACTATACTCGACAGATTCAATGCATAAAATGTATGTTTCGTACTACTTTGTAGTTTCAATGAAATTTGCGCTTGACTTGTACGAACATGCAATGTTTTATTCACAGACACGCTTATGAGAACTGATTACCAGTTGTTTTACCCGGGGGCTCTGGGGCCATTGCATATTTCCACAACATCCGGTAACACCAGCGCGCCATCGTGGAATCCGAGCTTCTACTCATCTCTGTATCAAGCAACTACCCTGCACTTGCATCACGGAATGCAATCCTTCACGTAAGTGTCGCTTCTATATTTTTCTTACGCACAACATGAATTTAAAATTCGGCGAATATTCATTTCTGATTAAATATAAAAAAATCAGCAACGAAGTTCAAAATTCCGACCGGGTAGATCGATGGAGAATATAATTGGGAAGAATTTAAAACAAAAATCATCAAGGTCACTGAAAATTCACGACCTGTAGGGTGATTTGAACAAAAGTGTCGTTATGTACCTCTGCGCGCCATAATTACTCCTTGTAGCCTTTTAAAAAATATCCTTAAAACCCCCGCGCGGATGGCAAAACCATCTAACCGGAGAAGACGCGTGAAGTGAGGAGAATTGAAATATCGTTGCAGATCGTTGGACGTGGAGCGTCTGTCGGAGCAGAACGGGCCGTCGAATCAGGTGGAGCTGAAGTCCAGCTCGAGCTCCTCGATGGCTGGCAGCGACGATTCCCTGGACAAGAGCGACCTGGACGAGAACACGGAGTCCCAGGACCACTACAAGCCCTTCCAAAACTCGCCGATGATCCTTGAGCTCGGCCAGAAGATCGGCAGCGACCGTAGCGCCTTCGTCAGACACAGCACGTCGGGGTCGTCCGGGAGCGTGGAGAATCGGCAGAGCCCGGCGCCGATCGCCGGCGAGAAGCAGAAGAACGCGTCGCCGCGGATCCTGGAGACCAGCAGCGAGCAGAGCACGATGGCCAAAGAAGCGACGATCGAGGGAAGACCGGCGCAACCTCAGAGGAAGAGGAACCCTTACTCGATAGAGGAGCTGCTGAAGAAAGACGAGAGCAAGACCACCTCGAAGAGGCCGAAGCTGACGAACATCGGCGTGGTACAGCCCTGCGGCGTGGTCCTCAGCAAGTAGAGACCCGAAGGACCTCCGGGCGACGACCCTTTAATCGGAACGAGGGAACTGTAACGGTCCAGCGACAGAGGCTAATTGTAAAACGATTGTCCAGATCACTGGGGATCCATCGATGCACGGGAACGCACGGGGACATTCGGGGGGCCGATGGAAGCTCTTCGCGAAGCAGGAAGTCGCTCCGGGGTGCAAGAGATAGAGGCTAGAGAAGAAGAAGGAGCTGTTCAATCCGCGGGATCGCTGAGGGAACGGCTCGGAAAGTCGGCGAACATGTAATTAGGCTATGTTTATGTTCGATATTTGTGGATCTACGGTTTTCGTGTTTATCGTCGTTCATTGATTTGGTATTGGCGAATTGGCTGCTTAACTGTGATTTCTAGAAAGCGGAACGGTGTAAGATGGCGGATGGAAAGTTCGAAGATTTTGCACTGGCTTCTACTGAAACAGAATTCAGGTAGACTTGTGGTCGGTATCCCGTCTAGTAATTAACCGGTGATTTGTAAACAGTAGAGGCTCCTTTAGTGGGGTAAAGAGGGGGCGGTAATAACAGATGTCCCACTTCATACCTGCTGTCATTCCTTTCCATTAGTTTGCCCCTCTGATTCGTGACAAGGGTCGTGGTCGATACGAGTCTCGCCGAAGCAAACATTTAGTATCAGTGTGTCCTCTGATCCGATTAGAACAACCTGAACTCCTTGCATCCGTGTTGCTAGCGGTCAAGAGGTAAGTAAGCGTGAGCATTGACTCCAGTTCGGACTAACAGTGAATAATTCAGCAACTTTAAACTAAATTAATCGGTAGGACATGATTCACGATGAACTAGACACTGTTTATATATCGCTTGGATATCGATCAATGTTACGCAGCATCTTGGGAAAGAATTTTTGGCGATGAGTTGTATTAAATATCTTTATTTACCAAAAAGCATCGAGTTAAATATCAGCAGGTAATGCGAGAGAAATTTAACTCCGACATAAATATCAAATATAAATTACTGGTCAGATATATTCGACACCAGAGTGAATGAATACTCGCGCGTTGCGCACCTTTAATCCTTTACCTTTGACTGCAACTTCGCAAAATTGTCAGGCTAAAGTAGTCGCTATAAACAGCGCAAAAGATTATGGTGTAACTTTCTTTACACTCGTGCGTAAATTCAGGATACCTTCGTGCGTCTTGCTTTCTTCCTACTCTTTGTCACGAAGCGAGTTTAAAGCTGATTCACACTTTATTTTCATTTCTTTCCTTCTGAAAATTCACTGCTTATTGGCTGAAGGATTAAGGTGACCACATTCGATTAACGATCAGTGTGACGCGAAGAACGCAAGCCTAAAATAGAAGTGTAACATAATTTACCAAAAACCGAGAACGTAAAGGTTCTGTATTTATAAAGTCACTTTACAATCGAGCATAGAATTTGTATGGCTTCATCGACGCCTGGAAATTCCGAGGAGCATGGCGATCGTCGTTGTACCGAGGCACGACGTGGAAAAGTATAAGTAACGCGCAATATTAGTATCAATCGTCGATCATGTATCGTTGACTGCAATATCGTAGGGTAATACGTAAGTCTGTTAAGCTAATTTATAAACTAAATTATTTTCATTCCCCTCCTCGCTCGCGCTGGACACCTTCGACACTCTATCTTTGGCACGAGAAGTCTGGCTAAGATATGCGTGACGAGCACGGCAGCGTGCGATCAAACGTGTCGTACTTAAAAGGCCTTTCACGCGTTCCCGGATGATTCGAGTGAGATCAATTTTCTGATCGCCCACACGAGATTCCCAATCTGTGTTACATGTTACGTTTCTCATTGTGTTGTGTGTTGTATCATTTCGTTTTGCAAGCGGGACGATGCCATATTATCGTGTATGATATTTAATTCTAACGAGTCAAAGGAGCTTTGACAGTCTAATAAAGTGACATGACTAGTAATCTTAAGAAAATGTTTCCGCCTATTTATTTGCTTCAGAGGCAACTTTTCGTAAGTATCGCAGAAAACTTATTCGTTTCGAACGTCGTGTTCAAAAGTGGAATGAAGGCAGTGGCGCACCCAGGATAAAAATATTCTTAATGCAAATTCAATAAACTTCATTAGGTGATTATAAAAATATATTTAAAGAATAACATCCAGTTTTCTTTACTTTTTACAAAGCTCTTGTATCGCTTCAGTCGTGGTTACATTAATCTCCCTTAAACATGTATAATATATGATTTTAAATTAAGATCAACTTAACGATTGCCAAAGGAAATCTCTCGTATGCGTCGAGTCAGTGACGTCTCAACAAACAGCTAAGAAAATTAGTTCAGACGAAAGATCACAGGAACCCGCCTAACGATCAAGCGTATTATAGTTAATAATAAATTAAGAAGACTACTGAGCTATTTCTACGTATTTTATAGCCACTACTAATATTCATTAAATCTAACACTCTATGAGATCAGGAACCCCCATTAGCTAAGAGGGAGCCGGACTAAGGGACCCCGGAGGTGGCTAGCGCTGCTGATCAGCACGCGGCGGACGGCTCAGGTTCGATTTCCGGCGTCGTTGCTCTCTTTTTCCGAGGTTCCCAAAAACGTAGGAATATTACGTCACTGATTCCAACCAACTCACAGTAGTTACAATCCAGTGGCAGTAGAGGATCCTAAAACAAGCCCGTCAAAAATTCTAAAATCTTAAGTTTGCGACGCAATCGAGGTAACTATTAATACGCCAATCTTTACTTTCTATATTCTAAAAATTTCTAAAAGACAATCTTACTAAGTAGCAAACAATATAAGCCTGAAAAGAATTCGTCGCTCCATCACCGCTGCGAAACAATACCACTTTTCTTCCATTGAAACATTTCCTCTCGCTGCTAATTATGGAACAGAAGCTCATCAATGGAGGAAATCGCGTCAGTTCCGCTTACGCTAATGACGCGTGGCGGCAGGGGTTTCCCCGCGGTGATCTTATAGAGCGGTTAGACCGGCGAAAGAAAAGCCGACGGGGCGTATTAAAACAAGGGCCAAGCTTGTTAGAAAGCCGCGCGATTCGCCTGTAACTCGGGATGAGAGTATGCCAAGCTCGTCCCGATGCCCCGCGGCAATTAAACGAAAGCCCAATAAAAGGATGGCAATAAAGCACGCATCGGTGGTGTACACCGAGTCGAGGGGGATGTGGCAAAGCCATAAACGGTGCGTCACAGTCGTGTGTATACCTTGTAAAATACGACGAGACACGTCGGTGCCGCGCAAAAGGAAGGAGGAGGAATTAAAGAAGCAAGCGGGAGAAGCCGCGCGAGGTCAGGCATCATCGGCCCTCCACCCTTCCCTCCCTATTGCATTTACAACGTTGTAAAATCCTTTTTATCCGCCTCCTCATCGCGGACTAATTAATGCACCATAAAACGCTAACGCCTGGACGTAAGGCGAATTTATAAGGAAGGCTTTCACGGGCGCCGCGATTACACGCGCTTTCGGGGTGGTGCTCCAATCGAGTCTTCGTCACCGACGCGGCGACCGCAAAAGGAAGTCCTCCGACTACCTCTCGGCGCGCGAGTACCGCGACGCGGAGGACCCTGTACGTGGCAAAGCTTATCTGGCTTTTTGTTTAATTTTCTTTAGCTCTTGAAATTGGAAACACACGTTTTGGAGGGATTAGGATATTTGTGGGGAATGATTCACCTAGGGTGGTGATCTTAGATAGCTTGTGGATAATAAGGAATCTTTGCAGAAGAATATCCGCTAATCTTGTAGTTGGAAAACTATGTTCTTCTAGGTGTAAGAAACTTGATTGCTTACTCGGGAAAGAGTTTGTACGATCTGCCTAACTTCCTTCTTTTGCCACTGATAGAGATTATTAAATTTTGGATATCAATGTAAAATGGTACATTCATTTTCAGTGAATGTTTACTGTAGCTTTATAAAATTGTAACATCGCGACCGTTCAATCTGCGTTTTCGATGAAAGATACTCTATTTCTATTGTTACTGTCACCCAGAATCTTTGAAATACAATTTAAACTTACAGTAAGGCCATTTTTTACGAGAACGTAAGATGTTGGCTTAAAAATGCCATAAATTTTAAATTATTAAGGTATCAGTGTATGATATAAATCCATTTGTTTATTTAATTTGAAACAGTTTTGATTCAAAAGGGTGACAAACTTTTGACCGAATTAAAAGTGGGACAGTTCCCCACTTCTCTTAAATTACATTGATTACTTTCCGAGCTACCCTTTGTAGAGTTAGAGTCGTAGACGTAATAGGACTCGGAAGAACTATATAAATAATTTATTAAATAATAAATACGTGTAATAAAGTGTCCTGTATGATATTATGAAATACACCAGTCAAAATAATGCGTGCACCACTTTCGTACCCGGTACACTTTAAACATTTTTCTCAACATCCGTCTGCAAGCAAATTTGATAAAAAATATTTTACTTAAGGGGACCTTCCGGTCTAAAAGTCGATTTTTTTTTTATTTCATTTTTCGAATGTTCAACCTTTTAGGAATACGTGTTTAAAAGGATTTGTTGAAATTCGTAAAATTCCAGAAGTTATAGGCATTTGAGTAGCGGCAAATGCATGGGCAATAACCGGGCACTCGGCGCTCACGTAAACCTTTAAACGCGTTTTTCTCGAAACAGTGTTCTCAAAACGGTGGGACCTGTATCTCCAAAAGTTATTATCCGATTCGACTGAACCTTTTTTTATTTTGAAGAATATACTTCTGGCTTGGGGGGAACTAGAAAAATTACAAAAAATTGAAAATTTATAATTTTCAAAGGCGTTGAAAGGACGAAAAGTACAGGGAAAAGTGATTTCAAACTTCAAGTGTCGTTATTTTCTAAAAAAAATGTCATTTTTTTAATTTTTTCTAGTTCCCCCCCTAGCCAGAAGTATAATCTTCAAAATAAAATTAGTTCCAGTCGAATCGGAAAATAACTTTTGGAGATACAGGTCCCACCGATTTGGATCAATTTTTTGACGCCTTGACTTTAACGACTCCCCAGGGCCGTCTGCAATAATTAATTATAAAACAAAAAATATATTTCTATAACTTAAGACATCCTTAATACAATGCAAAAAGTCCCATTAAATTATATATAGTAGTTTTCCTTTAATTAATTCCTAAAAATCACCTATTTTTTTGGGCTCTAGACCGGAATTTTTTTTTTCAAAATTTAAAAATAAAATTTCGCAAAAATTATTCGATTGTAAAATCCATACCCTTATTTCTGTAGAATTGTATACAAAGACTGCAAAAAAAATTTCAGCTCGAAAACTTCATTTTTGTCCGAATTATAAAGTTTTTATGTTTTGGGGTAGTAACCAAAAAAAAAAATATTTCGAAATTTTATTTTTAAATTTTGAAAAAAAAAATTGTCACTATATTAACTCTTACATAATTCATTTCAGCGTAAAAATCATATGGATATGCATATTTTCGAATTTTTATCTGTAAAATAACTGGTAGTTCATTTTGGTCGGTCCAACGTACGGAGCAGGAGCGTTTTAGTTACTACGCGAAAACATAAAAACTTTATAACTCGGACAAACATGAAGTTTTCGCGCTGAAATTTTTTTTGCAGTCTTTGTATACAATTCTACAGAAATAAATTTTAAAATCGAATAATTTTTTCGAAATTTTTTTTTTAAATTTTTGAAAAAAAAATGACCCTGTATTAATTCTTACATAATTTATTTCAGCGTAAAAAATAATATGGAAATACATATTTTCAAATTTTTATCTGTAAAATAACTGGTAGTTCATTTTCACTTGAGTGACCCCCCTTAAACTAGGAAAAGACGTATACCCAATTTCGTACAATATTTAATATTATGTTACATCACCACTTTAAAAACTAAAAATTATTGGGACTTATAGAGTTCGAAAGCAGAGACTTTTCCGTGACACATAATTGTCCGCATAAGTTTGCGGGAAAATGGCTCAGGGAATTCTACCTTAGCGCTTGCTATGTACGTCGGTCATATGGTGGTTGCCATGCAACCACTTACTGCTACACAAAGCCCACAAACGCTCCAAGAGCTGTGCGTTGAAGCTCGCAGCACGTTTTAACTGTAATTGACAATGGCTGACGACGTGAAGCCAGAAGTAATTAAGAAGACCCAAGATCTGCTTGGGAAGTATTTTAAAAAGCCACCACTCACGGAGAAGCTACTGAAGAAGCCACCATTTAGGTTTCTTCATGACATCGTCACAGCAGTAACGTATCTTTTCCACAATTCCTCTTTTCTATCGTACAATAAAGCTTAATTAGCCAGTACCTTTAAATCGACGAGTGGATGGTATCGTAGGTCATAAAGGAAACTGGTTTCCTAGATGGCTTATTCACCGCAGAAGAACTCGACTCTGAAAATATCAAGAATAAAGAAGGGAAGCTCGCTTATCTAACAAAGCTAATCGATGTTGTCAGTAAGTTAATTCTTGTATCGGTGCACGCGACGCTTAGCATTCTTGTTCCTTCTTGTCGAGCTGTAACGCACAATAATTTCAGAACTAACCACCGGTGCAAACTTAAGCGTAAGAGCTAGTAAGATCATTTCTGGCCAGGAAGCGACCAAGACGAATGAGTTATTACAGGCAATTGGAAAGGCCTTAGACAAAAAGGTAACGTAGGGTGCTTTAACGCGTGATAGGAGAAGGAGCATAGAACTAAGAAGCTACTTCGAAATTAGATAAGCAGCGTGGAAGCTATCGAACATTATAAGAAGGGTTTAGAAAAAAGTAAATCAACTTCGAGAAGTAAAGCATCTGTGGGAAAAGATGAGAAGAAAGCGTTATCGAGAAACGTGTCTCAAAAAAGAGGCGCCACGAGCAAAGATAGGTCTGTGGAGCAAAAGAGGAAAGCTTCTAGTGTGAATACCGCACGTGAGAATGAAGTAGAGACACGTAAGGATGAAACCCAAGAATCTCAAAAAAACGCTGAAGTCACGGATGTTCCACCAGCTGAGGTACATTGTACTGTCTTACACTTAAGGTATTAAGGTAGGAAGTCTAATTAAAATTATAACTTGTAGCCACCTCAAAACAAAATGCCTTCGTCTGGTCATAGAAGAAAATCTTCAGCTGCTAAATCTAAACATACCACGTCTTCTGTACCCGCAACCGAGATCACTCCTTTGCAGCAAGCCAACGTAAATGCGGAGAAGAAGGTAGATGAGAGTAGCAAACAAAAAGAATCTGAGAACACATCTAAGCAAGCAATGCATACCGAAAACAGTGAATCTCAGAATCACATGCTGAACGTATCAGACACCATGCATTCAGAATTTAAGTTCGCAAGTAACACGGAAAATAATAGAATGACTGAAAATACAGCGAAAATGGAAAATAAAGAAAACGACGCCGTGAATAATGAAAATTCTGCTCAGGATACAGAGAAATCGGATAATCTAATATCAAAACTTCCAAGATCCCAATTAGAAAACATCGAAGCAAGGTATCTCTTTGTATACTCTGTTTTCTAAAAGATTAGAATTTCATAGCAACTTAGTAAGACTTAGCACTTTCAGTGTTCCGCAACCAAATTCTAGACCAAAAACTTCTTTACGCCCACCTAGCGCAAGACCAATTAGCGCTAGGCCCGCGGCGCCTAGAATACGAGGGAAAGCAGAGTTAATCGTTAACGAAGAGATACTGTAAGGATTGTCTTGGCTCTCGTTTTAACTCGCAGAATGTTATGGAAAACCTGTAGGCTATTAGAATTCTCTTTCAGTACACCAATGGGGAATATTAGCGTGATTGTAGAAAATTCTGACGCTAAAGAAGACGACGACGCTGAGGATATGGTAGTTATGGAAACTAGAGGAGGCAGTGATTCCTTGGACAATAATGATACCTACAAAGCTGATAATCAATTAACACAAAAGCATGGGCATCTTGTTGCCCAAATATTAGAAACGCAAAAGGAACTGGTTAACAATGAAAATGTAGACGTGATACCTAAAAAAACGAATATTGTAAGGATGTTTAAATTAATGCCTAAATTGTCGTTCTTCCAGCGTCCTATTTGAATATAATATTCTTTATGAACTGAAATTTTGTTATTAGGCATGGGATACAAGCGCGAAGCGTGATATAGTTACAAAGGAAGTCGACAGACTGCGTAACACGATACAAACCTTAACACGTACAACGAATCCACTTGGAAAGCTATTGGATTATTTTCAGGTAGAAACGGTTTGCTCTTCGGTCTTTCATTTTACGTTACTGCCTCTACGATGTAAAATATATATAATTTTCGCAGGAAGATGTGGAGATAATGCAAAAAGAATTATTGGAATGGAGAAGTCAATACCAACAAGTAAACGAACAGTTAAAGTTAGAGAAAATGTAAGAACGTTTGGAATCGCTTAAGTACTAAACAATTCTGTGTTCTACGTGTAGTAAAGCATTTTTCTTTTCAGAAAAACACAAGAATTAATAGAGCCTATGAAAGAGACATTAAAAGAAATCGATCGTAACGTGGAAATGCAGTTGGATAAAATATGTCAAGTAAAATCGCAAATAATGAAAAATGATCAAAGGATACAAACATTATTAAACGGCCATGTTTGAGCGTCGCTTTTGCTGTAATCTATACGATGAAAATATTTTTGTATACTTTTTCACAATCCTGTTACGAACACAATACTTCTTTCAACTTAGAGTGTACATATTGTACATATACAAACTAGTATCGTATGTTACAGAAAATGTAATATAAATAATTACGACATCATTACAGTAATTCTACCTTATTTATTCGTCTTTGTGTAGATAGGAACCTTCATACAAAATATATAACTTTATCATACAACTTAAAGATATTTTACACTTAACTGCATAACATTGGTTTCTCTTCAGACTTCATATTTATTCCGTAAGGCTGCGACTTCTTCGTCGGGCACATTCTCGATATTTTTGCAATGGTCAAAGAGTATCTTTAAATCTAAAAATTCATAACAAATCGTTTAAAAAGGAATAGTAGCACTAATACTTCGAAATATTTTAGGATCAGTGCGAGAATACTTACTTTCTTTCTCGCTGTTGCTAACAAACATAATGAGAGCTCTAAATCGCTTCACTTGACTGAGGTCTCTTAAATAACAAAATATGCCTTCTTTTCTTTTCACAAATTCTACCTTTAAGACCTCCAATATTTCGCTGAAGATATCAGATTCCATCGAATCTTGAAATATCTTTGGCAAATTGTTCTCCGGCAATTTCTAGAATTCAAGCCTTTAGTTGTATCAAAATGAACATCGTCGACGCCGATAAATTACTAAATCGCACGATTCTTACTTTCAAATACTGATATCTAAATTCTGATGACTTATTTGCCTTCCAATTCATTACAAACTGTACAGCTGTTTTAGGAACTGGAGGTATATGTATTATGTTTTCTGGAGGCTCGATAACCGCGTTAAGATCATTATTTTTCTTAAACTCATCATCAGTTTTCGTCGACTCTACCAGTTCGCTTTCGTTACGTAACGTCTTCTCTTTTCCATGGTTGCATTGCATAGCGCCAAATTCTACTTCTTCGACCGGTATTCTCGTCAATGACTTCTGTAAATAATACGCATTACAAGCGTTTATATTAAGCGATTTTTAATTACTCGATCCTACCTTCGACCGCAAATGAGGTAGCTTTTGAATAGGTTCTATTACAACCACATCATTCTTCTCGGGTAACCAGTCAGGTATACGTGGATCCCTCTTTTCCATTTTCGTAGCGGTGTCTCCTGTAGCAGATACGCCTGACGTATCAGACGTTTTCTGCTCTTTAGTGTGCTTCAAATCTTTGACGCTTTCAACATTTCTCACGTCCTCTTTACTATGTATACTGTCCTCCGTATCCGTAATTTCTGTTATTTCAATACCCCGACGAGTATCGGACCAATCTTTAACCCGTTCAACATTTCTCTCGTCCTCTTTGCTATCTACGCTGTCCTCCGTATCCGTTATTTCTGTTATTCGAACACCCCGAGGAGTATGGGACCAAATTTTCTCACCAATCTTTCTTTCGATTGACGACGTTTCGGACGAGGTCTCCGTATTTCCTTCCAACGAAATATCCGACTACGTAAAATAAGATAAACGGTGCACGGATAACGGTTGAACTCAGTATTTCGATAAGTTTTATCTCTCTCGTTCGTCGCTTACCTCTGGAACCTTAATCTTGTTTCCAATTTTAAGAAGCATCACCTTCGCTTCCGTGTTAAGAGGATCTAATTGCAAGACTCTTTCCAAGTCTCGTTTGGCTTCTTTATACTGTTTTAGATTCACTCTAGCTGTTGCCCTTCTATAATAAGCTTTCACGTAAGTCTCGTCCAATCGTATTGCTGTAGTGCAATCTGATTCCGCGGAATGGAAACTAAGGAATCGTAATTCTGGTGTAATTGAAAATTCAAACACGTTATTCTTCTAATATCCTCGGACGAGACCGAATACTTACTTGTCCAGTTTCAACTGGCAGAGCGCACGATTGGCATAAAATACAGCGTCGTACGAGAAAGCTTTTATAGCTTGATTATAGCACGCAATTGCTTTAGCCCATTTCTGCTGTTGTACAAATATATTCCCCTCGTTCTTATGCCCTGTCGCTGCTTCGTAACTTTCTTTCAATGCCTCTTTGCACGCAACGTCCTCGTCGGAACGATCCGATTGCTCTTCTTTCTCTACGTCCTTGCATGCTTTGTCCTTTCCGGAGGATTAACATTAGTATTTTCTACTCAGACGAAATTCTTAGCATATAACAAGCGAAACTTACTTCGTCAAACTTATCCCAAGCGGAATAATCGTAGGATTTAATTCTTTTAGGTTTGGTATCAGCTCCGTTCTGCTTTCCCGAAGCCTTTTTCGTTTTACCTTTACTCTTGGTTCGAACTGGAGGTAAAGTGGTCTGCGCATGAAGAATAACCGTTACTAAGACGAAGTGTTTTCATCAACAAATCTTAATAACATACCTGACCACTTGTTTCGTTCTTCAGTTCCTCCTCTTTATGCTTCATTTGATCCTCCCAGTTTTTCATATCAAGAAATTCTTTCTGTAAATCTTCCGCATTATCCTTTACTTGCTTCTGTATGAAAACTGATTTATCCATGTTTATAATCGTACGAGGATTTGAAGAATAACAAATCAAGCCGAAACCATCGACGAATTGTCTGTGCCAAAACGTTCGTAGATAGGCTTTCTATCGGTAAAGAAGTTTGACGTCTGCTTAACTTGTTCGGCACGCGCCTTACAGATTGCGCCACATGTACGTTCCCCGTAGCGCTGGCTGCTACCAGAAGGCACAAATCACAGACCAGGGGTGCGTTCCGTTATTCACTGCAAGTACTGGCAGTGCTGACAATAGCGTTCCGATATGGATAGCAGTTCACTGCGAAAGCACTGCTACAGATGTATGACGTCACGAACTTCGACGTCACTTCCTGTTGTAACTGCTGCAGCCGGCCAGGTACAGCAGTCGCAGTGATCACGTGACCACACAACGGCCGGTATTCACAAACGTGTCTTAAGATTAAGCAAGTGCTTAAGCATTCGGCATCCTTTACTAGCTACTAGGGTTAGTAGAGGATGCCGCATGCTTAAGCATTTGCTTAATCTTAAGACACGTTTGTGAATACCGGCCAACGATTTCAAAATAGCATAGACATATATAGACGGAGCGTGTCTGAGGGGGGTTGTAAGATTCGCGGTAAGGGGACTGTCATACAGGCAAATCGGGTAACTCCGTTCCTCCTCGGGGCTATTCGGAAATTCAATGACGTTATATATATCTATGAGGGATACTTAGTCGAAAAGGTTAGCTATACTTATACATAATTCAAAATTTCGTATATCATGTAGGTTATATATATAACAAAATTAGTAAATAGAATGAAGCTTTTTTTAAATAAAATCGTACTTATAGATATATGCAATAATATTTATATTTTTAAAGATTTTGTAAGCTTAAAAGTTCATAAACATAATTAATATGCATAAATAATTATATAGTATAATAGATATATATCGCTCATTTGCTGCGACATAACTCATGAAAAAAAAAATATTTTTATTATAAACATATTATCTATTCGATAATCAAGCAACACATTTGAATTTCTAAGATTATATATATAATATATAAATTGTTGGTTATGTATGTATATTTATTTATTTACATGTGAAATCGAATACTATCATTATTTATATTTTCTTTCTCCAACTGTTCGCAGTTTTTATTTTTCCTGCGATTTGCACTACCGCTTACTACGCAATAAGTCATTATTACACTCAATTAATATACGATTATATACAACGACCACTACGATGCTTTAGAACAGTAATAGTTGAGCAACAGTGGTTATGTTTCGAACATAGCCATTAATGCCGAACCGACAAGAACCGAATACATCCGAACCTAGCTACCGAATTGCCTGTATGGTTTCTGCCTTTTCCCCTCCGATCTTACAGTCCCCTCGCCTACAGTCCTCTCTTCTGCTCCGTCTATATAAGTCTATGCAAAATAGTGACGTCATATAAGAAGTACTTGCAGTGAATAACGGAACGCACCCTCTACCTCGTCTGTGGTCACACGCTCGGGGGGCTCGCGAGCCCCCTTACCATTTTCGTGTCACACCCAACGTTATCGATTCAGCCTAAAATAAGATTACAATGCTGCGAGTGGTAGGAATTAAAATTAAATGTTTTCGAAATCTTTTAAATTCTGGAACGGTCTGAATGTTACAACTAATTTTAAGAAACATGTTGCATAATTTCATTTAATAATAGATTTTAATAGAAACACAATTTGTACTTATGAGCAAACGGCCCCCATGATAAATTTTGTTGATATTGTTTGCTAAACATTGTTCCTCAGCTGAAACACCATTCCGTGAAATTTCAGATCCCTACCCTTTCATTTAAGGATAATATGGGTGTAAAAGCACAGACGAGGTATAGGATAGATCTACAGTTACTCACAAAATTGAGCGTACACCTAGGTTGGTAATGAAAATTGGCGAAAAAATTAATACAAACGCACATATTCAAAAATGAAAACACTATATATATTTTATTCGTATATTTTGCCAAATGATTCGTAAAAAAAATTTAAATAAAATGGAATATTTGTCTATATTTAACAAAAATTGTAAAAGTACACGTATTTTAGTGAGACAGAATTGAGCGTACACGTAGAAATTTTCATATTACGCAGGTCTATATTAGTTAAATGTTGGTACTATTGAAGGGGAAGTCCCGCGAAATGTTTTTCAAAGTTCGGTTGCTCAGGAACCAGAAACAAAAAACTATCTGTTATCCGTAAGTTGACAATTATAGTAGTAACATGGCTAATAAGAGGAAGCAGACTGACATTTCAATATGAAATCTTATTGTAAAATTATATTCGCAAGGTAAATCCTTTCCTCAAGTAGGGAAAATAGTTGGCAGAACACATTCTACCGTATAAAAAATTATAAACAAATTTCGGTACAATGGAACAGTCCGAAATACACCTGGCCGAGGAAGAAAAAGAATATTGTCGAACACTGATGAACGATTCATTTGTCGACAAATTAAAATAAATCCGAGTACAAGTGTGCGGAAGTTAACGTTAGAATTTGCAATAGCGTTTCTACATTTTGACGAAAGTTTTTGGGGAAATGTTATATTCTCTGATGAGACTAAAATCAATTTTTTTGGACGGGATGGAAGGAAGCAAATCGTATGGCGACAGCCAAATACTGAGCACCACCACAAAAATACATGTCCGACGGTTAAACACGGAGGAGGATCCGTTATGTTATGGGGATGTATAGGTGCAAATGGTACCGGAAATATCGAATAGATAGATGGTATAATGGACAAAATTAAGTACTTAAATATCTTAAAAAAGAATCTAAAAGATTCAGCAGAAAAATTAAAAATGCCGCGTGTGTATTACATTCAACAAGATAATGATCCAAAGCATTCATCATATATAGTTCAATTATGTCTGCTGTATAATATCCCAAAGATGCTAAAAACACCTCCCCAGTCACCCGATCTCAATCCCATCGAGAATGTCTGGGGAGAAATAAAATCCAGAATGGCAAATAACAATTTTACGAATATACAACATTTCAAACGAAAATTCAGAGAATAATGGGAAAATATTCCTTCTTCTTTAATAAAACACTTAATTTATTCTATGCCACGTCGCTTACAAACCGTAATTGATGCCAGGGGATATGCGACGAAGGATTAATAAATGAAATGATTTAGTATAAGTTTGTAAATATGTAGTATTTTAACAAGGTGTACGCTCAATTGTGTGTCACTAAAATAGGTACGTGTACTTTTACTATTTTTGTTAAATATAGACAAATTATAGTCCATTTTATTTAAATTTTTTTTACGAATTATTTGGTAAAATATACGTATAAAATATATATTGTGTTTTCATTTTTGAATATGTGTGTTTGTATTCATTTTCCCGCAAATTTTCGTTACCAACCTAGGTGTACGCTCAATTTTGTGAGTAACTGTATCAACCAATATCAATATTTGACGAAAATTAGATCTCGCGATTGCTTCTCTTACTTACATATATCTACTTTCCGTGGAGCTTTCATTACCTCTCGTGTTAATTACTAACGCCTCACTATGCTCACGCAAATGTACATAGGCAGAATGAGTATTCATTTTATGTGCAAATGGTAACACGGGATTGGTATCTCGACTGTATCGCTGTTGGTTGTGGGGTAGGCGATTAATTAAAACAAGTCTTTTGTTACTACAATCTAAAACTTTGAATAAGAAAGAAGTTGGAATATACGTCTGTAACAGACAAGTCGCAAAGAACGAATGGCTCCATCGAGAGCCGAGACAAAGAATATCGATGCCCACGCGGGTTAATCAGAAAAGGCACATCTTTCCTTCTTTAAACAATAAACCATAATCGCAGTATCTCCTCTTGGAGTGTTGATTCAATTTGGACCTTTACATTCCATCATGCACTCACGCCAGACACGAAATATCCAACAATCGCGAAGCTTGTAAAAAGTTTTCCAATAGGAAACTGTATATCATATATTACAGTAATTTACGAATATATACTTATTAATTAAGCCATGTGTGTTCATTTTTACAAGCTTTAGTAAAGTGTCCTGTATGTAGATGCTAGATATTTCATAAACCAAGGAAATATTATTACGCATAATATTTCTATTTTATCTGTAGCAGAACGTGTGTGGTAGAAAGGACTGTTGTGTTGTTATGACCGAGCCATGCCCGCTTTGGAAGTCACCTCTGTCCTCTGTTCACACGGATCGGCCACTAGCCGCGATATACGTCACTCGGCGTAGAATAACAGACCGATATTCCACGTTCGGAAGTATGTACGTGTGTATTGCGTCGCGAGGCCTGCCTGGTCTCCCCCCCCCCCACCTAAGCCCATATTCGCAAAGGTATAGCTGCGGGACGCGGGGGTCATTCGTCCCGTGGACATCGTTGAGTTAAGATGCTTCGAATGCTTCGATAGCTCCATATTTAAATGGTACACCTACCTACATTATCTATCGCCACCTAATTACTCCTATCATTATTATTCTTCTTCTTTACTATCTATCGTCCCTTGCTCCTACTATTAATACACTTTCGTCCCGAAATTGGTTAAATATCGCGAGAAAACGGTTAGATGCTCGTCGCGTATTCCCTTCGTTGCCTCAACGATATTTCTGCACATTTAGTGCACACATATCGTGTCTCGGTATTCAATTACATCGCTTTTCGGGCATATTTCAACTTTATTCGTCCAGAAGCGATTCCAAATATTTATCCTTCAATTACATTTTATTTCTCCAACAATATTAAAAAAAAGACTCCAATAGCAATCTTGGTGCCATATTTCCCAAACGGTTGTTCCTTGAGTCCACGTGAGTCGTTGACAAATCGAGCCAAAGCGTAGAGTAACGATGCCTGCTCTCTATGTCAAGCTGTCACTCTAAACATGTCACACGTATAGTTCATGAACAGAGGCCGCTGAATTCAGTCCTCAAATTATGGATCGGTATAATTGGAGACCCCCGTACAGCATCCAGAAAATCATATCCAGCATGAATATTACGGCCCTCTATATAATCAATAACTTCTGTGATACTAATAATATTAGGTTTTAAGTATTAGATTTTAAGTATTACAAAGATCTCAGTAGATAATGGGGATGATAGCCCATTAAAGATAATACAATATGTAAATCATTTTACACTCTAGGAACACGCTGACTGATAGATGACATACACAAGGAACTATGTACCTGATATGCGCTGGCTGTAATATTATAGTATAGAGTTACTCTAACATAAGAAAGACATAGCAAAATTAGTATAAGTAAAGCTTGTGATAAGTGTACACCTAAAGGCAAGTACACCCCTCCTTTGTACATAGCTATTTTTGTATCTCTGTAAGTTGCCACAGATGTAAGGCATTTGTATATGATAAGCTGTAGCTTATGGACCAGAACTGGTCTAAAGCGTTATTTCAAAAAAAAAAAAAAAAAAAAAAAAAAAAATATGGATCGGTAACACAGTTTGGGCGGTGACACGAAGTCCCATAAGGTGATAGGTCTATCCTATACTTCGTCGATGGTAAAAGCCTTTAAAATCATTTTTTCTCGGTAATAAGTATAAATAAATGAAACAAAAGATGAAAATTAGCTACCTACATTAGGGCTCTTACTTTTCGCGGGTTTCCGGTTACCCGGGTGCTACCCGGGTTTGCGGGTAATACGGTTACGATTACCCGATACTCGTGTTATACGAGTAATCGACGAAATACCGGTTATTGCAGTGGATCGTAACAAACCTCTTATTATACCTTTTTGTTTCATGAATATTGTTAGTTATAAATTATTAGTAATATTGCAAGTTGCTTCTGCGCTGTCATTCTCAGTTTTTGAGAAATTCGATTTTGAAAAAAAATGTAAATTTGCGCAAACAGTAATTAATAACTATTACTGTCTCGACACAAAAGATGTTCAACGTTGAAAATTTGCAGTTTTTTTTTTCAAAATCGAATTTCTCAAAAACTGAGGATGATGGCGTCAAACGGTTTGCGGATTCGTTTTCAGCGCTCCAAAACATATAAGAAAAGGCTATTAAATGTTACAAGTTCAGATGGTTGTCGAACTGTGTTACCCGTATCATACGGGTATCGAGTACCCGTAACCGTATTACCCGCAGACCCGGGTAGCGCCCGGGTACCCGGGTCACCGGGTATCAAGAGCCCTAACCTACATGTATGTTTTCCGAATTGTAAATCAATTAGCCGTGCCCGTGTCCCATGCCCGTGTAATTGATTTACAATTTGGAACCAAATACATGTAGCAGCTATTTTTCCTTTTTTGTTTCATTTATTTATATTAAGTAGTAACGCTGAAGAAAATGATAAATTTAAAGGCTTTTATCTTCCTAGTGTCCAGTGTCCACAAGTATCCCGGAGTGTTCCGAAGTGTCCCAGTGCGCCCCAGAGTGTCTGTGTGTGTCCGGAAGTGTTTGGGAGAGTTCGGGAGAACTTCGATCATCTCACATTTTTGTGGGTCCCGTTTGGTATCCCCAATATATTCACAGATCATCAATCATTCCCCTCTGCAACCATTCTTAAACTAGCACTGTCTCTGCCAAGTAAAAATGTCGCAACTTACCAGCCATGTCCCACAAAAGTGTCCCGTGTGCTAAGACTTTAAAGGTCTTGCGCCGCATACTAGTTCCTTGACGGTTTACTGCCTTGAGTGTCGTTGGTAAAAACTATGGTGGCTTTGTTTCGAAATGGAGCAGTTCACACTAGCCCGTGATAGTCACTGATAGTCGCTGGTGCGTGTGCGTAGACCTTAAGGGTTAAACCGAATCTCTATCTGCCAGCGTCCGACCGACAAACGCACCAGTGCCGGGGAAAAGAGCACGTTAGCTCGTTCCGCCGGATAAAGTTTGATCTCCAATTTTCTTCCTCGGTGAGCGTATTCTTCTCGACTACGATCGCGAAAGAGAGAGAGAGGGAGAGAGAGAGAGAGAGAGAGAGAGAGAGAGGCAGGACAAGAGAGAGGTGGGCTGATAATAGCGATAACAGACGTCCGTCGGTTTCCCTTCGTGATTGATACGCGTCGCGGAACATGGGGTGAATCGACGGGGGGATCGAAACGGCGAAATGGCGATAAATCTTGAAACCGCGAACGCCTTACGCAAACTTTCTCTCGGTTATCCCGGAGGAATGGAGAAACAAGTTTTCTCCTCTCTTTAGCCCTCTAGACAGTAGGGGGGGGGGTGAGGGGGTGAGGTGTGAGAGGGTAGACGGGTGTAAGGGCACGTGTTTTTATCGATCAAACGTGAGAACTTGTAATTGCTTCGCACCGCGATAAAAACAGATTAAAGGAGAGTGGACGTGGTGTATCTGCGAATAACGCGATAATAAAAATAAAATCGAGCCGGGGGGACGGATGGATAGTGGGAAAACGGCGGGACGCGTTTCAAATTGAATTCTTAATCACACCCGCCGGAATCCGCGGCGGTGACGTTCGGTTCGTTCCAAACAAATTTCAGTGGAAATAGTTATAAGCTTCACTGTACGATCGGCGAGCTGTGTTTAAATTTTGTTAAAAATTTTAACCTCGCGGTTTGGCCGTAGCAAATCGATCAAAACGATTGCATCGTGGGTGGGGCGGGGATGCTTATTTCGCTGGATGGATTCAGTTTGTTTTAAATAGCTCGTCCATTCGTAATAATTAATTTTATACTTTATTGTGGACTCTCTGTGTAATAATTAGAACGTGCGTTTACGAAATAATATAAATCATTATGTACTGACATGATTAAAACGTGATATATGTGTACTGCTCGATATTGTTGTAAACTGTCAGTTATTAGTTAGAAGAAGATGGCGTATTGTTTCGAATTTAAGAATCAGTAAACAAGTGGCTATTTAAAGCGACTAGCTTTAACGTTAACAAAATGTGTCGCAATAAATTCGCCCTTGTTATAAATTTTCTAAAGTTGCGTGTAAATTTTTTTTCTCTGTCTTATTTACTTCTTACATGATTTTTAAGAAGATTGCATACGCCTTTCCTTGGGCATTTATTTTTTAATTAATGTATATATAATTATATATTCGGTAAAAAATAGTGTAGAGCAGTGCATAGTCATTTTATCCTACAGATTTCTTTGGAAGAAGAATCTTACAAATTTTTATTATCGAAACCATGAAAGAACGAACTACGCATAAAATTTTCTGATTTAATACAGTAATTATCCTCCAACAAATGCACAAAAATTGCAAATTTCGGAAAATCCCTATTGCTATTTTTACCAAACTGATTAGAAATTCTTAGAACGAGAGTTAAGTTCCTTTCTGTCCATACACGCGCGGTATGCATTTTTCCGTCGAAATTGGTAATATAATAAACGCTCGTCGTAGAAGTTTCGCGAAAGAAGCGACCGCGCATCGTTTTAAACAGTTCTTCTTCGCTCCCTTGGAACGAATGTCGCTGGTATCGGGGCTCTTGTCAATTTCCATGTCTTCAGTCGAGTTATTTCAGCTGCAATATTTGCCAAGAACGCCCCAATATTGACGCATCGGGCATGCAATATGCACAGTCTGCAGAGTGCATCGAACTTACTCGGAAAGCATTTGTATGATATTGGGTGCATAAATTCCGTCAGGTTTGATCGATGAAGTACAGTAAGTGCTTCCGCAAGCAGCTTTTTAACCCTCCAAAGGACAAATGAGTGAAATTTACGAATGATATTTCATGTACAGCGTTAAGCACCACCTTAATGACATAAAGTTTTCTTCAAGCTGCTCTTTTTTTTCGTAAATCGTAATAAATAAACGTGTCGAATCTGGAATTCGGCTCATGAAATGTGGGCACGTTAAGAATCGTTCGTTTCTATTCTGAATAAAATGTTGCATCGATTTTTGTACATGACGAAATTTGCGGTGGCTCAAAATTATGTAATATCTGCAATGGAATTAGACACAGAATGTGAATCGACAGAATTATAAAAAATAAAATTTGGCATTGGTATTGTGACTTTGGAATTGAAGATCAAATTCTTTTCTTTATTTCTGCATATTCTACTGGATAGAAGGATAAGAAATTTCGAAGGGTCATAACTTCCCAAGAAAATAGTTTTCTTATACAAAATTGTTGAATTTTTGGTCGGCAACACTCTGCAACAGGAAAAGGGTCCGCCTTCTGACTTCGCTTTGCACGCTCCAATTGGCCAAAACTTTGACAGTTTTTTACGACAAAGCTCTTCAAACAGGATGTATGGTCCCTTTTAAACTTCCCATTCCCCGAACCAGTAGAATACGTTTGAAATGAGAAAATCGCCCTCGAATCTCATAGTCGTGATAAACTTTGCCACAATTTCTTTGGCAAACCTCGATCGATCGAAATCTGTAGACGCGTGGAGAATTGAGTACCTACGTAGAGTTTCTTAACGAGGTGGGCGGAGGCACTAAATAAGCGAAGACGCCGCGCAGCATACCAATTAATTAATGGCGACGATCGTTTCTATTTTGCAAACGAACTTCAACAAACTTTGCCGTGTCACGTGCATCGAACCCTTTCCGCGGCAGTTGCAGAGCCGTGTAATTATCGCCGTCATAACTAACAACGGCTGCGGCGTCATCAATTAACTGAGACCCATCTATAAATTACACAGAAATGTTAGCAAACAAACGCAACGCGGGCATGATTGAAAGCAGGGGTCGCGTAATTCGCAGAATCCCGTTGCGTCGTTGTAATTGTAGAGTGGTGTTCGGACCCGGCCTGTATCGAGAATCAAGTTAATCGAGTGACAATAAACCAAAGAGGCGTTTCACCGTAAAATAAGGCAATAAACGTTGCGTGCACTACTTTCCCCCCCGAGTAATGGACGCTCAGCTCGTTAATTTACGATAGAGCGGAGTCACAGGGAGGGTTAATGTAGCGAAACTCAGGGACGCCTTTAAGTAATTATCAAATTTACCTCATAGATCGCCATTATAAATCTCGCAAATGCCACTTTAATCTTGATGAATTCAAATTTCTAAGAACTTTCATTGTTCCCCCCACGGTGCTCAGAGTCTTTCCTCTTAATTCATCTACACTGTTGTTGAGGAGCTTTAATTGCACGGATTTTTTAAATATAAAATACCTTATTAAGGAATATTTCTCTTCTACTGTGCATAACAGCTCTGCTTCAGTCGTGGGAAATATTTTTGAAAAATGTTTGCACCGCCATGAATCTATCTACTTAAATAATAATACTCTTCTTTCCTCTAAAAAAAATAGAAGATTGTCAGTAGCAAGACTAGTCCCATGTGAAGCCAGTGTAGGTACCAAAATGGAGGCTCGATATTTGGCGGGAAATGAAATTTCAGTCAGAAGGCGGGCTATTTCTACGCGACATGGTCTACTCCGAGAGGGAGAGAGAAGGGATGGAAAGGTGAAAGGGAGGGAAACACGTTCTCAGAATGGTTAGTAACGAAACCGCGGCGGCTCACATTGATTTTCACGGGGGGGCTGGGGTTTTGAAGGCCACGGCTGGAATGGAAGCTGCGGCCTTCAGTTCCCTTTCATTCACTCCTTTCGATCCTTTTCCATTCTCGCCTCCTCGCGTTCCCTGTCCATCCGCCTCCAGTTCTCTCGTCCCCCTTGGACGTCGAAGTGTGTCAACATAAAATCTCATTCAATCTTCCTTCCTTTCTTCCCGGCGATCCATCCTATTGTCGCAGGCGCGATGAAAATGTACCCTTTTCTTTTCCCGGCCTTAATGAAAATGGCTTGGGCGGTCTGTTATCGAAGGAATATTGGACGAGCCTGAAACTTTTGTTCATTTAAATCCTGAAGGTGTTGGCTCAGATTCTAGTTCCCGATGCTACGTTCCTCCTACAGAATCATCTGCGTGGAATTCGGTGTTTTAAACCTTTCGACCTGACTTTTTTTAAAAAAATATTGTGGATATTACATTTTCTGAGTCTTATAGGTACAGATTAAATTTGAAAGTTGTATGTCAATTTTAAAAATTGGCACCCTGCGGTTTTTTTCACTGGGACATATGTGTGCTGGAAAAGTTAAATATGGTTAAACACTCTCGATCTTGCGTCAGTGTGTTATACATGTATTTTCGTGCTATTCCTCCTAGTGAATATCAATTCTACATATTTCAGAGGGATGGGGAAAAAGCGTCGCTTTGACGGAGTGTAATATTTCACGGGCGATAAGGCATGCAAAGGCCTTCGCAGCGTAACTAGGGAAGAATATTTTGACCGTAGGTATTCGGGAATAAAAATGAAAATACCCAATGGGACATGTGTGTCCTGAAAACGCAGAGGCACATATCTATGCTGAATAAGATAAATAGAAACAATAATTTACAAAAGTTTTTAAGCAAAACGGTTCTATCGTAGAGGAGACCGGGGCTAGTTGACTAACGAGGTTAGTTGACTAATTCCCTCTAATTCTTGTATTATGGAATAAATTATGCTGCGATTCGCAATATTGGAGCATATGAATGACCAGCTTGCCATTTAATGTGTCGCCGTGACAAAAACTTGCGTGTTCTGTCAGTGAGAATGAAAAATCTAAAAAGGTCGGCTGGAAGTAAATATTTTCGTTTCGACTATTTATGAATTTTTGTCCACTAAGTACTGCTTGATGTTATTTCATGAATATTTTGTGGAAACGTGATACCTTGACTATAATTTACGGTATTTTATTTTATCCGGTGCGTGGAGGTTTTGTACGTACGACCCTTAACTTGTTAACAATGTCGGACGGGGTTACTTGACTAAGCATAGGAATACTACTAATAATTGCATCTTTTATCCTCAAGATGCAGTCGAGGCAAAGAGTTTAGCTGCTCAAGTCCACTTCCCCCACCACAAATCCTTCCAAACTCACCCCTACCGGTTTTACACCCTATCCTCCCTTCAAACTCTCAGGCCTTCCAAATAGACCATAACAAACCACTACAAAATAATTACAGTATCTTAGACCATGATAAATAATAAAAAAAATAACACTGTGGAGGAGTGAAAAAAATTTAAAAATTTATTGGCCGTAGTATACATATGTACGCGTTTCGTGTACTATATTGGTGGAATTGGCAGCGTTTATATAAGTTTTTCACATTATATTGATGTACTGTGACAGCGTATATATACACCTTTCGCATGCAAAGGGTTAAAACTGAAAAGTAAATGTCAAGTCAACTGACCCCATCATATTTCTCAACTAACCCCGTAGCCGGGGTCTGTTGACTTATTCGTCTCACTACTCTAAATACAATAAAAACTACAACCTAGACTCAATTAAAACGATTTTAAAAATTATGCCTGTATACCTAATGAAATTTAGAAACTTTTGGTATGCAGTAAGTCAACAAAATACTAATGGTCTATTTATAAAAATTAGAAATGTAAAAAATTAGTCAACTAGCCCCGGTCTCCCCTACCTACTATAAATTGAAAGGCTACGATAAAAAATTTCAGAGAATTGTTCAATTGCGTGTTGTAAAACACGAGATTTCTATGATTCTGACTCTGCAGCCATATACCCAGCAAAAATAAAAATTATACAGCACGTTACTACGCCGCGTATTCTCATGATTGTCAATCAAAGATAGTAATATACATACTACGGTCAGATTAACTAACAAATAATAAAATAACGCACATATGCGGCACGTATTTTGTTCCACAGAGGACCAGAAAAATTCACTGTGACATATGTGTCCCAAAAGTTAAAGGGTATTAAAATCCTAAGTCCAGATTAAAAAAATTGACAGCATATTCTCTCGTAGGGAATCAGTGAATAGACATCATGCATGCTTAATACGTTCTGATTTGAATAAATTACCGGCTCCTTTGAACGAGAGGGATCCAGCATGTTGAAGGAACACGAGCAAATCGTGCTCGTTAAATTGGTACGGATTTTCGGGATTCATGGTTCATTTCAATTTAAAAGGATCCTCCTTCTCATCGGTTTTCGGAACGTATGCACAGAAAAGAGACGAAACCGGAGCAGGTACACTCGGTGCATGCGTTAACGTAGGTATGAGAAGCGTCTGAAAGCCAGTTGCTGAGAGAAAAGTTTGTTAATGCAAATGCTGTGTGAGTTGGAATTTAGGGGGCAGGGTTCAAACAGAATTAGTGCACAGCTCATTGGTCACTTCAAAGAAGATCAGCCATGTACTGTCGGGGCTAAACGATCTCTTCGGATAAAAAATCCAGCGTGTAAGATTGATAGTCGCCTTTTCCCCTTTGCTTGCGTGTTTTTGCAGAAATGAAAAAAGGGAACGGCGAAGTAAGAACCTCTTTTTGTGGTGCTTTAACGTGAATAGTTAATGTAATGAATAGGTAAAGTGATTGGAAATAAAAGCTGTGGGTGCGAGGCTGCAATTAATTTTTAGTTATTTGTAAGACTTTGTACCTAAATAAAGGAAAGAAAGTGATATGTAGATTTTGTGTTTAAAATGGAATGAGAATTACTTTTTAGTTTATGGTATTTCTTCTACGAACCATTTTTTTTTTTTGAGCTTTAAAAAATATTAGACGCTTATTTTTCTATTTTTGGGAATGGACAATTTAAGGGGGTTAGAGAGCCCTTCAGAGATTAACTAATTAATCATAAACATTTGTCGAATTGGGAAATGTTTCAGACAAATGTTGTTCAATTTTAAATGTTTATTGCAAAGGAAAAGTTACATTTTTAAGGACAGTCACAAGATTTCACCACTGCATTTTTCATCAAAATGGAGAAAATTATATTGCGCGTGGGTTACTGGATTTTTAATTTTAAGTATAAATATACAAGTATTAACAATTCTTCCTACTATCCGAGAATAAAATATTATTTGAAGCTTCATACTGTATATAAAATAAAATTTATCTTATTTTACAAAATTTGCAGTTCCCATTATTTAAAACCCAAAAAAGAAAAATGAACTATCTTCTTTGGTAATTTTTAATCCTGATTTTTTCTCCTGATACACTTAATTTTGTAATATTTCGTGTCTGAAACTTTTTAAGCATTAAGCCAAGGGATTTAAAAATTCCAACACGTGCAAACGCTCGCGTACAAGTGTTCCTTAAAAAAAAAAAAGAGAAATTCTAACCCCAACTTCTGGTAGAACCACAGTGGAAAAATACCTAAACGTTCTGTTTGCTAACTGTGTTCGCAGAGACAACTTAACAAAAACTAACTTCCCGGGAAATCGTAAAAAAGCTGCCCTCAAAAAATAAAAATAAATTTTTCTCCCGACATGTTCCTATGCAGCATTCCAAGCTTTCAAATTTAACTTTCAAAATCCCATTGGGAATGCGCGGTGGCAGAATTTCCGTGCGATTAGCGTTATTGTAGGCCCGACGCACTGTTAATTCAATTCTGTTCTTGATTCGTTGCGCGACCACTCAATTAGCGGGCAAGCTCATCGAATTCGTTATGCCAGCAGGCCGTTATAGTCGTCCACCCGCGCGTTATTAATTGTATCGAGAGCGGATCATTCCGTTTCGCGGAATAAGTGTAACACGTTTCGCGAGGAGACGCGTCACCGCGTTCTAATTTATTGGTATCGGCGCGGCCGCTAATTGTTATATTGTACTCGCATCAAATCGTGGTCTAGCCCGTCGTCAGATCATCCGAAAGCTACGGAGTTGCTTTTGCACCAAGGTCGATTAGGACGGCCGGTTTATCGATTAATTTCGTGGTCGTTTGAAAGTAGGCATATATATCAGTGTTTCTAAATGAATATTTTTTACAATTTGAAGCAAAGGTGTAGTTATAATCGCAGAGGTGTTATGTTAGAAGATTTTGTTAGAGTTTGAGATGTGTATGTTAGGGTGACTGCACCTAATTTCGCCACTCGCTATATCTTGCAAAGTAAGCTCTAAAATTTATCGGTTATGCACTGAATTGGTACCTAAACATATGTAGGAAGAAATACTATAAATGCAGCATCGTGTGATCAACGACAGAAAGGGAAGGATTTTAGAGAATCTTAATATAGTGTCAAAATTTATTGGACTATCATAATTTTACATCACATTCGGAGAAGGTAAGTCTAATAATTCTGTGAATGCAAGAATATCTACTAGAAATACCTAATTAATGATGTGCTTAAGAAATGAAATCGATTCAAATATTTTTCGTAATGAAAATAGCGTTTTTCTTTTAGCAGTATGCGTGTTCTCAATACCGCCTACCGGAGAACAATGGTTCCGATGTAATGTTTGTTACAGAAGAGGTCACGAAATGTGCGGAGCAACCGAAATAAACTATATTTGTCCAATATGTACATCGGAACGTAAAAAATAAAATATTTTAAAAATCTATATTTTTAAATTTCCATATTATTCTAATAAAAATAAAATCAAAGATGGATAAAAAACATTTATGCAGCAAGAAATAATAAAAGCACATGTGAAAATGACTTTAAAAACTCATATATACATGAATTAATCAATATTTCTTGAGTAGGCGATATTAGGTACACTTTTTTCAGGACCCGATTTTTGCATGTCTTACGTTTTTTGAGTCCTAATTAAAAATTGGTAGGTTTCAACGATTCTAACTTATGCTACTTGAAAGATGAATAATTTCTCTTTACTTTGAAAATAACTGCATGCAAAATTATCAATTATTATTCAATTGATAGCGATTTAACTTTTGCCTGGCGATATTAGGTACAGTCACCCTACTATGAAGTTCGAAGTCCGGTAATTCTCAAAATTTACCAGCGTATCCTACCATTTATTATCTTGGGGCGGGCGATGAAAGTCCAAAATACAAATCTTATAAAATATTTGAACGCCGTGCTTTTGCCAACAGAGCTGACCGGCAAATTCTGGCATTTCGAATGCTTTGAGGCATATTTTGGACCTTCTATGATTTACCGGTGTTCAAGCTTTTACAGTGACATATACAATCGGAATAAATCATGGGTCAAAATGGACCCCGTATCCGCCATGTGGTCAACTTTGAAACTATCCGCCTACCAAAGGCAATAAACCGTTTTCTGGAGTATTGTAAGTAAAAGAGCACTTTAACCACAGCTTCGGGATGCAACCCTTTGAACCTCACCGACTTCATTTAATTCTTTGCCACATGGAGATCCTCGCTCCGGGACCGATACCCATTATCCCGTTAACTGCTAGACGCATATTGTCTTTGGTTGCTGGCCGCGTACAAGTGACGTCCACTTAATGGAATTATCGCTCTAATCGCCGCCAGCATTATCGGCGGCAATGTTATAATCCTGGGGGTGGTACTGTCGAATAATTACGCATGCGTCGCTTTAAACGGTGGATCGCGGCTGCCTTTATAGATTGGTATTTAACAGCGTATTTGCTGAGAGCACGCGTCAACAGCAACGTCCCCATCGTCGAACAAAGGGAATGGGCCGACATTAATGAAGTTTGCCAAGGCATTCATCGGCAAAGGATTGTGGGCTGGAACAGGACCGCACATTTCCAGCTGGCCAGGCTCCACTTATTCTGTAAACCAGTTAGAGGGCCGGCTAATTCCCGCTGACGAACTTTTCCTCTCGCCCGTAAACAGAAACGGTTCTTCGTTTCCTTCGTTTCATTTTCACTCGTTAATTCGTTGGGCGATGTGACGACTGATGATACTGGCGAGGGGAATGAATGACTTCCGGGTCGCCGATTTTTCGTCAAACCTTGTGCACGCAGGGTGTGATTCAGTAAATTGTAGAGCAAATGATAAGCAGGCGATTGCTTTACGCAAGAATAAACAAAAAGTGGGGAATAATTTTTTTTTTTTTTTACTAGTGCAGTTTCAGGGAAAGATTAGTTTAAAGGAAAGAAAAATGATTTAGGAAGGACAGTTTTTATCGGTGAAGGAAAAAGAAGGTTGAAGTCTATTTTGATTTTGGAGATAAAAATTCATTTGTGGAGGCTTTTTTGTGAAAATGAGCAATGTTGCAAATTTCCACCGCCTGTATTCTGTAAAGAAATACGGAATCAACCATTCCTGAATTTCCCAATTCTGAATTATAACAATTATAAAAATGTGAAATATTTATCTATATATATTTCGCTGAATTAAAACACTTTTATTTCTTTACTTCTGGCCATAGAAATATTTTTCTTCCAGGCTCCTAATCGGTAGCTTTGCAAAACAAATCGAAACCGATAATAAAGGAAATTATTGTATAACATTTTATACCTTTCATTTAGAGATAATCTACACGACTCTTTCAACATGCTTAATATTCTCTTTCGACATTAATTTATCGATAAAAAAAGGAGACAGAATCGTTGCAATAACTAGAAGCTCTTGAACCGTGAGTGATGCAGGAAACGTGCATATTATTATAGTTTCCAAGGCTTCATTCTGACTTTTATGGATTATTGGAGATAATTTTTCTTTCTCCGTTCCAATTCGTGCCCCAGAGTTTTGTGAATTGTCGAATGGAAGGTAATCCGTGGATAATTGCTAAGATCGTTCGAATATTAAAATTTAATTGCTTATTGATTGTGCTTTATTAATCGAGACAGCTGGACGAATTAATAATGAGACTCGGAGGATCGTTCGTTCAGCGTAATTATCTCGTACCTTGCTTCCTCCTTCCTTTGAACGTCTTCGTTCCTTGTTCCTTGCCAGGCTTTATTGCTCGACTTGATAAGCCGAATAGTGTAATCTCCCCGATATTCCTATTCCACGTAGCAGAGAGTCGAACCTTGTAGAATCCAAAGGTCACACAGACTAGAAGATAAGAAAGATTATAATACTTTATTCTAAAATTGTTTGTTTGAGGCATACTGTACTCATAAAGTGAATAATTTATTGTATAAAATTCTAAGGTAGTTATTATTTAATAACTATAATCAGGTTTAGAAATATGGAAATATTATGAAATAGTATGTACCCTACTTCAAATATTCCAAATCTCGTGAAACTTGTAAATATTTAACAAGTATTTATCGAACGAATTGAAAAGAATTTTCTTTTCATATTAAGGAAGAAATGTGGACAGTATTAAAAATACATTTTTCCTCTTTCTTTTATTGCTAAACCCTCGAATTAAATTTAAGACCGATTTTTATATTTGAAACCGTTCCTGACGCTTCGCGTAATCTGCTTAATTAGAGCCAATTAGGTTCCTTCAGTTTTCCCTTTCGCCATTTTTCTGGCAGGGAGGTATGTGCTGCAGGTAAAAGGCACTTATTTTAGGGGATATTATGAAATGGAAATCCGATAGAGAAATGATTTAGTGAAATATGCATTTACATTTACCTATCGATGAAATGGGGAATTATGAATACTGGTAAAACTAATTTCTCTTGTGAGAGGGAGATAACTGCTACGTGAAAATAGTATTTAATAAAAGGAAAACATAGGAAATTGTGAAACTAAATTTTCAGTAAACACAACAGCCACAGATTAAGCTTCAAGCAACAGTCTGGGAACTATAAATGCACGAATATCTATATCAATTCAGTAGAGTTCTAACTCAAAAATTTTTCTTTTGTACACTCAATTATCATCATGCCATTAAACATATACATACTTAAATTGTGGTTAAAAAAACCAGGTGTATCTTGTAAAGCAGAAAACAGTTTGTACACTAATTCGAATTATTCGCAATGCTAAACCTATTTCTTTCTATTTTCTTTTCCAAAACTGCAAAATGTCTTTCTTCTCCGTTAGGATGAACCTACGAATATTTCTGAACATTTTCTTAACATCTAGCGTAACAACAGAATTATCGCGACAATATTGCTTCTCAAACTCTTCCATCATTTTTGCGATATCTTCTGCTTCATCTTTATTTACAGACAAGGTATTCCTTACTCTATCACTGTGTACCACTCCACGTTCTTCGTGTACATTCCTTTATTGTAGCTTACAATAGATTGTATAGAAAGTTGAACGCCGCAGCACGCGGCAGAACATGAATGCGATATTTGAAAGTAGAAGAAGTCGTTCTGGCCAGACACTGGCCCACGTTCGTGGTCAGAGCTTCTAGTAGTATGGACTACCATTTCTGCGGCATACGACAAACAGATATCCCTTGCCTTATTGCGGTCGTAATCGAAATACATATCGTGATGCACCATGGATTCTTGCCCATTCTCCGTATCACCAGCCGGAACCATTATCGATATTAATCCTCTTCACGTTTTACAATTGTAAAAGTATTATCAGTTGTAGCAGCAAACGTTGGCAACGGTTTATTGAGTTTATTCGATAATAACACGAATATATCTGATGAATATTCATTAAATCGAAAGAAAATGAAAATGTATTTAGCGGTATGCAGCGCATACGGGAATTAAAGCTTGATATATATATATTTTTTGTTGAAAAAGTCAGATTACACTGTAGGTAAATTGTAGGGATTTTACGAGTTTCCGGCACAGCGGAAAATTGGAAGGTTTCAATTTTATTTTTACTCGATTGATTGTGAATTTGTACACGTTTGAAGTTGTAACTCGTTTCAATTTGGAACGTCAATTTGTTAAGTCACCGTGTGTCTGTAATTTTTAGTCCCGTGAAATGGTATTAGGGTGTGTTAAATAATTGTAGAAGGTGTTAATATTTATCACGATCGTAGGTATTGTTACGAAATTGAAATATATTGCAGATTACGTGCAATTAGGGCGAGTCTAAGTCATCATTCTGTTGAGTTCGAGTTTGTTGACAAAATATGCCACTTTTCCTGAAGATAGGCAAAAATCATGGTTTAACGTTACCAGATCAAAATGGCGACTTAAATTTTAACCAGCATCATATTCCAATTTCATCAAAATCCTTTTTATGAACAGGGACTTAGTACCGGTATAATGCTCATACCGGTATTTCGCCAATACAGCTATACCGAAACCGATATCATACCGAAAAAGATAAATACCGAAAACAATCGGTTTTCGGAATTACCGGTAACCGAAATAAATACCGGTATTTTCTCGGTATTCTTCTCGGTGAACACCGAAGCCTAGGGTAGGTGTGGATATTACTGCGGATGTCCCGATTACTGCGGATATTCTAAAACAGATCATATTTAGTGTTGGAAAGTACATAATCTCTTGAAAATTTTTGATAAAATTATTTTAAACTCTATTACAGATAATTATTAATAAGTATGTACAGCAATGTTATTATTAATTCTTTTATCGTAGTTTGAAATTCGTCAAGGCGAAACTTCGGTCGATTTCCGATATGGCGGTCATGAACACCTACTTGAAAAACATTTATATTTTTGTTATTAACAGTAATACATGTACTGTAGCGGTATTGCTCGATAGAATAAGAGTTATTTTTTCAGAAAAACAGTAAATCAGTCGTCTACATTTTAGTTTTAATTTTTATTTCTCACCGCAGTATTAGGTGCACTACTTGTCACCATGTGCATGTATTACTGCGGACCTACTACTGCATTTAAATTTATTTTTCTTGAAATTTCTATAAATGTAATTACTTATTCTTGTCATAATTTATCAAAATACGATTATAAAATGCAAAGCATGTAGAAGCCCAGTTACTGGTTGGTTTACCCTACAAGTGATATTTGTACTAAGGTTATGTTTGGCCTGACATCAGACCGCAGTAATACATGCGCAGTAACTGGTGTTTCGTTAGTAACTGGCACGCAGTAATACATGCATGTCCGGAGTAACTCGTGCAATGACATTGATCGACAAATCTCTTTGTTTTTAATTAACTGTGTTTATTACCCCGCCCTTATATTTTTCTATGGAATTATTAAGGTCCCACCTTTCTTTTAAAAAAAGAAGGAGGAACTTTCATTCATTTGAACGCCGTATCGAGGGTTTTAAAGTTAACCTACCTTAAAAGTCCGCAGTAATACCCACACTTACCCTACCATGTTACTGAAAAGAATACCGAAAAAATACCGGTATTTATTTCGGTTACCGGTAACCTTTTGTTTTCGGCATTTGTCTATTTCGGTATGATATCGGTTTCGGTATAGCTGTATTGGCGAAATACCGGTATGAGCGTTATACCGGTATTAAGTCTCAGACGAAGATACAACCGAAAAATACCGGTATAATACCGGTATTTTACGTACCGGTAGGAGTCCCTGGTTATGAAACGCGAAAGGTGATCAATTTGACATGAAATAGCCCACGCCAAACAACAAACTCTTCGTTTGGCGAACGTTTTCCACGTTCGACGAAACCCTTCTAGCTCCCTTATTGCTCCGAATTTTAACGAAATCTTTTAGTAGCCCATGGTTAGGACCCCGCACTACGATCTGCAGCAGAACGAGAAGCAATTATTTCAAAGTCACACACCGGGAAAGTACTTACATGGATGGTCAGAAAGTGGGGTCAAACGAAAACTCGCGGCCGTGTTCGAGCAGCGGGCAAACTGTTCTCAAATAGCCCCAGCGTACTGGCTATTCATTTTCTGCAGAAGGCACCTTTCGGCGAACGGGACGGTGTCACGTCTACGAATGAATTACGCGCGCCCTTTCGCATCCCCGTCAGCCATTAACTTTTGCATTAACTTTCGCGTATTGCTGGCCAGCGATAGTGTGGGTGACGGGCCCCGCCGTGCCCCCAAGTTCCTCTGTTTGCCCGCGGTTAATTCGTGCGCCGCTGGCTGGTGTAAAATAATTAGAGAACGGAGCGGCGGCGTTGGTGCTTCGCGAACGAAACATTGAACGCGCGATACACGCAGCCGTGGGAATTCCTGCCCCCGCGGCTGGAAAAAATTACAGACCTAGAAAAATACGATTTCACACTACGCTAGAGCGCCTTCTTCGTTTGCCCCGACGAGCTGCGCAGGGTGAAAGGAAAAATGAACTGGGCGACGCGATTCCCCGCACCTACTGTGATCCCGAGCCTCTTTATTTATCGCTCCCGATAAGTTCCGCTTGCGGGCGAGTCGGCGTAATATTTCCCGGGCGGCGGGGCTGGTTAATGGAAAAATTGCTTAAAATATATTTCGCCCCCGACGGGGGCACGGATTTTTTATTTATTACGCGGACGTTGAATCGGAGCTGTCGAAGTTCCTAGCTACGCCCGCGCAATTACGAGCTTCGAGGCAGCCTCCCTTTTGCTCGCGGCCGCTCCTCGGCGAGTAATCCCGAACTGGGTCCCTCTCTGTATCGAACATCGATAAAAATTTCTCCATAATTTATCACCGTTCTCAAGCTGCTATTCTAGGGCGGGCGCACTTACAAATTCGGGGTGGAAAAAAAGTTTCTAAATAATTCCCACCCATCCCGGCGAGGGGAGCGGCGCTGCCTTTGGCTCGCCCCCCGTCCTCAACCCCCTCGGCGAACATCACTCTATATTTCCCGGTATTGTAAAGCGCGGGCGTGCGGCAGCGATTCCATTCCAGAACAGAGAAGCAATTTGCTTCAATATTTTCTGCTTTCACGGAGTGCTACTATTGTTTCCGTCTCGGCGTTTCCAATTCGTGCCTTTTAATTCTGCGTCCGTTGGTGAATCTAAATTCAGGCGGCCGCTCGTCGGGTGCCCCCGCGATGAACATTTCCGAGGTGGATGCGTCCGTTTGGGCGTTGCGGGGGGAAGAACAGCAAAATGCGTACTGAACTGTTATTAGTAAGAGTGCTTTGAATGTAGGTACAAGGCGGGAGGCGGGCGGGGCTTTTTGTACAGCAGCAGCTAAATAATTTCGTTTTACGTAAATGAGTAGGTTCCGGGGACCAATGGAGCTTTTAAAGGAGGACGTTATTTTGAAAATATATATGAAACGCGGTTGTAAATGCCAGCTTCCTCCTGATCATTAAATTCTATACCTAGGTGTTATTCTTCCAGTCAGAAGTTTATATAAATAATTTACCATGTTGCTACTTGCTCGCAGCGACTAACAAGGGAAGTTTGGCAACCCGGAAATTCAGAAAATTATGAAACTCGGTGTGCAAGTAGAGTAGTTCATCCGTAACGCAGCTCTATTTTTTGTTGGTGCCATAATGCAATTTTTGGGGGTGAAATCACCCCATGAAAAAAATGCAGAAGTTTCTTTTCCGTGGAATATCTCGAGAGCGGTGAGAGATATCGAAAAATAGTATAAACAAATGTTGCATCTTACTTTTGTATCTACAAAATTGCATAAAGATAATTTTCGAAAAGTCCATATTTTTCAAGTTACCCCCACCACCAATCCTTAATTCCATAATTACTTTTACGCGGTTTTGTAGATATAAAAAAAGGATGCAATTTTTGTTTAAACTTCTTTTCGATATCTCTCACCCTTCCCGAGATATTCCACGGAAAAGAAAATTCTGCATTTTTTTCAAGGGGCGATTTCACCCCCAAAAATTGCATTATAGCATCAAATAAAAATAGAGCTGCGTTACGGATGAACTACTCTACTTGCACACCGAGTTTCATAATTTTCTGAATTTCCGGGTTGCCAAACTTCCCTTGTAAGTTAAGTGCTGGTATAACAGAGCAAAATTTTTATTTAAATTCAAAATTTTGGATACGGAATAAAAGCTAAAGAAATTATTCGTCATGTGTCGAATAAAGTTGAAGTTGAGGTTGAAAATTTTATTCGACGCTCAAGTTGAAACACTCAACGAATAAAAAATTTAACTTCATTCGTCGAATAATCTAAAGCTAAAGTGACTATCATTCGATTCGTTATTTGAATAATTATTAATTTAGTTAATGCCCAACTCTGTTGTCTAACGGTAGAACTAAACTATCCAGATGCGCTATCTCTTGCGAAATTGATGGGATTTAAATGATAATCGAAGTGACACGACTTTCCCGTCGTGTGTCAGAAGCGCTCCGGCGCCCGTGTCTGCGTTCGATAGTCACCGCGCGTCAAGGGTCGCCCTTTATGGTCGGTTCCCGTCATATTTGCCGCGGAAAAAGTCGGCGGAAAGTTTTCGTCCGAATTAGCAAGTTCAATCTTGTTCACGGCAGCGCGGTCGTTCCCCGCCATTCCCCACGGCCCTATTAACAAAGTGGGAAATGAGTTTCGCGGCGTACAATGACGCCGGGGCACGCGGCGTTCCCGAACTTGCAGATTAATCGGGCTTTCAACTGAATAACATTTATTCTATTATCGACGACATATTTGTAATTCAAATTGTTTCCCGTCGGCCGAACAGGTGATTCCATCAGCGCGCCATTGCCGCGTAAAATCGATGCGCCATTTCCCACGCGGCGCAGCGCTATTTCGGCATGTTAATAAGACCCAGAAACTTGTTTAACGCTAATTATGAGTGCCATAAAATACGGCCAAATTGCCTGGAAATAACAGTCTACACACATTTCAATGAACTTTTGCTGAATAATAATGGAATGCGATAAATGATGGCAAAGGGGATGATAGAGGGTGAAGCATGTTTTTTTATTCGTATTTGATAGTATTTTATATTCACTGTTATTTCATACTTCGAGCGCAAATTGGACAGAGCGTTAAAGTTTCATATAAATTCTGAAATAGTGACACTTGGGAGCTTCTTACTTGAGACACTTTTGTGATTCGCGATTGGCACTTGGGGGTATTCACAAGTATTCTATTTATTTCTATTTAATTCTTAGTGCCGCTGTCGCCAATAAGTGAATATATTTGACTCGCATTAATACATACTTGTAACTGTAGTTTTTTAAATAAATCCAAAAGGGTACCTATATGCATGTGCCGATGATTATGAAAGTTTTACAATAATTTTGTATTACATCGATTACACAAATGTAGAAGTCAACATCGCAAAACGAAACAAAAAATGACTTAGAGCACTTTCATAATCACCGGCACATATAAGGTTCCGATCACCAATTCGGATCTAATTTTGTATATAGATACTATGCACATGTCACGTACCTATAACAATATATTAAGTGGATAAAGCGCATTACCTATCCAAAAGTTCGTGAGAAAATCGAGATCGAAGCTGTGTCTTTTCTACATAATTTATATTCGTGTGTCTATACTTGCGGGCGAACTTGATTTAAATAATCAATTCTAGAAACAATTGCGCATCAGAAACAGGAAAAGAATATATTTGTCTAACAATAAAATTACTACACGGATTGCAACTTAATTACAGTGTCCTTCTTACCTATTACTGTGCACACATCGAAAGTCTGGAAAGCGCGAAACTTCTAACCTTATCTCCTCCTGTCAGTCCTCCCTATGCGTTTGCTACATTATTATACGCATTGCACACTAAACGCATGCAAAGTTCGAGGCACATCGACAAAGTAAGCTCCATCAAATTCCCTTGTAGATATTGTCAAACAGTTGCACACGTTGTTTACATCATTGCGTAAGCATCCAGGTTGATGGTGCAAATTTAAACATGTTCAAATATTCTCTAACTGTTTGCGCGACCCTTCAAACATATCCCTGCGCGAACAAACTACGCGAGCAAGCACGATGATTAATAAGCATGCTCGACCATATGCACATACACGAGCCATTTAAGGATCGACGAATCTGATTGTGTTCCTTTATTAAGATATTTTTGCAAAAATGTAGTTTGATTCTTAGACGTCCTGAAATTGTGAGACAATTGCAGTACCTACGTTCAGCATGCGGTTAGCACTGCTCATATGTGTACAAACGATTTTGATCCATAAAATTGAGAGACTGTGTAGCCAAAGTTAGGCTGGCTGGGGGTGTTTCGTTGTGGTAAAGGCGAAACAGGAGACTTCAACAATTCCACACACGAAACGTTAACCCTTTGAAATGGGATTGACAGTAATTTAAACGGGATTGACAGTGAATTGAGCGTGAAATATATCTACATATACATACAGTGAATAATGTGATTATTTATCAGGGGTATGGACTACCAATGGGAAGAACCAGAATATTTTAATTCTTTGATTAACAATTCGGTAGCGCATGTGAGAAGGATGTTAAGAACTTGATAGACACGTGGAGTTTAATTTTATAGATATCAGAGCAAGAAAGTAATTAAAGGACACTTTTCAAAATGATTTGTCTACTTTAACCCTTTCGCACCGGACGGGACATATGCTGTCCCAGTCTGGAAAATTTTTGATATTACGGCTGGGACAACATATGTCCCAGTTACTGAAAAACATCTAGGACAGAAAATAACGCCAAGTTGGGCCTCCAAACTGATTCTACATTGTTGATGGTGCGCTGTTATGGGGACGTTTATGTGTCTCCAAGACCTTCAACCTTTTAGGCATAAAAGTTATTTTATCCAATAATCGCTTGGAGGAGAAATAACTGATCCCGGCAATGGGGCGCACTCGGACTGATTTTTCGCCGTATTGAAAGGGTTAACAACTAAATGACTTCGTCACTCCAAGCCAAACGGAGCATTTTCTACATGCAATATTAAGAATTGTGATAAAACTGAATTATATTGTAGTTCGCGTGAAATTAGGAGGGGTTTAAGTTATCATTTTACTGAGTCAGTATTAATTTAAAAGATACAGGTCGTCAAAGTGTGCAACTTTTACTTATTAGTTCCATGAAATCATGGTATATATTCTTAAACAAATTCAAAATCAGCAAAATGGTGACTTAAATCTCTCCTAATTTTACTTGGACTATATCATACTTCAATCTCATGAAAATCCTGCACATCGTGGGTACAGAATTAATCGGTTCGGAATGGAACGTTGATTCGCAATGAATAAGAAATTCTAACGGAGCGCCGAGCCTATTTGCGCATCCGGTATCGCGACACGATATTCCTCGGTTAGAAGATCTCTATCCCGATGAAAGAGCACGGGGTAACTGGACCGAGAGAAATGGATCTGACAGCAGATTACCGCAGGTGAAAGTGAGATTTCCGAATGTCTTTATCCGAGTTTTCGAGCGAGCCGACTGGTTATCGGGAAACTGTCGGAGAAACGTTTATCTGATTATCAGTTTGAACGTTTATTTCTACATTAGATTACCCCACGTTTGCTGGATAGATCGAAAGCAGAGGGTAAAAGACGAAGGGAATTCTGCATGCTGTACGCCTTACAGGTTAAAATCTCTCGTTTCAATAAATCCGCTGTCCAGCAATGAGCCGTAAAAAAATGTGCACTTACAAACAATCAAGACAAAAGTTATGGGACAATTTAATATATAACACGCAGGGTGTTCCAACTAAAACGGGCCACCTAACTCGCATCTTCTTCAGTTGCGGTAATATAAAAAGTATTTCATATATAATTTAAATGATCCTTATGAAAACTAGTATTACCATTATGGTGTACCATTCAAATTACATATGAAATATTTTTTTGTTCAAAACGTGTTTGCTGCATACACATCAGTGCCGTCTTATCATTTTCGGTGGCCCTGAGGCGAGCTCCATATGTGGCCCCATAAATTATTCTAAATTAAATGAATTCAAAAATACCGCGAAAACACGCGAAGTGAATAAGTATTAAAATAAATAAATAAATAAGATTAAATGTGGGCTCCATGCCACGAAAAAAGGCCCTCACTTTAAAATCTACATTTTGGTGTATTCATTATTTTCTTTCCGCCGCAGTTGGATGGCCCATTTCAAATTTTTTTCTACCTTTCACAACTCAATTTTTTTTAATTTTTCAATTTTTCGGGGCCTCCTGGCGGCATTGATACACATATCGATTTTATTAAACAATTCACGAAGAAAAATTACTTCACCCGAATAAATTAATTGCGATTTGCAAGTTAGCAGTTATTTAAATAATGTAGGAAACTTATTTGGGAACAATTAGTAAGGAGGGCTACTGAAGAAATTATACACTGTTCACAGTGCAAAAAGTTTCCTCGGTTTAAAATTTTTCACATACGTAAAACAATATCAGGTTCAGCCGAGCACCACCAGCACTAATATTTCGATTCATGTTTTCAAAGACGTTTCCATTAACACATCAATTCCCCCAAGCATTTGTGCAAAAAAAAAAGAGTTTCCAAACTACAATGAATTCGAAGAAGACGGCCAAAAGCGCCAGAGTAAAATACCAATTAAACGTTCACGTGCAATCGCTTTCAATCAATCAAAGCCTGCGTTTCCCATCGGAAATCCGTTCGGCTTCTGTTGTTTATTTCACCGAAAACTTTTATCTCGTTCAAGAACTAAAAAATCCATTTCAACCGCGCAGTTATACCTCACTAATTTCAGGCTATATAACATCGCAATCATCTTCCTGTCCCCTTCGCCGCGCAAGCACAGTCTGCATCCCGGTGAACATGGTAAAAGTGTTTGTGCCGAGGCACACTTAGCTTTCAAAGGATGTGGATTTTCATTAGTCCCGTCTCTGACACTTAATTGCTTTTTAGCTGAGGAAGCAGCGGTTGAGCGCCGTCCATCTCTCTTCGATCCTCCGCAGCTATTTCCGCGAGGGAACGGGACAAGGGAGTTGTTAGGTAAAAGTTTCAGAAGGTCGCGAACAGATTGACATTTACTCGACAGCTTCCCGACGATCCAATTACTGCTATACAGAAGAAAACAGGCTAAGGCCGCGCTGCCAAAAGCCACTAGTCTCACCAAGTTACACTCTCACTTACATTTAGCTGGAGCACCCTCGACTGAAGCGGCTCGGAACGAGAAATCCTGAGGAGCGCCAGTCCATTTGTTTTACGAGTTATCGACCTATTGATTACCACCGCCGCCTCCTTTTACTTTGCAAGAATTAATTTTCATTATTCTCGCTTTTGCTGCTGCTCGTATGCTCCTCTTTCTTCTATTATAGCTCTGTTTCTCTTCCTTTTCATACACAATAGTTGAAGAATTACCAGAGAGGTATAGCGATGGAAAATTTGTGTGAGGCAAAGCTATTGACAATTTGTTTAGCAGTATTCTTGCAGAATACAGCTTGAGATCCTGTGATTATTTGTACATGTCGCAGGACAAGTGTACAATCAGATTTTTTCAACAAAGCTTAGAAAACAACTACTTTATACATATATATATTAATATGTAATATATAATACTTTGATACTTTTTTATGTCAAATGTTCCCTTAAATAAAGGGTGGAGGTCTCTAGCTGTAGTATAAAAAGCATATGATTCCCCAGCCGAATTGAGTTAAAACTTTTATAAAAACCCTAGCCTTACAATACGCTGTTTTTATAAAAATAACAAAATTTCATTGTAAAGAGAATTTTCTAATATCGACATCTTCCCATCTATTTTTTTTTTATGCATCATTAACCGAATAACTTTCATCGTTAACTTTCTGTAGATTCTGTTTAGACTCCTATTTATTAACCAGGAATATGTTCGTTCAACTATTACAGTTTTGTCTTCGAGGACGCTTAGTAATCTTCCAAAGCTGACCGTCTGTTAGTAGCAGGAGTGGAACGTGACTTCAGTAGTATCTGCAGCAATCCTTGTCCATGCTTTTGTTTATTCAAAAGCTTATCCGACCTGCTACTCTATCAAAGATAATTCCCTGTCCTCTGTCATAGACACGTGTTAAACACGCTTAACCATCATCCTCTATGTTGTACGTCATGTCATGGAGAAAGCTCTTTAAAACACTATACATGCATCGAGACTAGAGATTTCACCAACGATTTTCGAAAACGAATTTCATTTTAATCGAGCTTCTTTTCCACCCACTCAATAGGAGACCCTAAATATTTATATCACAGAAGATTTCACCTATTGTTCTGTTTCATATGATAAAGGAACCACATTAAAACAACACGTTCGTCGATACTCGGGATCTTACGAACGACTGTCGATGAAAATGTTGATCTCGCGAAGAGGAGTTTTACCTAAATCACATTTCTCCTCCAATTACTCGGTGGCAGACATTTCCATTTTTAAATCACAGAAAGTACCTATTCTTGTATTTCATATCACGAGGAAACCTTTTTAACACGTTGAATTTGAAGTTCTCGGGCGGATTTTAGAAGCTGTTCCGAAAGTTGGATTGCAGTATTCAATTATAGGAAAATTGAAGTTGTATTAAATTCATCGAGTCGAGGGACATATTTATTCCTTCGATAAAAAGTTTATTTGCTATTAAATATCATGATTTAGTATTACTTGCATTCGTACTAAGAACCCTACTGATGACTATCTATGAAAATATTAATCACTCGCAGATGAGTTTCGTTTTAATCAAAAATCATTTCCTTCGCAGCAAACGCGTTACATTTTTATATCGTGAAACTTGTCGCTTTAAAACGCTACAGGTATCAATACCACAGACTCTACTAACAACTATTTATGAAAGTATCGATGTCTCCAAGAATGAGTTTCATTTTAATCAAAAACCTATTTCATCCACTCCGCAGGCGGCACTAAAAATTTTTACATCTCAGAAGATACTGTCTATTGTACTCTGATTTACAGTCTTCCATAACGAACAAACTTTGACAAATCTCCGAAGTTTTCAGGACACAAAATTTTAGAAGGATCTGAAATTTTGATGAAACGGTCTCGCCGCGTCGCGAGAACTTTCGAGTCGTCATGAATATACAATGCGATATCCTCTTATTAGACTTTCAGTTTCGCTCTGTCACCTTCCAAAACTCCCGCGAATTAATCATCAGAACGTTCCCCGCCTCCCGACTCGAATCGTTGCCTGCTCGAGCATTCTCGATCGAACACTCCGAGTTCATTAAACTGTCGCGGCAATGATACCAGCGAACAAGCAGCCATAAGATTACGGGGTGGGAATTCTTGCGATCAGCATTTCGACAAGGTGCCAATACCTTTAGCGGGCAGCGTAGCGCCGGATAAGCGATGCTGACACGCGCTTAGCGGAAATTGAACGGGCGTTTGCGTAAAAGCTTCCGTTTACTTTACAAGATCGCGGAACATGCGTTTATTGGTGCAAGCTGATACATCACTTACGGTACACGGGGCATTCTGCATATTTCAACTGATGGTGCAACTTGAAAGCTGGCGGTTCTGGTCAAGAGTTGGCAGAACGTGGTAGCAAATATAATAAAACTGTGCGTGAAATGAATCCTTGTATAAAAATTAATTAAAATTGTAGAATTTTCTTGTGCAACGAGTCTTTGTTTTTAAGGAAATTAGTGTTGAAGATGGAACCGATCCAGAGCCAAGTGCACGAATATTTAACAGATTTGAAAGATCGATTTTTTTAAAAATGAATTTGGCTCTATTCTACGATTTCGACTTATCCCTGCCCAAGGATTCCCTTCGTCAGCAGTTGTGCCATATTTACTGTTGCATTCTGCTAACTAATTTCTTAGTCAGGCCAACAAAATTTACAAGATCAAAATTGCCCTCGAAAACTAAGCCTCTGATGGAAGAATTTTATTCTATATTTTTTATTGGTTCTTCCATAAAGAATCATTTTGTGCCCTCTTGAACCATCTTTTCGGTCCGACCATGTATGTAACGTTCTTTCTATTAATTGTGTTATTAATTTCTCAAATAACAGAGGTTTCAGAGGGGAAAGGGCACTTGAGGAATTCGCGAAAGCGTTTATTTTGTTAAAGTTTTGCGTATGTATATATACATTACGGTGGCCGTTATTTTCAACCTGCGATTTCTTTTGCTATCACCCCCTAATATGGTTCCATTTCATAAATAAATAGTCCCTGAAAAATATTCTTGCAATCGGACAACAGGAAAGGGTGCCGACCAGGCCTTAAAATTCATCAATGGTTTGAATTTGAAGAATTTCTCAAAAATGGTAAGCCCTATCGAAATTTTGTTCAAATAATATTAAAAGAGCATTCAATTTTCTACAATTACTGTATATATCGTTTTCTCGTGCTTCCAACCATTTTTTAGATAATAGCGTTTGAATATAGAGAGATCCGCACCTCACGCGTTCCACATGTACGGCGTGACGTATTGTTCAAACGCTATTATCTAAAAAATGGTTGGAAGTACTGGAAAATGATATATACAGTAATTGTAGAAAATTGAATGCTCTTTTAATATTATTTGAACAAAATTTCGATAGAGCTTACCATTTTTTAGAAATTCTTTAAATCCAATCTATTGATAAATTCTAAACTTTAAGGCCTGGTCGGCACCCTTTCCTGCTGTTCGATTGTAATAAACTTTTTCAGGGACTATTTTTTTCTCAAATGGTACCGTTCTAGGGGGTGCGAGCAAAGAAATACAAAAACAAATTTTAAATCCCAAAGCAACTCTGTCACTTTGTTTGCAATGTTTCTAGAAAATCTGCTCGACTAGTGCTGATACCGCTTTAATATCTATCAAGACCCCGAGAACGAACCAGGAAATTTATTCTCCCGTGAAGTTGGATAGTAAAAAGGAACTCGAGTAAGACACACCGATATTGCCATTTCCTCAGCGATGCTGGAACGAAATGAGGCGGGGGTATTATCAATCATTATACTTAAGAAACTCGCGTTCCCTGCATTCGCCTTCATCGAAATTTCAATCACGAGAATCGGCCACTGCACGGGCAACGCATGCCTCCCAGGAGAATTTGTTTCTGAAGGGCGCTCTCGGAACTTCGTTTTTAATGAAACAAACTTGGAAACTCTATGATTGTAAATGTCAATCTTATCATGGAAAGGCTGTACTGAAAATACGTGTGTTGGTTAGTCTGTGTATGCTGAACAGTAGTATAAACGAAGAAATTGGTACTTTTTCGGGAAAGAAATTTCGAGTTACTGGCATTGAAGGTGGTAGGTATATGAAAGAGAAGATAGCATGGTGCAAAAATAAGGAGATTAGGAGAAACCTTTTTGGTAATGGACTTTTGCAATAATAATTATTTTTCCAAACTCGAGTAAATACATATCGCTCATTTGCTGCAACAACGACATAACTCAAAATTCACGATTTTTGGGGAAACGGGTTCAAAAGTTTTGTTAGACAACAACCGCTTTTTTTATACTAATAACTCAAAACTGAAAATTTTAAGTTGTGTCGTTGTTGCAGCAAATGAACGATATGCATCGCAGTTCTAAGTTTGTATAATATTTTATAAAGATGGTTAAGCATATTGAGAAGATATTTCTCCTGGGAACTATAAATTCTTATCAAAATCGTGCTGTTATAGAAATTCCAGAGAATCGTTTCTCTTGATAAAGTAATCCTGAACACGAGGAGATTTCAATGCTTTGCAGTCAACTTTGGCAAAATGCTCGATCGTTGCTTCGATCCAAGTGTAATCCAAAAAATTAGCAACGAAATAGACAATGTAGGTATTTTAAAGTTATCGATGGAGCATAAAGTAACTTTACACGATTTTCTGGCTTAACTTATATTCTGAACAATTTCCAACCTGTATTATTGAACTTTGAACAGATGGTGTGATTGAGTTACTAAAAGCAAGTCGTTTTCAGAAATCGTTATAAAAGTTGACCGGTATGTATAATGTAACTGTATCGCAGCTTTCTGTGTACATATGTATACTTCTGTCCTGCGTTGAACAGGACACGTTAGGAAGAAACTTTATACTTACCAGAATTTGTTTCAGAATAAATTGAAAAACTTGGAAGGTGTCACCCAGGGGCCAGGAAACTTTACTTTCCCTTATTTTTAGAGTGGCTTTGTAAAAAATTAATAGAGAACAAACTCGGACAGCGGTTGGTGACTACAAAATGAATTCGTTTGAAATTAATTTAGTACAGGGGAGAGTGGACAGAAAGAGTTTCATTTTTCTTTTAAAAGCTCATTTATTTATTAAAGTATCTGTATAATTCTTTGTGTTGTCTTCGTAGGTAATTAGCCACAGTTCAGTTATCTATAAAGGAAATCTGATTAGAGCCAATACTTTTGTTTCGGTTTAACTATTCCCTTAAGTGTCCGCAATTCCTCCATTCTCCTCTACTCAGTTTCCCATAAACTAGACATTAGTATAGAAAAATAATTATTCCACGCTAAAGCGTAGCATTCATTCTAACAAATTTTAAAATTAATGGCATTCTGTATTCACTTTGCTTTTTGGTTCAATCGGAATAGGCGCAGAATATTCATTTACTTCCTTATTTTTCATTCAAGTTAATAACAGTTTTTACATCATTCGTGGCACAAAATGAAGAACAAGGAATGATTAAACGATCCCGTTCCGCAGTGCAGAATTACAATCAGTATCTCGTTGAAAGGCAGAAGCCTAACGCTGCCCTCCTTAGTTAAACCGTCCTATCTAGCATTTTTTCATTTTTTGAGATATGTTGAAATATTTGAAGTAGCACACGTCTTTTACCTTTTAAGTAATGTTAGAAAACTCTAAGTGCTTCGTAAAGATTTATAAACAGTCTAATGTATTTAACCTAACTTATTTCCAAATGGTTAAAATATCCTATCTAAAACAATTAATTAATTGGTACGTTAATAATACATTACCTACCGATACACCTATTACAAATGAATATATTAGGCTGTTACGAAATAATGACAACATGTTTTAATGTGAATAAAGGAAAATAAGGACGGTACAAAGTAAATGATAAAACTTCAGTTTTCTCGGTTGTTTCAAAATGCTAGATAGGACATTTTAACTAAAGAGGGCAGAACGGGATTCCAGACTGCGGTCCCTTAACGTTTCATTCGTTTGTTCCTTGTTATCAAATCGATTACTGATACCGTGCATCAGCGACGTTCATAGTTACTACTGTTCGTTCAGCAGACGACGCTTTTCATCACCGGAATATTCACCGGCAACCAATAAGACAAGATTGCCTATGAATTAACCACGAGCCCTTTGTAAACGTGTTATCAAGGAAGATCGCGGAGCGTTTTCAGCAGGGACTTGAGCGTCATGAGAGGACTTTCTTGCTGGCAACGTTATGCTTGACCTAAATAGATCGCGTTACAGGCAATCAAAGGGGGAACACATTCGAGCAGGGAACGTTTCTAACGATCGCTTGTGTCTTCTTGCGACGAATCTTGCGGTGGAGATGCAGATTGCAGAATACGCATTCGATCATTGACTAATTCTGGATCTAAATAAAAATTTTATACGTATAAATTTGATAGGTAGAATTTTCAGACCGTTCCTTAACCAGTAGAAGATGAATTGTTTTACGAAAATTTGATGATTAATATTCAAGATCTTTTGTATCAGTCAGTTTCTGATGCGTGGAAGTGCACGGTATTCTACTCGATATAATTAGCTAATTTTTAGATTTTTTATGGTGTGTATTACTCGTGGAATATTCTTTTATTAGATTTTATTAGATTCGTGGAAGTATTGCTGAAATTATTAGTAATATATTTTGAAGCCGAAAGGTAAAAAATAAAGCTAATTGCTAGTACTATTAGTAATATAAAAATGTATAATATGAAATGAAAAGTTTTTGAAGACGACATTGTATACATATATGTGTATATGGCTTCTTTACAGTTATATTTATATTATATAGTATAGAAAGCTATCGTTGGTTTTTTTAATGACACTGCCTTATTTCTTATTTACGTGGCAGTCAAGTACTTTAAAACATTTTTCAAATCTTGCTTAAAAATAATTTCGTAGTACCTCTCTTTGAATATTATGAAATATCCCAGAAGTGAATTTTCATAAAAATATTATGGATAATTAGGAACAGCATTATCATATTCTACTCAATAATCAGTGGCAATGCATTACGATTCCTATTATTAACACGCAAAAACAATGCAAGAAATCGATAGCAATTTCCGGCATTTGGAACCATTCCCAACTTATCATAATTTTTTATTTCTAAATTGTTCAATAATTGTTGTTAGATCGTATATGTTACGTTCTATTTCCTCGACGGACGATGTTCAACCTCTCCCTGTTTTTCTGTTGCAGAAGATTCCCATGGGACATGTACCGATGGTCGAATCAATAATCTGACGAGGTACTTTTCCATCCATGAAAAACAAGCCAGGGAAAGACTCGAGAACGCGAACGCACTTTTTCGTTTGTATCCTTTTTCGACACTCAAACTGTTTTCAAGCGCCCTTTGCCTAACAAGCTCGAGTTACGCGTATCACCGAGACCATACGATATTTGACATTCGAAAACTCTGAGTACTGTGTCAGTATGCGCTCGTCTGTAACGAGTAAAATCGGATTGTGAGGCAAAAGGCAGGTCAAATTTAAAAACTCCCTTTCTCTGTGACTGTCCATTTGTTACTGTACTGTACAGATGGCAGCCATGATACATAGATGGAAAATGTTATTGCAGCTGGTGGTACGAACTTTTTCATGGCTCATAATGCAGGTAATTTAAATTTGCTGCGATTTTATAAAATATTTTAGTAGTCACTGTGTACATATTTTAGTGAGCTGGAGTAGATATTGCATTTTTGTAAAATAGAAGGTTGATAATGAGAGCATCTTTGCTGAAAGGCAGAATAAATGGTTTTAAAGTCGAGTGAGTTCTAATTAGGATTTTGAAAGACATCTACAAATTTTTAATCTCAAAAATAAAAATGTCACATTCATGTTATGAGTATAGTTCAGTTTATTATTTTCACACTGATCGAATATTTCTATATATCATTAGTTTTTTTAAATTATTCTCAGATTTGGATTACCCTTTAAACTCAAAATTTCTAGAATGTCATGAATACTTGAACGTTTTGGATAGAAGTAAACTTAAATCGAAAACTTATAAGAAAAAAAAATAGATTCCAGTGAAGCAATAGATTGCCTTTTAATGTGAGTTTTTCGAATTTCATAATTACCTCTTTTACTCTAATCTTTTTAAATAGAAGTAAACTACATCGATCCCCAAGAGTATAAAAAATTTTCCACAGAAAAAATTAGAATGTGATTGCGGGAATACATTACACTGCAAAATAAGTGTGTTGCAAATCGAAATGTCATAGTTACTTGAACTTTTATTTAAAGTACGCAGATTCAGAAAAACACATTTAAACTTTTGTGCTACTTTCAACATACATACCAATATACATATGTACGGCACTTGCTCTTAATTTGCTATTCTTGTATTGCTTCCACCTTCTCCCTCTCTCTCTCTCTCTCTCTCTCTCTCTCCCCAACTTTTTTATCGTTCATGATGGCCATATTACTATCGTACATATTATAACACTTCTGAGAATCCACGAACCCCGCACGTTTCAATTCCCACCCCTCAGTGCTTGAAACCTCTATACCTTCATTCTTCAGTTGACTTTTGGCATAAAATTGAAAAAAAAAAACACGTTCCAAAAATATTAAACTCTAAGAAAAATATCAGTCTCTTAATCTTTCAAATGGTAATACAGTGGGGTATTCTACATACAGTAATAAGAACATACAAATATACGTATTATAAATTTAATTTCTTATATTTAAATTTTATACACTGCACACTTGCGTACGGCTGATTGTATTTCCCCCGCGCCCGTGTAACATATTCGTTCGTTGTAAGCGTTTCGACGTAACGAGAAAAACTGTTCGCTATAGCATTGGTTCGTTATAAGGTCGCTCGTTATAGGATACCTACCCCTTTAAGGGGGTATAGGACTATTGAAATCTCGAAAAATCGATTTTTTTATTAGTATTAATTCTGAAAGTGCCATGCTTTGTGAACATTTACAACAATGTATCGTGAGGAAATTCGAATAATTACGGAAATTATAGCGCTGAACGCAATTGAGTGCACCGTCGAGTAACGGCCTCGCAGAGCGGTATTGGCGTATGGGACTTAACTTTGAAGCCGTTTATCTCGAAACTACATTTTCAAACACGGTGTACATCACAACTCTTGAACGAATGAATATTTTCACTTAAAATTTTAACTGGAGCTGTAGAATTCCTTTCTCTATCGTGTGGAATTTCCGCATCAACATTGGATGTTTGTAAACACATTTTATAACTGATTAAAGACGATTTTTTTTCAATAAAAGTGTGGAAAAAACTTAATTTGTGTGTAACTTCTACAATTTTTGTTTGAATTCGCCACCAAAGTTCCACACGATATGTATTAGTGTAGAAACTAATCATCCCAAAGCATTTTGCTTTTCGATAATTGGTTCACCTGAGACTATGTACACCAATTACAGTTGCGCGCTACGCGGGATCATCTTTAGCGTCAAATAAATTCAATAATTCTCAACATTCTGACAATTTTTTTATTTTACATTACTCGTTAATGCGTAAATAAAAAACTGTGAAAAGTGCCAGTATGGTGATTATTTGGTATCTAAGCAATCCAACCGACAAGGAACCACCGATTTCAGTCGTTCGATAGTCCTATACCCCCTTAAGTACACTCCCCCGCACAAACGCTTCACCTTCGAGCAATAATATTCGACCAACATTTGTAACACTCGACCGCCTATAAAGTATTCGAATAGTCCCGGCCCTGACTCAACATCCGTCAGACTTAATTATAATTCACCGTGGCGTTCAGCAACAGACGAAGGCGAAACTGCAACGTGCTCGTTGGGGCAACCGCGAATTCGAAGCAGCGCTATAATACACGTACACACATACACGATATATAAGTTCCATCCGCGAATTCTCGTTCCAAGGGGGTTCCTAGGGGACGGCCATCCCTCTCCCACCGCCCTCCCCCCCCCCCCCCAATAATAATCACCGAGGAGCTCCGGTTTCGTTGCCGGAGGCGCATGCCCGTCACAACTCTTCCACGATGTTCTCGTAATTGGAAGTTCGGGTGGGAGATCTCTCCTTGACGGACGAACTGATCCAGGTGGATTTCCCAGGAACGGATGACGCAATTTCCAACTGAATCTCATTTAAGGGAAAGAGTGCCGGCGAAGGGGGGAAGGGCGAATTGAGGGATGGAGTAGGAAAGTCCTGGATGAACGCTGTCGTATTGAGAGTAACGAAGCGTGCGCCCGTGGAAGCCAAGAACTGGTTCCTTAATTTCGAGTAGTTATGAGACTCTAACGACCTGACTCGCGTCTACATTGTTGGATTGGATCGCGCATCTCGATGGGGGGCTCTCGGCGAAAGGGCCATCCGGCACGGAAGCCCGATTCCTCGAGCAAAATGCTGTCGATAAGATTCGTGGGGCCCCCATCGCGGATGTCGGCTCCTCGAGGACGATGGCACCCGTATTCGCGGATGGAAACAAGTGGAACGCGGGGATTACAGGGGTGTCACGGGAGAAGGATCTGGGGGTGGTTCCTTGGATGCGTTTCTTGTGGGTGGGTGCAACTATGGCGTGGCTCGATAAGGAAGTGCCTATGTTCGAAAGTAGAGTAGGTGCTATGGATTTGGTCAACAATAGGGTGACTGTACCTAATATCGCCAGTGTTCCTAATATCGCCACTCGCTATATCTCTTAAAGTAAGCTCTAAAATTTATCGGTTATGCACTGACTTAGTACCCAAACATATGTAGGAAGACATACTATAATTGCAGCATCATGTGATCAACAATTACAGAAAGGGAAGGATTTTAGAGAATCTTAATAGTGTAAAAATTTATTGGACTATCACAATTTTACGTCATATTCGGAGAAGGTAAGTCTAATAAATCTGTGAATGCAAGAATATCTACTAGAAATACCTAATTAATGATGTACTTAAGAAATGAAATCGATTCAAATATTTTTCATAATGAAAATAGCGTTTTTCTTTTAGCAGTATGCGTGTTCTCAATACCGCCTACCGGAGAACAATGGTTTCGATGTAATGCTTGTTACAGGTGAGGTCACAAAATGTGCGGAGCAACCGAAATAAAATTTATTTGTCCAATATGTACATCGGAACGTAAAAAATAAAATATTTTAAAAATCTATATTTTCAAATTTCTATATTATTCTAATAAAAATGAAATCAAAGATGGATAAAAAGACATTTATAGAGCAAGAAATAATAAAAGCACATGTGAAAATGACTTTAATAACTCATATATACATGAATTAATCAATATTTCTTGAGTAGGCGATATTAGGTACACTTTTTTCAGGACCCGATTTTTGCATGTCTTACGTTTTTTGAGTCCTAATTAACAATTTGTAGGTTTCAACGATTCTAACATATGCTACATGAAAGGTGAATAATTTCTCTTTACTTTGAAACGAACTGCATGGAAAAATATCAATTATTATTCAATCGACAGCGATTTAACTTTTGCCTGGCGATATTAGGTACAGTCACCCTAGAGACCAGTCGAGTCAGTGATCATGGGGTGGAAACAAATTTGTGGCGTAACTGGAAAGGGGGTTTCACATGTTGAAATACGCGGAAAATTACACGAGTGTGCCTGTGTCTGATTAGAAATTGGCAGGACAGAGTAGTGAGTAGGGTGGAGTGAAAAAAACTTTTTCTCGATGATCAAATTCTAATAGTGCGGAAAAGTTGTCTACTTGGCCCAATAAAACGTGTAAAAAATTTCAGCTCGATCGGATAATTTCTTCTGTGTGCACCAAAGGCCTTAACTTTCAAAATTTTAGTACAAAACTTGAGAAAGTGCAACTTTCTTCAGCTGGTGGATTCTACCTTTTTTTTTTACCCAGGACTATATTTGTTGCGTAAATGAAGCAAAGAAACACCCGTGGCTGGTTTCGGAACGATAGGAACGGCCTGTCGGCACTGTAAACTATCCAAAAATGCAGCTCTTCGCTGACTTTCCTAACGGAACAAGTGGCCCAGAACCCACCACGCGGAGGTAGCTGTACGTCGGGCTCTTTGTTTTTTGTATTTTATATTTTTTAAATAATTTTATTGCTTTTTTTTATGTATTTTGTATTTTATATTTTTTTTTGTTTTTTTAAATTTTAAGTTTTGTACCAAAAGTTTGAAAGTTAAGGCTTTTGGTCCACACAGAAGAAATTAGCCGATCGAGCTGAAATTTTTTACACGTTTCATTGGGCCAAGTAGACAACTTTTCCGCACTATTAGAATTTGATCATCGAAAAAAAGTTTTTCTCACTCCACCCTAGTAGTGAGTATGGTACATCTGACGTGAATTTCTGGGCAAAAATTGAAATTGTGGAGTGACTTTTAAAAAGTCTAGTGTATTTCGCTCAAAATGGGTTCCATACAGGCTTGAAAACTGTTATAATGTCGATTTCGGTTCTCCAAACGGTTACGCAGAACCTTTATTCTGAATAACTGTTATGAAGAACCGAAATTTCCAACTGCTATCTGTTTCGGTTACGGTTCCTATTTCTCTCCTCATATCGGTTCCGTAACCGTTTTGTTTTCGGTTCTATATCGGGTCCGAAACGGTTCTGGAATCAATTCTTGTATCGACTTTTCCCTAATTGATATCAATAATTATTGTTGCTGCAGATTACTGTGTATGTGCATATTTTTTACAAAATCCTTATCGAAAAAGGAGAAACGTTTATACGTATCATAGATTTCTAATAAAGCGTCGAAATAAATAAATCAGCCGCATATTTTTTACATTCACAGTGTATTTTCACACACACACACACTATATTATTCAGAATGGGAAGTTAAAAGTTTCTCCTGTTTCTATAACGAGATACACATTTATACACGTTCCAGATACACATAGACACGCTATTGTTTTTCTGATTTCCCTCTAAATGTTGTGATACATGCAAAATTCGACCACACGCTCTGGTACATTCTAAAAATTGCAGAGAGTGCTGCACGTTTAAAAGGGCACCGACTTTAAGATACTTGAATAAATCATCGAAGTCTCGAAGGAACTCCCGAGTAAGACGAACGGAAAAGGGTCGAAGCAAAATGGGAAAAAGGACGGAGCGGGGAAACGAAGAGTGGCGAATAACACACAAAAACGGACCAAGAGAAATGGCGAAGAGAAACTGATAGCCGAAGAAAGAGAAAATTGCTGTCAGAAATGAGGGAAAAAAGAATGTCGATGGCTATCGAGCCACTTTGCCATGACAAACCCAGCTGAGTGACTATCCTCTTTTGACTCCGACGAAAATGTCGCGGAAATCTTGGAGGATTGATGTGTAACAGGGTCGTTATTAAAGAATAATCAAACCCGATCATACTACATACTTGACTTTCTTTAGAAAATACATTCACTCACAAAGGTATTCGCCCATCGCAAATTTGAACCATATTTTCCTTATTCATATAATGTTGAATTCCGAATTATCCACTCTAATTTACATTAGTATAAACCTTGATTAATATATTTTTAATTAGTACCATTTACCGAAGCCCGAATTTACCAGAAGATTAGTTGAACCTATGCGTAATAGATTGAAGCTTATAACAAAATCGCAGGAAAATAATATAACGTGAAAAATCTTCTAATTGAAAAATCGCTGGAATATTAGAAAAATAGTAACTTATTGTAATTACTGCACAGGGAGGGACATAAGTGACTTTGCTACTTAAAAATCGCATAACTTTTATTCTACTATATGTTTCCAAATCGTTGTTTCAGAGTTTGAAAATTAGCCTCGTGGAAATTTATAATGGAAAAAATTCACGATAGAGCAACTAACAAAAATAATCGAATTTTATTTCTAAAATCAGTGCTCCAGTGTTAACATTCCTAGCAACACAAATCTTGCAACGACCTGCCACGAGCCGCCGCTGCGACATCAGAAAAGTCAATCTGGCTCTACTTTTTTTAGGATGAAAATGCCAATGCGGTTACGGTGACTGGCGACCGATATTGAAAAAAGGTTGAAAAATTTCGAAGGAGACGTCCGACAGGGCCTTTTTGGATGAGACTAATTTTCAGAATTTTTTATTCGAATCCTGCATATTGGTCGCGTGATAAACGACCGGGAGCAGTGTGCAGTATGCACCCTCTATTTCTCCCTGTAACCGCTCAACGAGCCGAACCGGTCGAAACGTTTGCAGCAAATTGTGAACGAGAAAGCATCATGGCTCCCTCCGCTTTAGAATTCCGAGTTCCTTCCTTCCCGGAGAGCCTGATCAAAATTTCAGGAGGATTCGCTGCCTCCACACACCCCCTCCACCCCCCTAGAATGAGTCGTTCGAGAGCAGCCGGGTTACAGACTTTTTTTCTGAAATATATATCGAATCAATATTTTCATCGGTTTTGCGACGAAAGCGGGGTCAATCGGGTGAGAAATAGTCCTTGTGAATGGCAGGCCGACATTCGTTTTACTTGATCCTCGAGCAAGGACACCGAGTGACCCTTAAGTTCCGTCTACTTCTCCATTTTGCTCGTCCTTTTTTTCGATTTCTCCCGGTTCTTTATGAGACAGGCGAGCTGTTCGCTTCCTGCCACTTGGAAGGGAATCTTTTTCGCGGCGGAAGTTCTGAAATGGGGTGTTCCGTTTAGGATCGCGTTGATTAGGAAGTGAGACTTTTTAGATTCTCTTTTGAAATAATTTCAGTAGGTCTGCCTATGTGTTGTTTACTCTTAATACAGCTGATTGTACATTTTACGTAATCATTTTGCTGCGTCGTTCAGAAGGGGTAGGAAATCGAGGAATTTGTAGGCAGAAGTGGGAAAATTGTGTTGGGGATGGAAATAAAAATAACAATTTGAAAATATTGTGTATTTGTCAGTGATAATATGTAAGTTTAAAAATATGAGTTTGGAACGAAGAGAGGCAGAATCTAATGAAACAGTGGTTTGCCATTACTAGTGTATAGAACTCTGAATCGAAGAATGTAGTTGTTACTTTAATTAAGAGTAAACGAAAGATTTCGTGATCTATTTCCCCTAAACGCAACAACGCAAGCGCGATATGCGTTTTGCTCGATTCTTAGGCTGATAGCGTAGGTACAAGACCGTCAGGAGTTTAATACTCCGCGAGATGTTCAACATTTTATGACAGAAATCTACTTTATTAAGAGTATTCGAATCTCCCGCCATTAAGTTCTACACATTTTCTTTACGTTTCTCGTGACCTGTCGAGCTGGTGCCCAATCAAGGGGTAATCTATAAAAAAAGGAACCCGTTGGCTCTCGTAATATCGAATCTTGATCAGTCTAGCTCGAATTCCTAACCCCTCCTTTGTTATTTTTTACAACATAACCTTTGCTGTTTTATGGCAAGACTGTACACAGCTAGAATATAATGTTCAAATATCGACCAGGTCAACAATGCCACGAAAGACGTAACTAAACCCGTAAAAAGTACTTCGGTCGCCCTGTAATGTAGGAACATTCGAATTCACCGTAAAAAAAGTCGACTTCCAACGTAACACACGAAGCATCTCACAAATTATGCGCTTCTTAGCCTTTAACACCCCTACGCGTAAAATAATGTAAAAAACTGTACCAACACGTAGAAGCTACTTTTCCATTAAAACACAGTGCAACCGCATATTGCACTTGGCAGGGGAAGGTAACGGTAAAATGGTCCTCATTTTACCATTCTATTTCTCCCTCCGCCATATTTCTCTATCTGTAGAACACTATACCCGCTTTCAACTCCTCCGCTCACTTTGTACAATATTATACATATATACTACGTACAGTATCTGGCAAGACAATTATTGCAAATAAATTACCTACACGAAAAGCTACCAGATGCTCCCACAGTACTGTAGTAGCCAACTCTATACTTGCATTCCACTTTAGAGTAGACTCGTTCCGCGCAGGGATTGGTAGGAAACCGGCAGGGAAAGTGCTACGACCAATCGCGTGTGTCAGATCCGTGGGAGCTGCGCAGATCGGCCGCAAATCGGTGGGGACCTACTTAGGTCTACTCTTATATGGAATGGAGGATAGTTCAGTGTTTCTGAACCTTCCATGCTTCGCTAAAACTATAGTTGTAGTGTAACAATAGGAATAAAATAAAACATATTTATGTCACGTCCCAGCCCCACCATGGGTCCGCGCCTGGTTAGTCTTCGCCAGCGCCGCTAGATGTCTAATCTTCTCACAAGTCCCCAACTCTAATCTCGTTCGTATATATACAAGTTCCAAGTTTATTCCTCTTAGTTCCCGTGTGTCTGGGGCAGGGGCCGTCAGCTGTAGCCCTACTGATGAGTCTGGCTGACGGTCCCAAGACGAAACACAAATCTTTCTTTTCCTCCTCGATCTTCAAAATGCCAATCCACCTGCCCTGCACAGTACTCCAAAAAGCGTGACCGGCCTGAGGGATTACGGTTACGCCGGAGGCGACGGGGCAAGATCCCTTTACGTTCCGGAAATCACACACACCCATCGGTTTCGGACGTAACAATTTATATATACGCATTGAATTTTGTATTCATAAATTACATGTATCGATAAACAATCTAACATTCCCCCGGAAGACGCAGGGTGGTAATATCTTACAGTTACTAGATCTTGTGACTTCTGGACTCTCACGGCGTACCCCCAAAAGTTTTATCGCAAGGGCGTCCGTAAACTTTTTTCCTGGTGCAATTTTGGGGTGATGGTAAAAAAAACTATAGTACGTAATGAAAAAACGAGTACTAGTAGCCCTTTCGCTTTCTCGAATCCATTCTGTAGTCGAAATTTAATTAAAAATTTAAAACCGAAATTTGAAAATATTAACTTTTTTAGTACAAACTTAATAAAGATTGGTTTTTAAAAATAAGCGATTTTTTCTGCTCCCTTTGCCCCCCCCCCCCCACCCCCTTCCCGACACCCATGCACGTTCCACACGTTGAGAATCACTGCTCTAGTTTAAGGAAGGTAGAATGAACTCTTCATCAGCTTTTAATACACTGCATTATTAAAAGTGATACACGGTGATTACGCCAGGTTACTACCCACCAGACTTTCACGCTTCAACATCGGACGTCGAATGGCCGCAAAGGAAAGCTCGGTAAGGTCGATCCGCGAAGAGTCTATCGAAAATACACCATCGAGAAGATGTATTCCCGTCCTCTCGTCAACTAACACGATCGTGTGGGGAAATCCTTTGTCCTCAGTGGGTGCAGACCATTCCGCAAGTGTGTCTCACCGTTATTTTCTTATCCATTCTTAGAAGGCACATTTTTGCCGTCCTTCACGGATGTCCTCGGTATTCTCGGCTCAGGTGACAAAGGCGTCGCGCAACCGGGGTAATACTTCGGTAGGGGCGGCTTGCCTTCCAGAACCCCCACGGTTCGTTTGCTCCTTTCGAACTTTTACATCGATTTCCAGAAACGTGTGATCGACGCAGCGAACGTGAGCACTCGACGAAGAGGAGCAGACTGCGCCCCGAAACGGAGGAGAGAGCTACATGCTGAGGCGCGCAAAATCGCGAATCGATTTGAAAAAGAGCCAGGACAGGTGTTTTCAATCGCTTAAAATGGTGTGGTCTTTTGGTATTAGCTTTACCTTTTCTCCCTGATGCAGTAACTAGTTTAGCGTGCCCAGGCCCGGGTCGAGCCTTTTACGCGCCCTAGGGGAACTAGCAAAATTGCGCCCTTTATTTATAACACGTTTATTTCAGCTTCTTGAATTTTTATTCGCAGCTTAAAACATTTATAGCAGAGCGTTGGAGCGGAGCGCGGAGCTGGAGCGCGGAGCTGGAGCGCGGAGCTGGAGCGCGGAGCAGTGGAGCAATGGGGTTTTGCCCGGAGCAGGAGCGGAGCTGGAGCACCGAAAATTTTTACTGCTCCACTGCTCCAAATTTTTTTTCATTTTATAAGAACAGATGAATGAGTTTTTTTAAATAAATACCAATTCGCAATTTTTCATCATTGAAAAAATATTATATCGTACGGCCGCGCAGCCCGGTGTAAAAGAGGCATAGTACTTTCTTTGCCCGAAAATTAAGCAGTCTTTATGAACTTTTTTCTATATGAAAATGAAAAGCTAGAAAGATGGACTGCGTTGCAAATGAAAGATCACTGTTTGACAGTATTAAAAGAATTTTTATTTAAAAAAAAAGCAGGTGCGGAGCAGGAGCGGAGCAAATAAAAAATTTGTCTGCTCCAATCCTCTGATTTATAGTACGACCTGTAATATTTCATTTACAGCTTTATTCTAAAAAATACCATTTTGCGCCCCTTGTCAACTTTACGCCCTAGGCAGCTACCCAATTTTGCCTACAGGGACGAGTTAGGCGTGATCGTGCCCTCGATCCGAAGCCTGTCTACCTTGCTTTCATGAATTGATTAGATTGGCATTACCGCCTCCTATATTCGCACACATCGTCTATAATTCTAATTCTAGTTAGTCGTAACTTTTACTTTTATTCACTTTTAATTCCAATTTAGGTTATCGTTTATAAATAGTTGTAAGTTAGACATAGATTTAGTTTTACTATTAGATTAATGGGTAACGCGACGATGATGGGCAAAAAATGGTAGGATAACTTTGGAGCTGATTTCAAAGAAATTCCTGAACTTTATTAAAAACGTAAAAAAAGCTTCTTATGATATATACATATAAAAAAGAACAAAAAATTTTCAGATTTTTTTAATAAAAAATCGCGGCACTATTGCCGCACTGCCGATACGCATTTCCCGAACAGCGCGGTGGTGCATTTTTCATTTGTCCTCGGGGTAGATTTTGGAGATAATTTCTTTGGATGCCAGTGGCGGTAGATTATCTTCCAACAGTTGGGGATTAAGCCTAAAATCTTTCCTGCAGTTTCTACAAATTCATATCAGATATTTCCTAAATTAATTTATAAAACATGCGAGACCAAAGGTCTCCGACAAATAAACCTCAGCCCCGTGCGAAAAATCTTTAATCCGCAGGGTCGACTTACTTCGGCGCAAGGGATCACCTCCTCGCACCACTATTTCAGCCGCACCCTGTATAAAACTTCGCTACACCTTGTGCTGCATCTTCGTCGAAAAGGAAGGAAGAGATGAGAAAGGAATTCGGTACGCGGGGCTGGCGCAAGTATTATTGGAATTGTGTATGATTAATCGATTGGCAGGCTAGCCGCCGGCGAATCGGAGACAAGCTTGGCGGTCGCCCGTTAATTACTACCAACATGTTGATGGATCATCCGCTCGTAGATGGAGTTGGGTCGTCTTGCAGTTGCAGCGGCCCCGATTGTTTTCAAGGCATCGCCCGGCCACCGAACAATCGATAAATTTTCCGCGGTTCCCGTTGCGGCGAGCTCCTGAACCACGGGATCGGTGACGGGGATATCCTGATAATTACTTGGACTCGTATACCCGGCCAACAGAATCCCGCCTTTCGCATCAGCTACCGTGCTAATTGTAATTGCGTTACTAACAAGTCGGTCGATCGTGCAAGACAACGTTCAGGAATCTAGTTAGACGGCGCAGCCCCCCGTAACAGAGTCGCTGCATTGTTGTTGTTGCTGTCGCCATCATCCGCGCGGGGTGATCCTGCAGGATGTAACGGCGTCGAATCGAGACAGTGGTGGATGTCTAGACTGTTCCATTTATAACGTTCGCCCGAATGATATACGGTTATGACGTGTTTTGTATTTTTTTTTTTTTTTTTTTTTTTTTTCATTCAAGTTATTCATCGTCGAAGTTCGATGGGGTTGTAACAAATTTCGCTGCTACGTGCTTGACGTTTCGTAGGGTTTTTTTTTTTATATATTCTTTCTGGCTTTTCGCGTCGTGTATTTGTGCACGTTGGACATCAATCTAGTCTGTATCGAGAGTTTGAAAAAAACCGGTCGCTCCGATGCGACGATCGAACAGCGCCGTTGTGCATGTTCCATTTGTTTTCGCGGTAGATTTTGGCGATAATTTCTTTGGACGATAGCGGCGGGAGATTGGAAATTATAAATTACTCTGTTGGCCAGTTTCGAATGGCTGCAGTTTGTTAAAATCGCGTGGCAATTATTATTCTCTTAACTCGAAGTTAATATTTTCAACAGTGTTCTTGATTAAAATAAAGAACAACTTATCACGCGAAAAGGTGACTTAAATTTATTTCCTCAGCTGTAGGTATATTTATCATAATGTCGCAGAACGGGAACGACAAGCATTAGCAATAACTCTTTTATATTTCTGCTAAAGTTATAATAGTCTGCGAAGAAATGGAAGCAAGAGTGGATAAAAAAGACCCATAGTACGTAGTGAGGAAAATAAGAAAACTCCATCTCCAATTAACTCACAGAGTGATTCCAAACTCTTGCCCAATAATGTATGTAAATGTTTCGATATTAAAATTCTAGAGTATTCGAGTATGTTGCACTCCTGCTTAACGAAAAGTCAATAATAAAATGCTCGTCAGAAATGAATACAAAAACGTATTCCATTATTAAAATCCATCAGCTTTTCTTCAAGACTGCTTCGAGAACTCGCGTCTTTAATTACATACGCAGTTCGCCAAAGGAACATCGATCTATCTGATTTATCTCCCACGCGAAAAAATTCATCTTCTTTAATTGCATTCCACGCCAGGTTGAATTTAGCCGCGCCAAAATAATGGGAATGTGTAGGCTCGTGGCATTGATTCAAATATGGGGTAAATGTTTTCATCAGCGTCGTTGTGTTCCACCAGGATCTCCAGTTTCTGGTGATCACGTCCACAGATCTTCCTTCATGAATAGTTAGTTTAAATTGATCCATATCAAGGGATCTCGTTAGAAGCATGTCAGCTGAATCTTCTCCTTTCCAACTAATTAGGAATTATTTGAACCGCTGGCCACCTCCATTCTCATTACAAGAGTCTCGTTATAAGGACGTCCTTAGATATAGAGGGTGGTCCGTGATTGCATGCTAATATTTTATAAGGTCAATCTAGAGCACAAAGTGAGAATGGAATGTTGTTATTCTAGGCTTTATTTCTTGAGGTATAAGTCAATGAAAATTTCTGCTACGTATGGCATTGGTCTAATCTAATCCCATGGTTGCTAATACTCAATATCCATATTTCATTGTCGACGAAAGAAAGAAGACACTCTATTACGATTTAGATATTATAATTTATTCAGAGTACCTACGAGATATTTGCGAGTGAAATTTCAAGGAAGTAGCTATTAAGATTCTAAAGCAGTTTTTGGGAATAGAGATACAGAATATTACAGTAGGGAAATATCACTATTCCCAAAAACTGCTTTAGAATCTTAATAGCTACTTCCTTGAAATTTCACTCGCAAATATCTCGTAGGTACTCTGAATAAATTATAATATCTAAATCGTAATAGAGTGTCTTCTTTCTTTCGTCGACAATGAAATATGGATATTGAGTATTAGCAACCATGGGATTAGATTAGACCAATGCCATACGTAGCATTGGTCTACGGAATTAAATATATTAGGATTTCTGTAGCTTAACTACTGTGACCATTTCATTCTGTTTAGCGGCTATACAGAATGAGCCACGCCAAGCTTTACGTACCCCGACAAAAAATGACAAAGGTGTGCAGGCAAGCCTGCAGTATTTTAAGAATTCTGCTTCGTATGTTACAGGTGGAAATAATTATTTATATGCGGAAATGGGAGTGGGTACTCGCGTATGCAGCTTGGGCTACATAAACCGTTACGAGCTATTTTCTCCAAGGCTGCCGCGGATAACGACAGTCCTTTTCTTACATATTAAAGAGCAGTAGACCTTTTTATGAGCCTCGTGTATGGTGCTGCTGCTAGATCATCCCCAAAGGGTGGGTGGCAAGCTCTCTGCCCTTTTTGAATAGAACGCTATATGAATTTTTACATTTTTTGGATACCCCTCTTAAAGATAAGTAACTTTTATCTGAAACGTTCCTTCAGATTTCACGGGAGTTATGGAGGCGTTATGAAAATGCCTTCCATTGTAAAACTTTAAGGTGTGATGAAGCACGTCAGAACGGGAATATCTGTAGTTAGAAATAATTCTGTTAAATATTTTACTTGTTCCATGAGCGGAGCGATTCCTTGTTCCTCGCATTCCAAATGAACTATTAATTATTTCGAAAAACACACACACACACACACACACATTTTCAAGAAATTGTAAAATCATTCTCATATCGTTCCTATTGGAGGATATTTTTTCGTCATATTTTCATGTCATCCTTACTTCCTTACTAATATATAAAAGTGAAACGTTGTCTGTTTGTTTGTCCTTATTTCACGCCTAAACGGCTGAACGGATTTCATTGAAATTCTGAATATACTTTACACACGTCCCAGATTAGATTATAGGCTATTTATTTTTTTGGTTTAGGCTTTTTTATTTTTCAAACATCGTAAATAATTCCCGGGTGAAACCGGGTAATGGGTCAGCTAGTCTTATATATTTTCAATTAAAGTAGGTACTATATAATATAAAACTTTATGTGCCATTCCATAAAACGCATTAAAAGTTTGTCGTTTTTTCTCTTTCCATGTTCCTCCGCGAAAGGTGTTATCGTGCATTATTTATACCGCATATGCCCTATAGAAGTGTCCATTCTTCTCCAAAATATGGAAAACGATGTAAAAGAACTTCCACTAATTTTCCAGAAAATAGCTTCCAACCCTTTACGTGGTCTACTCTGTATATTCAGATTGTTTCCTAATTCCTTACAAAGTAGAAATAAGTTCCAAGACAACTTATGCTCATATGCGATTCCTTCTGCCCTTTGAGTGGTACAGATTCATCCTCTAAAGTACTCGCATGGAATTAAGAATCGGCTTGTGCGTCGTTCCAGCTCGAGTACGCGTCTATTAGCGCACCTAGATCCGATTATAGACACGACTTAAGGTACACAGAATTGGGTTTATCGTCTTGGTGTTTTGGGGTGTGGCAGAGCGAATATGCTCCGCTGGGAACATTCTCTTTGATCTCCGGCATAAGGGATTTTACGTGATAAATGGTCGTGCATTTTTTATGCCCTCCTGGTCCTGTGTACTTAGCCAACCTATACTCAGTAATAGCTAGGTGCGGAATGGAAATTAGTCTGGCGGGTAGTAGTCGAGGTCAAGGCGGGCATGTTCGTGATATTAAAATTAAATTAGCTTATTGAAAAAATGAGAAAGTAAAGGTGTGCTATGATTTCTTGTTAAATATGTAACTTCGTGAATCGAGTCCAATAGAATATTTCATTCAACGTCTACAATATATATCGCGTTGCAATCCTGACCTTGACAGTTTCAAGATAATGAATTTTCCAAAACAGGTGGTGTTCGAAAAAATTAATTCCTTTCGAAAATCCCCTATCGCCATATTGTAGGATATCGTAAATCATACAACTTTGAATTAAACTTTTATTCGATATCATTTACGGTTTGACAACTATTCGCGATAACACGAAGACTCGCAATTTCTTCGAGGGGGTGTATCCACCCCCAGGACTATTTTATTAGCGAAACAAAAAATGGTCACGTTATTAAAATCACGCGAACCACATTTCTGCGAAGTTGCAAAATCTTTTGAATTTTCGAGTTGCCGAACATCCGTTGTAAGATTGGCGGCATTGGGGATGCAATTCAGGATCAGACGGCATAGAAATCCAATAACTCTGCAACTTCCGTTTCCCCCGTTAATGCTTACATAGATTCTCTGCGAATGCTCTTATATTGGCCCTCGCGTCCAGGCGCAGTGATAAAATTTCTGCCAGACCTCTCAATCTACCCTCATAATTTCTAGCCTCACAGTGTATCCTCGCCAAAAGAAACAATCTGGAAAATTCTTCTCGCAGGTGATTCCCACCTATGCAGCGCGAATTTGTGAAACAAAGGACTTCCGGAATTCTGATTTACGAGACACTTGCTCACCTCCTGCTTCAGGTAGCAGTGTCGCCGCTATTCCCTGAAAACCTGGCGGCCAAGTGGAAGGATCCCTTAAATAGCTACGCACGCCGGTGTTTGAGGAGGTATTAGTCGAACTTTGCACAGCAGTTCGGCTGGTTTCACGGAGTGCGGAATATATAGTCGGGCTCCTTCTTTTTCTCCCTCGAATCTTCGACGCCGGCGTTCCCTCGCTGTTCGTATCCGTGTCACGCAGCGTCGGCAGAGAAGGGTGTTTGCCGCCATACCATCTCGCTCGTTCCACAGTCTAACGTCACGGAGGATATCGGTCTTTTTGCCCGCCTCCATTTTTATATTCCCCCCACGGTTGCGTATTTCTTGCTGTTATCATTTCATTACGTATTACACGCAGTTTACATAAATTTCTCTGCTCTACACGGTCTGAATCCTGTGGCTCCGTTACGAATCCACACCCCACCACGTACTGTTTTCGTTTTCGCGCGGAGCCGCGTTAGAGAACAATACATCTTCTTTCCAACGGCTACTTTCCTCGCCAGCCTCGTGTCACGATCATTCCCGAGCCTCCCGCCGCTCCACCCCTGCCGCATTGTTTTTTGTCCTTCACCCTATTCTCCTCTTCCCTTAATCCGCAACTATTTCCACCGCGCCGTACTTCCTGTAGCCGTCTCTCTTCAGTCACCCGTATCCTTCTGCAGTCTTCTTCCGTCCCTGTCTCTCCGGCATCCTCCCTTTCCCATACGCGCGCCTACTCCGACACACTCGCCCCTTCACCGCGCAAAAACCCCATCTCTCTCCATCCCTCGCCGCCCGCACGAGTCCCCTCCTCGTCTCGCGTGTTCCTCTTTCTCCCTCTGTAACTCTGCTTCCTACCAGTTCCCCGCTCTCTAATCCCTTTTCCTGTCGGCTTCTCTTTCCAGTTCGCGCACCCCCGGCCCCGTCGCCGACCACCACCGGGGCCGTCGTCCCTTTCGCTCTCCGCGGACGTCTCCGTTCCACCCAGCGCCCCCTTTCATCCGCTCTGTTACGCCTGGCGCCGTCTCTGTCCGACGCGGCGGTCGCGTCGCGCGGACTGGTCCTGCGCGCTGGGGATGCTGCGAGATAATCGTTCCCCCTTCGGCCCGCGAGCAGTCGACCCCTTTCGGCCACCCCCGCGCCGAGGGAAGCAGCAGTAAGAGCCAGGCCGCCGCCATAACCGCTCCCCGGGCAAACGAAGGAGGAGAAACCGGCGTTACCGTTCTCTTTTTTCTTTTTTCCTTTCTCTATTTCCGTCTCTCGCCTCGGGCTATTTCTCTCTCCCCCTCGCCGCTCCCACACCCCCCACACACACACACCCCCCCCCCCTTCGATGCTTTCACTGTTCGTCGAAGCGCCGACGGTACACCGGGGCCAGCCGTTCGAGACCCAGTGACACCTTCGGGCCGGCGATCGCGGATATCGGGAGTGCGCTCGACGTCCGCCACCAGCGTCGCGTCGGGGATCAAGCAAGGGGACCGCGAGACCCCGCCGGCGGGTCATGTGTCGCGGTCCAGCGCACGCTACGTGCCCGTCGTCGTGCCCGATGACAGCGGGCGGACGGTGCTGCTGACGACGTCGGCCGCGGAACGTCTTCGATTCGCCGTGGAAACGTGGGCTGGTTCGGGAGAGTGGCGGCGCGCTAACCTCGGCCGCGAGGCTCGCGGATCACGTCGACGACGATCGGCGCGGTGCTCGTGCACCCGATAATAAGGGCACGCCGGGTGCGGGGGTTCGACGGGGCTCGCTGTAAGGTGGTTCGTCCGCGGTCAGAGAGCGTGCTGGCTGGGAACGAGCGGGGGTGACCGTTGAGGGACTGGGGAAGGTGATCGTGCGGAGAACATTGTCAGGTTCTTGGTATCGGGTAATAGTGCCGGGCGACGAGCGCGGTCGCCTGCCGCTGCCGGTCGCAGATCCATGCTGGTGTGACTGGAAGCCAGCGAACTTTGCGCGACGAGGGACACTCGTGGGCTGTACGTGGAACGTTACTCGCGAGGCAGGCTCGTCGATGATGATCGTCAGAGTGGCGGCGAAACGTGGATTCGTTGAAACCAGGCCGAACCACTCCGCGGGAGAATTAAGTTTTACCCTCTGAACCCTCGTCAGAGTGGGACGTCGACGTGGGGATCGGGTTTCTGGTAACGAAGCAGGATATGCTCGAGAAGATCGGTGAGAGGCTGAGCGGTTGAAGGGAAAGGGAATGTCGGGGAAGCGAGGAATAATGAAGAGGTGCACACGTGTTGCTTGAGCACGGAGTAGCCATTCATGTGTCGAGTCTATTCCGCGATGGATTCCGCGAGCAGCGTCGGCGAAACGATTGTCTCGGAGGATGTTCAAGGAATCGTGGGGGATGCCTTCTGGTGATGCTCGAAGGAAATATTAATTGCGTGCACGTTAGATGCGCCGACCTTATCCATTCGCCTTGGAGCAAGACGAAGTGATCGGAGGATTGGATGTCAGCCGGACATCACCGAGCAGCGAGAAAGTTCGAGGAAGAGTCTCCCCTGATGCGATGGAACTAATTGAACGTGCGACTGCTCGCTTTCGTCGACAAAGGATCCATTGAGATAGGCCGCGCGTTCGTTTCCACGGTTCATGAACACCCGTCGCGTGCATCTTGTATCGCGCACAGCCCACCAAGAGTCTTACGTACAGTGAATCTCAATCCATCGACGTCGCGGCGGTCGTGAAACGTGCTACAATTACCGCCTGTATACAATTACCAGGGATCTTCTCCCATCCGCGCGGAATCGCCGTCAAAAGGGCCCCCGTTATAAAAGGAGCACGGTAGAAAACATCAGACATTTTTATCCACCACTCAGGCAGCGGCTTCTTCGATTACATTCCACAAGCAGGGGTGTCGATATTCTGCATACCCCAGCAGGGTGCTCCATTAAGGAACTCAATTTCCTACGAGCCAAAGAGCCGGCTCGGCCAGACGTGGCGGAAAAACCATCAGCATCAAAGGGGCCCGCGCAATCGCGTGCAAACAGCTCGCCAACCCCTTCAGCTGCCACGTAAACAAAAATCGACTTAGCTCGCAGTGAAACCCTCGTCATCTGTGTCTTCGTCTCACGTCGATCTTGGCGGTCGAAAATCGAGCTCGGTGAATACTTGCCCCCCGTCGATCGACGGGTGGTGAAGGGGGTAGTTCGTTGACTTCAGTCATTCGAGCCTCGGCGTGCGACAGGGTCGGTGCGAGGCCCTCGATGAGTTCGATTCAAGGGTAACTCAACTTGTTGCGAGAGAACACACACACACACACACACACACGTACGGAGTGGGGGTCCGTGTCTTGGCGTCGCTCGCGGTGGAGCGTCGCGACGCCTCGGTGTGCATGTGTCGCCGTTGCTGTCGCTGTTGTCGCCGTAGCGAGGCCACCGAAGGAATACACTGTTTTTCGTGCAAGTGCTGTACCGTGACGAGGTGTCGTTGCCCGCTCGAGTGCTGTCGATCCATCCTCCCGATCGATCGATCTCGCGGCCCCCTTGCGCCCTCCCCGCAGTTCGATTCCGCGACGCGGTGCATCGACGCCGACGACCCCTTCGACTCGTCCACGATTCGGACCGGGCTCCAGCGCATCAACGGAATCAACGTGCTCCGACGTTGGTGTTGGTACGTATGCGAGGACACGTTACATTTCTATGGGGGCGGCTGGGTGTATGTAGGGTGCCTGTAGCGACCACGGTTTTTTAATTAGATGGGATAAGGTGGTGAAGGACGGCTGTATATGAAATTAAGTAGTCGGTTTTTAATAGTCGATAAGTTGGAATAATTCAAGTGCGGAAGACTTCCTTCTGGTAAAAAGGCAGGGTTGATTTGATTTTCTTTACCTGTTGAGCGAGGAATCTTTTTTTGTAAAAACGCGCACAGTATGTGTATTTAGAAACAAGCTGGTAAATATAGTAAAAAATATCGTAATTTTGTAAAAAAGGCGGAAAGGAATTTAAGATTTATTTTACACAGCTAAATAGATTTATTGTTTTGTCGTTAAGGGTTTAAACTCTCGTGGCGAGTAAAGAGAGTTGTCTTCGTTGCAGAGTAAATCAGACAATATTATATTTTTTGTCTTCTATCCAAGATGAAATAGATCAAATTTGGAGCTTGTTATTTTTTGTAACTGTTTTAAATAATATTATGTATGAATGGTACATCCTATTTGACAAATATTTAGATATTACCCTAGTAGCATTTATTTGCTGGGAGTTTGTTGGGCCAATGACGTGTTATCCGTTGGCCAACTGTTGAAGTGTCGCGCTATTTTTAAATGGGCCAACGATTGTAACCAACGCAGGCCCAACTGAAGGTTTCTTTCCATAAGCCCAACAGTTTCTTTCCAAAAGACGTCTTAAAAACGTTCAGAAGGCGTCTTGAAGAACTTCAAAAGACGTTGTAAACGTCTTTTTCAGGTCTGATTTAAGAAAAAAAAAATTTGCGGTGAGGAGAATCGAACTCAAACTTCCCAGTTACGAAGCAACCATTTATTCGCACTTACCCAATACATTTCCTTGTAAATACTTCTAATTTCTCAGTACATAACTAGTATTAATTATTTATAAAAACTGCACAGTGACGCGAAATATTCTACAAAATATCATCATTCGACCTTTAGACTCATTCCTTAAAATTTCACATTCGTCTCAAGACAGACGTCCGCATTACGTATTTACAAATAAGAAAAGAAAAATCACAATTTGGAATATAATAACAGGTTTTTGGATGTTGCAAATTTTCTGACGTTTGTAAGACAACATTTAATCATCGTTGTAAATTTTTTGTTAATTAACCAACCATAGTAATTGTAGGCCCAACCTTGAATATTAGTTGGCAAACTGTCGTAACTTTTTGTTAATTAACCAACCATAATAATTGTAGGCCCAACATTGAATAGTCGTAGGCAAACTGTCGTAATTTTTTGTTAATTAACCAACCATAATAATTATAGGCCCAACATTGAATATTAGTTGGCAAACTGTCGTAACTTTTTATTAATTAACCAACCATAATAATTGTAGGCTCAACATTGAATATTCGTTGGCAAACTGCCGTAAGTTTTTTGCCGTAGGCCCCAATGTAAGGAATTTGTAGGCAAAACTCTAACTATATCCCAACTAATTCCCAACTGTTGGCTACCGTTGGCCAACCAGAAATGCTACTAGGGTATTCTTTTTGAAGAATCCCTGTCATTTTCTCTAAATTGCTCTGATTTTCAGCGCAGATATGAGTCCTTTTCGTTTATTTACATAAACAGTTGATGAAACTTGGGTATTCAGTAGTTCTTACAAAATATTTGACACGTCCTTTTTTTTTTATATGTCAACATCCATATCTGGAGGGTGGAAACAGCCCTCAACTTTGGGGGTGACAAACCTATTTGACCCAACATCTCAGAAACTGCTGTGTAGGTGTAGAGGAAAAGTGCAAATATAAAAGTTATTTATGTCTAAATAGCCAATTCAGTTACGCACGCAATTTTCAAAAACTAATAGCGGTCTTGGCATCACGTGCCCACAATTTTTTTTCAGATCGCAAACCCCTAATAGAACAATCTTTTCCAGCGTACATTTTAATAGTAGCACGACTTTTTACTGATAACTCTTTGATGGAACTCCTGTTTACATTTATATGCGCTTGGAAACTCTGAAGGAAAACGAATGATAGTTCTAGCATAGTTCTAGCCCCATGTTTATTCCCGTCGAATGACTAATACTCCACCAAACATAGGAGACATCCAGTTTAATGAAAACCAAATATTTAAGCTGCATCAGAACGTAGGAAACGCGCAGAAGCAAGGCAAAGACACTTGGGACAGGTATATCAGAAACTTGTATGTTAGTTCAACTTCAGTTATTGCATCTTTATGCATACCATGATCAGTACCTAAATATTAATTTTGTCATTCAAAAATAATTTCGTATAGGCGACTATGATGGTGGTGATACAATCCCTTGGAGAGACACTATTCTTACCATAATTCACTTTGCAAATATTGGCGCTTGTGTAACACGATATCTGCCGCTGTTACGTGCGCGTGATTTCATGATTTCGATTTATTATCCTAGTCCAATAAATTAATATCATCTCATATTTACCACCGATAAAATTGTACCACTAACAGATCTCTATCTGATTTATGAAATGCAATTGGGAAGGTTTCCAAGCGTTAATAAACAATTCAACAATTTGAAGGAGATCATCAGTTTGCTTAAGTTTGATCCAAATCGTGTGACATTTATCCAAAACATCAATCGTGAGTTTCCAAAGTGCCTGGTGCGATAAGGCCCTAAGCAACAAGTCTTTTTTAATTTATTTTTATAAAACCTTAAAAATCATGGACTCCGCTATTTTCTTATCGTGGATCGTAGTGTCGTTTGGCGTGTGATACCTAGCTTGTTACAAATGTCGAATCACTAGATGATATTAACTCTTTGAAGAGCAGCGGTACGATGAACTCGCGATCCAACACTTTACTGGCCATTGTAAATGGGCCAATTAATTTTCTAGTAAAGTAATGCCCGTGCCTCGCTTGTTTCGTTCCTCCTTAGTCAGTTCATTAATGCGTTAGCACCTTCTAGTACGCAGAGACAGAAGGAAATAAATGTAATACTCGCAGACGAAGCGAACAGTTACGTACAATGTAAATGCAATTTCCATTTGGAGGAACGCGTGTAACGTGCATGTATTGATAATCCATTAAAACGAGTTATCGAATGAATTCCAGATACTTTGTTAATGAATTTGCTTCCCCCGAAGCGTTGTTGGACAATTTGAAAGAAATTAATCGCATGAATGGTAAACAACATATTACTTAAAATTTATGTAGAACAATTTTTTTGCGGTTCGAGGAATTTGAATAATCTGTGCGTGGTCCAATTAGTGTGCGTTTAATTGCTACTGTAATAAAATAATTACGTGTCACGTACAAGTTAACGAAACTAATTTAGAGGACTTATTAAAAGGAAATGGATGTTGAATGAGGGGTTTGTGAATTGTATATCAACGTTTTGTATTTTACAGCAAAGTATTTTAATACTTTGATATTTGATACATTTAATATTTCAAATTCTGTACACATTATTTTTAATGCTTGACCGCAGTAATTAATTAACTCTTAAGTTAATGTTCTAGTTTGCACATTTTTGGTAGTGATCGTTTCAAGTTGGCACCGTAGGTGTCGCGTTTTTATGAATTCTACATCCTGAAAAGGAGCTTCAACAGTGTTTTCCATTGACTTCGTCACAAATAATTTTTGTACACCTAAACGAAACATGAAAACAATATTTTTTCTCTCATGTATCAGAGAATCTGCAAAACCGTTCTTAGCAAATCAAACAATAATACAATTTGAAAGTTTTAACTACTTAGAATTATCGATTTTGTACATCTGTACAAATCTTTCGGATAATCTGAGATCTATTAGCTTTATTTCTTATCGTATTTCTATCCACAATTTCAAAACACTTTAAACAAATTTCGAAACGTCGATTTTCAGAAACTTTGAATTTTTATTATCCTTAGCCTATCTGCATTGCGAGTAAATGTTCAGAAGAAATTTACTACAGTCATCATCGTTTCCATATCCAATATTGAGATGGATCATTTCTACCGTAGTGTATTTCAATTTCAACCGCCGTATTATTATCCTTTAGTTATGAATTGTCGAAGGTGGTATTGCTGGACTGTTGGTGATCAGCTATTCATTAAAGCACATTGTTCTCGCAGCCCGAAACTGTCCAGGATCTTGCTAAATTCAATATTGCGTAAATACTGTGTATATCGCAGACGAGAATAACAGTTTAAATCAGTTTATGTCGGCGCATTGTAATGCTGGATTTGTTTCAAAGAGGACAGACGCGCGTGCATATTATATCAAACATAATGCACTTGAGTTCCAATATTTTGCAGGTTTCGGTCGCGTTTCGTAGCTCCCACCTTTATAACGATTACAATATTGTGCGAACAGTGACATTATTCTCAGCCACTGTTGTGTAACAGTTTCGTAATGTCTGTTGCCATCTTCCCAAATTCATGAAACGGCGTTGGAGCTTTCTGTGTCAAGATGATGGATGTTTTCTTGATCGCCTGTCGTTTGCTAACATTTTATTATGAGATTAGGCGTTAGTTGTTATCTTGAAGCTTTCGTTGACATTTCTAAGATAATTCTTCGATCATTCATAGGGCTAGTTTATGTGGGATAATAATTTTTATTGCACGCAAAGCAAATTATAATAAGTTACAAAAGGAACGGAAAGAATAAAAGGAAACTACACATTATGATGCAAAAGGTGAAGTACAGCTTTTTGCAGCTCCTTGAGAAAAATTGAGAAAAATGTTACGAGAAGATAGAACTCATTAAAATTGTAAGTGGAGCAATGTTTTATTGTATAGCGCAAAACGAAATACAAATTTCAAGTGAAGTCTACCTGCATAGAGAACCTCGAGGAGCTACGAAATCATATGGTCCAAAAATCGGTCCATTTCTGCCTGAAGCGTTTGCAGCAATAACGAGGCGATTCGTCAATGGTGGACTCGAATTGCAGCGCGAAGAATTCGCTGAATTTCCCGCAGTGATTCGCGGCGAGGTAATTTCGCAGGGACATCACGGTGGGAATAAATGGGCCAGTAAAGTAAAATCGAGTGGCTTATTAATCTTGCCGCGGGGCAGGGCAGAGGGATCGGTGATCTAAGTGGATGGTAATTTGATCGACGGTAGCGGAAGTTCGCGTACAGAAACTCGTCCCCCGTTCGCAGCCGCATTTCACCCGTGAAGAATCGCGGGATTACCGTTCCTAGATCGCTTATCGCGGGATTGCGAGCCACGCGATAGCGATCGTTGATCAAACGTGGCAAACGGACCAGTTAAAATTTATGCATCTTGTTAAGGGCGCCCGAGGACTTGAAGAATGGAGGCGGGGGGTGGAAGTGAAAATTAGATAAAGAGAATGTGGAGCGTGCAAGTTGCACCTCATTCTAGTTTCTGACTATTGCTTTCAATTTACGAACCGAGCGAGATGCAGAGATTATGTTTTAATAAGAGATAAAATATTGTATCGATTTGTTGGGTTCTGTTGGGCATTGATTTTGTTGCGAATATTGTTCAATTTGCGGACTGCAACGAGAGTAATGTCATATTTGCAAATACGATGTGCAAACTTTTGTAATTAATTGGAAACGAAATATCGAAAAGGATGATGATTCAAAGTGCTATTTATCGTCCCTCTTTGCTATACTGGGTTATGCTTTTTGTTATATTCATTTAATTGTGTAAAATATCAAGATGTTTTGGGTTAGGTATATACTGCTCCTTCTGCAAGTGACTGATGCACACATTCCAAAATTTATGTACCACTCGCGTTGAGAGTCTTAAGATTTTAAAGAACATTGCACAAGCACATAGGGGTAGAAATTTGAGATCTAAAATAATATTTCCCTGAAGACGATAAATTGTTCACGAACCTAAACTGTATTAAAGATTCGCATGCCTTCTGCTCTGATAACTCGATAATTAAATTCTACCTTACTGAACAATAATTGAAATAATACAGGGATGAATCAAAACAATAAATAATAAATTTATTAAATCCAATTGAAAGCCAAATCAACTATAACTCGTCAAAATCAATTCCCAAAAAAATGAGTATACTCACATAAGAATTTACCATACATTTCTGAATCACGTTCTTATTAAAAATCACCTATTCTCCATTTCCACCAAATATTTCAAGACACCCTATACACCAGCGGTCGAATAAGCATACTAAAATCTTTCCTCATTAATTAAAAACTGTCAACGCGAAAATATCGGTCGCCAATGCAGCACTCTGATAAATTACGAAAATTCTCATTAATATTGGAAAGTCGAAATACAAGCAGACCAAGCCCGCCAGACTCTAATGCCCATCATAGGCAGTAGCTGGAAGACGAAGTATACCATACCGAATATCCATTACATTCGTATACGATGGTATTCCGAATCCACTCGTCAGGCTTTTCCTCGATGCAGTTCCACAAGCCCCCTTTCCAACCGACGATTTCCTCCGTTCTCTCGGAGCAAATTCGCTTGCGCTCACTCCTATTCAACATCATTACTCCGATTTATGTTTCGAGGAAGCAACCGCCGGCCCCCATATTTATGCAGAATTTTACAGCTGTTTTGCAAGTTGCCCGCCCGATAAATATGTCAATATTCGCGAAATGCATAAATTTCCTTCGGGCATGATAAGTCGGCTGCCTAGAAGAAAACGGGCGAAAAAGAACAGGGTGTTGTGTTGGGGGGCGAGGGGGCGAACCGTTTGGCCTCCCATCGAGATTTATTGCAGTTTATACGATGCTCATAAACCATCGCACATTGAGCTTCCATAACGCTCGAATCAATGCAAGCTTGAATATCTTCTTTTTACTGCTCGCTTTTTTATTATGGTAGCTTTCTCGAACTGTTTCCTTCCGCCGTTCTCCCTTGCTCGTGCCCGCTTCCTCCCCCATTTTTTCCTCCCCCGGCTGGCGAGTGTATGCGCCATCCAGCGTCCACCATCGTGATAAATCATGCAGTCGTCGATCTCGCGGCCGAATAATGAAACCGATTTCTTACCAGCGACGAGGAAGACGTCCTCCTTCTCCAGTCACGATCCGAGAAACTCGATCGAGATTTACGACGCGCGGCGTCGCCCGCGCGTCATCGGCACGCGCGACGTTCTTTCGGTTTTGGTTGCGTTCGCCGCGGCGCGTCAAAAAATCGAATCCAACGGCGAGACGAGCGACAATCACGTTTCCAGCGAGTTTTCAATAGACACGATCGAATCGCCGATGCGGGCGCGAACGAAGTTGCAGCGGGAAAGGTATCCATCTTCAAATGAGCCTCGGTGACTGATGCGGGGCGCATGGAAGGGTGGAGCTGGGGAACAGCAAATTTTGACGAGTGGGTACATGGGGGTGGCTTGAAATACGTAATGAGGATCGCTGTATCTATATAGGAAGAAGGTGATTCTGGGTTTAAAAGTAAATTTGAATGGAGGAATAATTGCTTTTCTACAGAGCTTTGTTTTGGAAAGAAATATCTTTGAAGGTCAGGGTGCAGCTAAATTTTTATGAAATTCGGTAGATTGGACTTTTCTGAAAAATTAGAAGACTACGTCGTAAACTGTTATTTTGTAATTTCAGTGATGTCAAGAAAGTAATCGATGTGAATAATGATGGTAGTGAAAGTATATGAGGTGGTGGTAATTTGTTGTATAAGAAGGTGTCTAGAAGGGGATGAGGGTTCAATTTTGAAGAGAATTGATCATTAAAAGATCTAAATTTCAATTTCTGATGTTTTTAAAGATTCCTCGTTTTAGGTAACGTTCGAATAACAGTGTTGTCGAATTTTCAGTAGTAAAGCATAACATAATGCCGACCATCAGTGTTTCCCATTACTCTGACGTTTATTATACAACGTTTCGTTATACGAATATAGAAAATTTTAGGGAGACTCTTTTAACGAAATGATTGAATGGGGAGACTGTTATTAATTTCTGGAATTAACAATCAGTTGTTCTTCTACTTGTTATAGTTTAAATGATCTCTAATATATATTCGTTATTGAAGAAAGCGTTAGTTTGCAAAATAGCAGAAATGCTGAATCCTCGCCCATTCATCACTTAATTAACGCAATGTAGATTTTGCGATGTAATATAGACGAATTATTATTATTATTAAATTATTACCAAAGTACGAGAGGAAGTTAAAACGCAACATTTCCTGCTATTTATTTATCAATCCAATTAAGTTAAATTGAATCACCTATTCAATTAATGTAAACGAATATTTAGTCTCAGCGTAGAAATCCACCGACACAACTTTGTTTCATAATTCCTTTCATAATAATTGGTTCACGTTGCAATCCCGAACTCTCCTGAAATATACTTCTCAGACAAAATTCATCGTTTATGGAGTAAAAGTCTTCAATCTTCGAGAGACGATTTCATCCATCAAATTGAGATCAAGCAGAAATTGGAAAAAATATTTATCCCTTAGTGCCTTTTCTCACGACCCACTCGTATGGCTCACGAGTGATATTTCAGACATATTCACTTGGCAGAGACAGCGTCGCCTTAAAAAATATAGAAACGTATATAAAATGTGCAAATACATTTATAATACCAGTATACAGCCACATAATTATTTAATATGAAAACGTCCTTCAACTTTGATATATTCAGCGACATATTAAAAGAGTACGCAGTCGAATTTAAACATTTCAGTAGTATAATTAATATACACAAAATACAGGCAAAGTAGCAGAAGAGGCTGTCACTTGAGAATCTAAGTAATTAAGGAAATGTTTATAAGCGTCTCTAAAATAAGTAAATTCAACTGCAACTCTGTAAAACGATTTATTACGTATGCTTGATATCTGTGCTTCGTATAGACGTACGGAACGAAGCATGTTCGGCCATATGGCGGGGCATGCTTTACCCTACTCAGACGGTTAAAAATGGAACCATTTTCAAGGGGGTGGGTACGTGGCGAGTATGTTTTATCACGACAATGCACGGTCGCGTTTAAGGATGAGTGTACGTGGGAGGCTCCATCAGTTACACTTGTATGTCCTTTCTCACCTTTCATGCCCTTCATATTTCGTCCCGCACAACTACCATTCGTTCATTTTTTACAGAATTTTGGATCAGGACACGATTTGTACGAATTCTCGAAGTCACTGTGAGATAAATTTTTACCCAGAGAAACCAATGGTCTTGTTCATTTCGCGTAGTAATATTAATGCAATTTTTATACTTACTTAATTATATGAATTGATAAAATACAGGGTGAAAATGAGTGTCAGATGTTAACTGATAAATAATTAAAATGTAACAGGTAAGATTTATCGTTTCTGTAGAACGACGCTGCTATCTGATTTAAGCCTGTATAACTACTAGTTTTTTTACCCGACTGCGGCACGCAACGGAGGGTATTGTGTTTATCAGGCTATGTATGTATGTCCATGATACGCTCTAGAGCAGCGATGCCCCGATGGGCGGCCCGAGGGTACAAGCATCCATCGCATTTTCCAAAGCTCGCGTGGAAGGGGGTCTCGAAACCAATGAAGTTGCAGGCATGTAACGTATGAGGAAAACTCTAGAAGTGTGCGTGTAGGCTCGTACTCGTAGGCTTATATGACTGGGACTCTTGGAGCCCTAGTGTTCTACATTTTAGGAATTGGGAAAATAAACACGAATTGACTAATGATTAAACAATAACATTATGTAATTGGACGAAATAGACTTGAACATTCCCACTTACACTTCTGATTAACAAAAAGTTTCTTATTAAACGATTTTTATTCAGCTTCAATCCTCTGTTTGTGTGTTTGTTTGTATGTATGTTTGATCAGTTCAAATCTAGAAACTCAATTTTAACCCACTTCCAACTATCCAATAGACTTGAAACTTTGCAGGCATACGTAGTTTGGATGATAATACAAAATTATGCAGAAAAAGAAACCCCCCAGGGTTTAAAAAATTATCCTGTCATCAAAAAATAGAACCCACAACCGCAAATCCAAACGACTTGAAATCAGCCTATAACCAGAAGTCAAATCAATTTAATCGCAATGAAATCAGCATGTAACGGTTACATGCTGATTTCAGGGTACGAGCCTACACGCACACTACTAGAGTTTTCCTCATCCGTTACATGCCTGCAACTTCATTGGTTTCGAGACCCCCTTCCACGCGAGCTTTGGAAAATGCGATGGATGCTCGTACCCTCGGCCCGCCCATCGGGGCATCGCTGCTCTAGAGCCTGTACGGATACACCGATTTGGACAAATGAGGTGTCTTTAGAATTGTCTTGACGTTCGGAATGTTATAGAATATAAAAAAAAAAAAAAAAAACATTAAAAAAAATTAAATAAAAAAAAATTAAAAAAATTAAAAAACCCGACTGCTTAAAAAAACATTAAAAAATTTAAATTAATTAAAAAATTAAATTAAAAAGAGAACTAAAATGACAAAAACAAGACTTAATTGTTTATTAATTATCATAAATAGGATAATAATAAGATGACAATTTAAATTAACTCAATTGGCTGCAGGCGGAGGCCTTAAATATTTCGATGCTCTTCTACCCCAAGCATGTACCGCAATGACTAAAGAAAGTGCTTCAAGCTGGTAACAAAAAGAGGTGGACAACATCAATGCAAATTCATGGTTATTAAGTGACATTTCAACTTCAGTATGTTGTGTAAATTATATATTTCTCTCTTTGTCCGTGTGGGGAATACTATTGGCGTTGTTAATAACCCATGGAATCTAATTAGGGCGAACAGCGATACACAATATTGAATGTAATGTAATGTTCGAATGTACAAATGTTTGAATGTAATTACATCAAATCATTTGCATCAAAATATTTAAGGCCTCCGCCTGCAGCCAATTGAGTTAATTTAAATTGTCATCTTATTATTATCCTATTTATGATAATTAATATACCATGTATAAATAAATTAAGTCTTGTTTTTGTCATTTTAGTTCTCTTTTTAATTTAATTTTTTAATTAATTTAAATTTTTTAATGTTTTTTTAAGCAGTCGGGTTTTTTAATTTTTTTAATTTGTTTTATAAATTCAAACTTAAATCAATGCAGTTGAAGTTAGGTTGAAAGGTGAATTAAATATTTTGACCAAAAGTTGTGTCCCTGTTTCGTGACCTTGTAAGGTACTTTTAAGTAATACCAAGATAAAAAACCATAGTTATTGCGAAGCCATTTTTTATTCCATTTAGAGGATTACGGAATATTTTGTGCAATTCTTTTGGATTTTTTTCATTTCACGTAGAAATTGCTCACATTTTATCAAATGGCAACAGACTGCAAAGCAGCTAGATAATGCTACACGAGTTTAAAGGGGTTGCATCAAGTACAGAGGTGACTGAAGCTATAAACGATGTTTATGGAAATGCGTTAAATATCAGAAAATGTCAATGATGGCTGACAAAGTTCAAGGAAGATCATTTTAATATCACGGATAAAGATCAACCTGTAAGATCTACTGAATTAAATGTTAACCTAGATTAAGAATAATCTATTATATTTAATAACCATGTGTATAAATCCTAGAACATATAGTCACCTGATCAGAGGGGCGCGAATAAATAAATAAAAATGAATGGATGCATGAGAAACAATTTTTCTCACAATCATGATCGTACATTTGAATATATTAATGAAACAGTGCAATACTCAAGGAATATTCGTAATTATGTACTACTTACGAAGGATTCGAGAATATTCGAAAAATATTTTTTAACCAACATTTCTCATCGTCAGATGTAAAATTGTTTCAGAAGGGGAAGATTTACCCTAGTATTTAAATGCAGCCTAATTCGACTATTGTATAATTTAAATACCGACTGCAAATATTCAAGGAGTATTTATAAGATTTATATTTATATTTACAGGAATATTTCAAGGCATAATTATAAAATATTCAAACACTGATTCCCAGACGAAAATAGATATTTAAACCAACTGATTGTGTCGGAATAGGAAAAATTCTGTATTCGAGTATTCGAATGCAGCCCTAATTCGAATACAGTATTCAAAGAATATTCGTAACAATCTAGCACTTATAAAGTATTCGAATATTGACTGTTTTGTAACCCGCGTTCCGGCTCTATGCTCTGTCCAGATTTCTAGCGTTCGTGAATAACGAAGCGGTATTTTCCGTGGGTACGCCGCGCTCTCTGCGACTATACCGTGCGAGCATTATGCTTCTCTTTGGTCAATGCCTCATATCGATGGTATTATCTCGTTTTATCCGATGCCGGCGTGCACGTGCGCTCGCCAGCGCGCTCGACCACGCGGCAACCCCTTGTCGGTGCCATTTATCGGCCGCCTTTGTCATGTCACGGCGAAACTAGTTTATCGTGAAACACCGGCGGGAAATATCTGCTGGAATCGAAGTGAATTTGAATTTCAGGACGTGCTGTTTCTCCGAAGACAATGCAGCTCGCGGCTGACGGGCGTGGATTTCGAAAACGCGTGGGATTACTGGTCGATTCGAGATCCCCGTTTCCACTTTTCGACGGACACTCGCGTGGTACGTGCACTCGAATCGTTAAACAGAAACGGTACTTTTGGATCTTTTTTTGCAATAATATTATCAAGCTTCATCGATGGCATTTGATTTTATGTAGTGGTAGATCTGTTGGTACCTATTGTTAAATAAAATTGGATTGAGAAGTGTTTAAAAATTTTGGGAGCGAAGCAATCACTGCGAAACATGTTTTCACAGTGTTTTGCGACGGACACGATGTCGCGCAAACGATTCGTTCAAAATAAAGAAAAAATGAATTTGTGGACTAGAATATCGAAGTTGGTTAGTGGAACAGGTAAAAGTTACAATTTTTCTGCGGAAATAGAATGGCCCGGCATGAAGTTGAAAATATCGATTTTTACGTTTTTTTTTTTTGGTTGGTTTCTTTATTTAGACAAAATGAAAGCACTGGTGAAAAAACATGAATTTCGGCAACTGCGAACAGTTTCGCAGAATATTTTCGCAACGCCAAATAAATTGGTTGAATATTCTTGAGACATCGTGTCTATAGATTTGAGGATGCTTATACACATGCATATTCAGTAGGAGGTATTTCTAAAATAAATCGCGTCCGCATCACCTTCATCACTTTCACCTGGTCAGAGAATACAAAAGAATTTAAAACCTTGCTGTGATCCTTGCCTTACGATTTGCGAGGCAAAAAATGTCCTGCACTCGTGTGTTTCAACGAGAGTTCGATTAAAATTCCATAACTTCGTTAAGCACGTGGCTTTCGACACAATATTTTGGGAACCCGTTTTCAACACTTCACAGTTTTAAAATTTGCGAAATACCAAAGTATGCTGGTGGTAAAAAGTCAGTTTAAAACTCATAGCTTTACATGTCTGCATAATTAACTTAATATTACGATTCAAGTATTATACTAAATATAAATTTTGTGATATAATTCATTTTAATGGGACTGTCTTATTTTTGTTACTGTTCACAGTTTAAAGTTTCGTTTAACTGCCACAGTTTTTGTTATTAACAATACCATGTACTCGGATTAATTTTCACATTTCTGACAAATTCTCTTGTGATTTCTTATAATCCTTATGAATTCAACTGCTTTCGGTTTTTATTACTAAATAGTCTCGTTTCCCATAGGAAACTTAATACAGTAGAAACATTAACATTCGGTTAAAGATAGGATTTCAACGTCAGAGCACACAGCAAATTAAACTCTCGTAAGCCGGCTGGCGCGCGCTCCCTCGCGTTACACGTAGTTTCAAGCAATCGTTAAAAGCTTATTACGCTGTAATGCCTTTTGTCGCTTTAATTTTCCCATTAACTAAAATACAATTTCGCCCGGGAACGGCGCGCTTATTCCTCCGCGGACCTGGCACGCAACTTTTTGTTCCGAGTGGAACACGGGGTCCTGTATCGAACTCCCTGAACGTCCTCAATGAAAGGGCGATTTAAAAGTGGCTAATTTTCTGTAGAAGCTTCCATCAGATTTAAACTTTCTTCCGCTCTCCCTTGCTCGAGATTTTACGCTCGTAATCTTACAGTGGATGGTTATCGTTAGATATAACGTGTCGCGGAACGAGCTACTATTTCATTTGGAAAACGGGGAACTGGAGGCCATTCTTTTCCGGGAAAATCTCGACAGTTTCGGTCGACACTGACGCGTACGAATGCTTGCAAACAGATCTTAAAGTAACAGCAAGTGTTGGGAAATCGATTGAGTTTGTATAAAATTAATAGAATTGCAAATGCTATTGATAAATAAAATAGTATCAGGTTTTACGAAGTGTGCGAAGTAATATTGTGTACGTGGTCACCTGTTACACAGCTGTAGATATTTATTTTAGTCACATTCAACACGCTTCAGTACCTTAAAGTACTAACTATGCCTTGCAGACAGAGTTGGGCATTAACTAAATACTTTAACTATATTCGCTATTCGAGGCTCGAATAATCCGGGTTAACTTTATTCGACACATGACGAATAATTTTATTAACTCCTATTCGTTATTCGAAATTTTTATTTAAGTAACAATTTTGCCCATCTCAGCATGCAGATACAGAATACATATATAGTAACTTCACTTGGAACTGGATCATGCGGAGTGTAAAGCAGTATTATTCAGAATACAAACCAACAAATCTGTTCTTTCCCAATCGTCACAGGGTTACATTTATTTGGCCAAATCCCTACACACTCAAGTTACAGCACTAATATAAAGAAAAATGTTGAATGCGTCCCTAAGCTCTTGACTTTCCTGCAGGACACTTAGGGGCGCTACGAACTTTCCTCCGCTGCTTTTACGACATCGCTATACCTCCGCAGGGCACAGTACTAAGGTCTTGCAGAAATTAAGTCGCCTGAATTTTGAAACAGTTCCAATCCCCCACTCTAAACATTTGCATAACTTCATTCGCCAGGTCGAAGGCACCGTAAACAGTATCATTAAGTGAAAACCGCTGTGAATCTGCACAATTAATTAACATCAAAAATCTTGAAGCTCCTTTGAAAAGTGACGAAACACGTGGTGATTAAAATCAAACATTAAGGTTGAACTTGTCATTCACATTGTAATCGTATATTTATCACACAATAAACGGGGTAACGCCCAATACAAAACGTGATTGAAACAACTAAGAAAAATGTAGTTTTCCTTGCATAATAATTCTATACAGCTTTCATTTAAAAAGAGATGTGATAAGTCGATTTATAATTCCCTGTAAATCAACAAGTTCCCCTAGTGTTGAACAATTAATTTGCCCTTAACGATCCTGAATAAGACAGACATATCATTTATAATATAATTTTGCGTTTAGCTAATGTCGTTTTATCGAGACGTTTAAATATGGAAGAATATTCGTGGTCTGAGCACGGCTTAAATATTGTGTAATTTATGGTTTGCATATCTTAAAAATCTATACCGCACCCTTTCTAACTGAACTCTATATTTAGAAAAACTTGAAGACCAAATTATCGAAGCGTATTCTAAATAAGGTCAGACCAATGATACACTTAATAGCTCGCTGTAATTAAATTTTGGAAAATCTAGTAGACACAGTGGCTTAAGTAATCGAAATTCGGAACGAATCGGCGAGCAGGGCGGCAAAGGCGCAGCGGGCAGAACTTTTTGCGCGGATCGCGCAGTTTTTCCCCGTGAAATTGTTTGTTCGTAAGCACGGCTAGAAAGGGCAACGGGACGGGGAATGGTGGAAAATCACAGAAAAAGCGTTTCGATGCGAGCGTGGCAGAGGGATCGGCTTGAATTTAATGGAGTGTACTCGCTCTGCTCGACGCCGTTTCGTGTGATTCGTTACGCGAGGACACCGCCGCGTTCCATATTTTTCAAGCGTAAAGATGTGTGAGTACGCACTGTAGCCTGGATAAAAAATATCGCCCGAAAGAGCCAAGTCTGGGAACGCATTTAGCGCGAAGGGCTGTGTAGATTTTAGCTTTTATAAAACATCCACGCGATGGGTGTATTAATGAAGTAGATATGTAGTAAGAGTAGAATGATGAAAATAGCACTCAACTACAGTAGAACCCCAATTATCCGAACCGGTGGACAAAATGCTCGGATAATCGATTTTTTGCAGGAGTCGAACAATGCTATTAATCGTAAAATTTGTATTAGTAGCTGTTGCAGTGTCAGTTTAAAAAAAAACGACAGCAATAGATTTATTTATGTTGTTGCTAGTTAAAAAAGTTGGATTTTAGTCGAATTAATATTTTTAAGCAGTGATGTTAATTAATTAGCAGCAGAGTTGGGCAAAAGTTTATAAATAAAAATTTCAAATAACGAACAAAAGATAAATAATTTTTATTCGTTATTCGAGGCGCACCGAATAAATAATTTTATTCGATGAGAATTTATTCGACGAATAAAGATAATTTTTTATTGGATGATAATTTATTCGACGAATGAAGATAATTTGTTTATTCGATGAAAATTTATTCGACGAATAACGATAGTTTTTCATTCGAAGGTTTTATTCGATTAAATGCGTCGAATAAATTTTTCATCCGTAGCATTTATCTTTTCGAAGCCTTAGAATAAAGCCACGAATAACTTTCCTCAGCGCCGAGTGAGTTTATTCGAGCCGCCGGTCCTTTGTGTTCGGCGCTCGACCCTCGGCGGCTCGAATAAACCCTTTCGACGCTTCGAATAAAAAACTACCGTTATTCGTCGAATAAATTTTCATCGAATAAAAAAATTATCTTCATTCGTCGAATAAATTCCCATCGAATAAAAAAATTATCTTTAATCGTCGAATAAATTCTCATCCAATAAAATTATTTATTCGTTGCTCTTCGAATAAAGATAACTTCGATTATTCGAGGCTCGAATAACGAATAAAGATAAAGTATCATTTATTCGATCGTTATTTAAATAATTTTTTATCTAGATAATGCCCAACTCTGATTAGCAGTACCACCTGATTTAAATATCTGTGCGGGACACTCTGACAGACATTGTTCATCGAAATATTGTAATAAAAAACAGAATGCTCTATCAGCAATGGCTGCACTGTAATTATGTGCATCTCATTCTGAAAATCAATTGCAAAATTATATGATAGAGAAAACCAAGTTTTGCTTAAGAACGTTAAAATTGTAGCTTCGGAAAGGAGATTGATTTTTGACAAAAAGGAAGCTTATAAAATATTTACTTCAACCATTTGGTATACTCCATCGGATTTGCTATATTTCTCTTGAAACATTTTGCGTAATATTAAATGCGAAGAAATATCTAGATAAATATAATAAATAAGAAATATCTAAATAATAATTCATAATACTAATTGTAGAATATGCATATGTACCAAAGGGTCTAAGTGCCAGATATCATATTTTTTGTTGCGAAAAAGAAACATTTAATATAGAAACAAATAAATATAGCCGTGTTTTTCAATTACGAGGAAATTGATAGCAAGTTGTTCCTTTCTAGGGTAGTTATTAATACAACGTAATACTTAATTAGGAAAAAATCCCGATGTGCCTAATTATTATTACTATAATATAATATAACTCACCATTCTTTGTGCTTCGATTTTACAATGGATATCTGACCTACGCACTGCCATTCCTCTCCATCCGCCACCTCATAATTAAAAGAACAATATTTGAAATACATTTGGTGAAATACACAACTACGTGAGTGGCATTGTAAAAGTATGGTTTTTAAAAACTTGTCATCCGTGGTTGTTGCTTGTTGCATTCTACTTTCATCTTTTTTAATCAACACAAATTCACAGCCCACTTGTGCCGCGGAAGCGCCACTTAGCTTGATGAAAAATTGCCCGTTTCTTCCTTTTTATTAAATATAACGGCACTCGATTCACTGATCCGCGACGTGCCTTCAATTGAAGGTGACCTTTGAAGAATCATGCCCCATTCTCTGCCGCGGTAAATTACCTGGCAGCGAGTACTAATTTGAGGACTCCTTTTGCTCAACCGTGTTGCAACTCCGTCTCGCTTTTCGTGGCATCCCCTTGATCCTGTTACTTCCCCTTTTTTTTAACCGTTTGCTTTCCTCCTTTTCCCGCGTGTATGCTCCCACGCCCGCAGCCTTATTTCCTGGCAAGTAGCCGAGTAATTATAGCGCCGGGTGGATCACTTAGGGGATTAAGAAAAAGGAAATGGACGAGCTCTCATTTTCCTCGCCGCCCTAATTCAAAGAGAAACTGCGCGCACCGCGCGCTATGCCAGCGAATAAAGAGTATTCTGATTCGACGAACATTGCAAATTAAGAGAATTATTCCGTCGTTTACTGGCTCGTTTCCCCTGCCTCATACCTCGCCAGTCTTCGCCAAGATGTGCTTTCGACGAAGACGGCGACGCTTAATCAGCTTTACGTTCGCGATGTTTCTTGTTTCCCCAAGTGCTCGCTTTATTTCCCCTCGCGATTCGATAGGCTTTTATCTGTGATTAAGGGGGTATAGGACTATTGAAATCTCGAAAAATCGATTTTTTTTATTATTATTAATTCTGAAAGTGCCATGCTTTGTGAACATTTACAACAATGTATCGTGAGGAAATTCGAATAATTACGGAAATTATAGCGCTGAACGCAATTGAGTGCACCGTCGAGTAACGGCCTCGCAGACCGGTATTGGCGTATGGGACTTAACTTTGAAGCCGTTTATCTCGAAACTACATTTTCAAACACGGTGTACATCATAACTCTTGAACGAATGAATATTTTCACTTAAAATTTTAACTGGAGCTGTAGAATTCCTTTCCCTATCGTGTGGAATTTCCGCATCAACATTGGATGTTTGTAAACACATTTTATAACTGATTAAAGACGATTTTTTTCAATAAAAGTGTGGAAAAAACTTAATTTGTGTGTAACTTCTACAATTTTTGTTTGAATTCGCCACCAAAGTTCCACACGATATGTATTAGTGTAGAAACTAATCATCCCAAAGCATTTTGCTTTTAGGTAATTGGTTCACCTGAGACTATGTACACCAATTACAGTTGCGCGCTACGCGGGACCATCTTTAGCGTCAAATAAATTCAATAATTTTCAACATTCTGACAATTTATTTATTTTACATTACTCATTAATGCGTAAATAAAAAACTGTGAAAAGTGCCAGTATGGTGATTATTTGGTATCTAAGCAATCCAACCGACAAGAAACCGCCGATTTCAGTCGTTCAATAGTCCTATACCCCCTTAAATGTTCGAGGCAGTCTCGTCTTTACGCCCGTCTTGCGGCTGCCGGGTCCATTTGGACCCATTGTAAGTATGAATCTATTATGTTGGCTGAAAAGTTGTCATATTCTGTAAGGATATTCAAAGAGGTTTCTATGCGAAGTCAAAATTTTTGGTACGTCGAGTAACTGCGATCTCCCCCGATTTTCAAATTTTATTCGTGTGCATGATGCTGAAGGAAAAGATTTCTTAGAAATCCTAATACTGGGTACATCTGGTAGTTATTATTCATATTACTTTTTTTAAGAAGGTAAGAAGTTTAGGTAATAACAAAATTAGAATCTAATATACATATAAATATGTCAGAACCAGAACAAATATTTTACATATATATCAGAATTTAATACGTGAGAGTTCAATTCTGGGGTGTGATTGAATGATAATACAGAACAGAATGACTCCTACATCCGACATGTGATCAAGATATTCGTTACTGAAGTGTTAAATACACGAGTGAAGGCTTCGAGATCGAAATCGATAAGATTTTATTACTGGATACTATATAATACCTACTAAAACTGAGTTACAACGGTGATAAAGAGGGAAATAAGTGACAATAAATTTCATCTTGCTTTAATTTTATTCCTCCTGCGCACGGGCTTCGATCAGGCGTAACTGATTGTTGGAGAAGCTTAAAAGTTGCTTATTAAATTCCTGATTGTATATTAAAAGAATCATTTATACGGACTGTCCGTTCACGCCATATTCGACGCGAGAGGAGTGAGAAAAGAAGTTCGAAATTATTATCAGATGGACGAAGAAGGTGGCAGGTGGGATCATAAGGATCTCTTATATTAAAACATATTTTTGCTCTAAATATTTCCAGGTAGAAATTTCCGTCCAAGAAGTCCACTAATATTCATGAAATATACCGCTTTCTTTCCTGCTTTAATATACCTACCTTCTTGCGGAGAGTGTCGATCGCGTCAGCGGGATCAATTTGTTTAAAATATAGTTTTGAAGGTGAAAATTTAATTCTGGTTTCATACATTGCTTCAGTGATAACGTAAAATATACAGTGGGGTGATTTATGTCTCACGAACTATTTTTCTCACACTAACAACATATTCAAAAATTTATAGAAGTATCAATAGGTACTTTCAACTTATATTTCTATCATTTGCAGTAATCATACGAAAGAGTATTCATATTTTCTTTATTACTTCAAAATTAAACCAAATTGATAGTTTCAAGTCTCCCAGACAGTAAAATTCTTTAAACACATGAAGGTGGAACACTTCTTATCTTGTATACCTTGATAATGAGGAGGAAACATTCATACCAATTTATACTACATTATTCTCGCATATTATTTATTTACAAGTTATCAGAAGAAGCCACATAAGAAATTATAACTTCAAAAATTAAAATCAGGTCCAAATTTTGTTATTTCCTACATACAACACAGCTAGAAAATTAGTATTAAGTACTCGAAAATTTTCAAATCAGAATACTGTGCACTGGTGTCGCCGATGGCATCAGGAAATTTTGTGGAGCAATTTAAAAAAGAGCAACTTAACAGTAAATTAATTACACCTAATTAATTAAGCAAAGAGTGTTCAGAATACCCTCTCGTACCAGGATATATAGCATGAAGCATAAAATTGCTTAACGAGAGTGCATGGGGAATAAAAAGTACGAGCAGGAAGTAATGAGAAACTAAGGGCTTGCTCATTATCGGTCAACAGGACCGATAATCCTTTATTTAAATAAATTTGTTAGCTATGCTGCTCCGTTTAAAGCTGAAGAGTAGAAGCACGGCGGGCTTCTTTAATTGACTCAACCCTACTTATTTCAATTATCCAGCGACACGCCCATCGGTGACCCACCTACTTCATCCGCTTGAGTTCCGTGAGGAGCAGCGAAATTTCAACGCCAACGGACTGAATCTGTGATAAACGACTTATAAACTTACCTGTGGACTGTTTTTATTTCAACAAAACCCTACTTCGGTTGCTCCACTGAATTTACCTTGCAGGCTTTTAAAACCAATCAAATGCCTTTCGATGTTGATCAAATACAAGCAAACCAACCTCGTGCAATTATAAAAAAAATATTACAATAAACCAATGATAATGGGAAAATACATATTTTATTTATTATTCATAGACTTACTTTTCCCCTTGTGCTTTGTGGGTGCTGCAAATTCAGATATACTTCAAAGTTGACAATACTTAAGCTAAGGTCCGAAACGACCCCGCGACATTAAAGCATAGAAAAGAATTAAGAGGCTGGGAAAGGAACCGCGGCTAATTTTAATTCGACGTTGAAAAGTATCCGCGAAATTACGAAGCGATGGCGCGAGTCCAGCACTTACCTTGGTCTTCGCCGATAACGAATTCAATTGAACAATTCCAGAGGAATGGCCCTACGAATCGTCAGTCCGGCTATTATTCCGCTTCCATTCTAACGAACTCCTCGAAAGAGAGAGTCTTTGCTGGATTTTATAACACGGCACGTTGGCTCCTTCGACTACTTGATTCCGTCGGTACAGTGATTTAAATGCCCTGTCAAACCTAACGAGGGACTTAATTGAATAGACTTCTTCCTCTTCTTCTCGGCCTGATATAACTTATCGGCGTCGGGCAAGTTTTTTTTACGCCGCTGCTAATTTCACCGTCGAGCGAATTAGCTCTCTCGTCTGGTCAAATCCTTTGGTTTCTGGGCCAACCAAGCTACCCACTTTCCTGGGCAATTTTCTCATACCAAATTGAGGGAGAATTTATAAGTATAGGTACACGGTATATTAAAATTGCCACTCTTTATTAATCTATGTTCCTATAACACTTTCATTGTTTTATACATTCCGGTAGGTATTAACAGTGTTAATCCTCTTTTTTTTTTCAATTTTCACGCTTCCGCACTAATTATTTATTATTACCAGCGGAAGCTGGGCGTTAATTAAAAAAACTGATTCTGAGAAAATTGAGTGGCATCATTTGACGTGACGGTATTATGCAATCGACGTCCAATGGATGGAATGCAATGGATCAGCTGGAGATCGGCGAGATATTGCGGCCAGTGTAATGTATCAGGAGCAGATTGACGAAAGATCGAGAGCAGCGTAATGGGTCAAAACCAGACTCGTGAGATATCGGGAGCTGCGTAATGTATCAAAACCAGATTGACGAAATATCACAAAATACAGTCAGTTACAAAAATTTGCGCACGTTCATCTAGTATGTTAGACAGGGTGCCGCCGAACTAACGGCACAATACGAAAGGGGGTGATTTTTTACATGAAGAAATAAGCAGAATATATAGGGTAACGTGGTTAAAACTGACTTCAAATAGGAGGAGGTTATTGATTTTGAGGATCTATTTTTTATTCGACTGGCAAAATATTGGCCCAATATTTTGCCAGTTCTGGTTAATAATAAAGACTATTGTCACCAAATTATTATTATTCTATGAACGTACGCGCATATCTCCCCAGCATATCGTATCAATATATACATATAAAACTAAAAAGTTAAACATAAAAAAATTAAAACCGACTTCAAAAAAACTAAAAATGCACTAAAAAGTAAAAAATAATTTTTTCCCTTATTTAATCTACGACTCTATATTCGTGATTCCTATATTACAATAGTTAAATACGGAACTTTTGCGACTAACATCTGCGATATGAAACAGACATAATATGATATGTTAGCTCAGAGTCACAGGAAGGTATAGAAAGTTAATTCGATAACAGACATTATTCCCTCCCTTGCTACTATCTGCATGCAGAATCAAGCTATCAATGTGTTAATATCAAGATGGAGGAATTAAATAATTAGTAGCTGAAATCCCAAAAGTGTCATCGATACTATGGATTTTACAGTTATATGCTCAGGAATTAACTTGCACAGTTCTCGATTTAAACGCCCCAATTCTCCCCGTTTTCCTTAAAACGGAGAAATTCTTTTATACTGCGCTGCGATCACAGAAAATCGCCTCGCTTCGTTCATTCCACCGAATAAATACGATTTCCAATAATCTACGGAGCTGAAAATTAAAGATACTCGCGCTCGATTCAAATTTCCTCTGCTCCGCATCGAAATTCCACGAAGTCGCGAATGCTTAATCAGCGTAACAATTTTATTATAATCCCGATGCTTAACTGAAAACGTCGATGAAACCTCACCGCGGTTCGATTCCCTTCGGGCGAGAGGCGTTCCATTCCATCGAAGCGCGGGGGATGCTGGAATTTGCGGCAGAGCGTCCGATAAACCGCTCAGAGTTTCCAGCGATACGGCTGGTTCGCATAAACTGAGCTAATAAAGGAAGCTTCCGCGGCCCGCGAAAACGGGGCGGGAGCGAAGGAAGGGAAAAACGTACCGATAATTTGGCTCATCTGGTGCCTCGTTAATTACCGGACAACGAAAATACAGCGAGCCGTCGTATTATTCCGTCGGCGAGTCTATGGTACGTCGGATGAAATATTTCAGTTTTTAAACAGCGCAATGTTTTCCACTGTTCGCTGTCCGTTAGAAAGTTTGCCCTCGATTTTTCCTGGCGTATTTTCTGCGCGAAGACGATTCTCGTATCGCCATGCGAAAACATCGCTGGACGTTGCGCGCAGCTTTGTGCAAAGAGAAATGTCACGACGGCTAGTTCCGAAAGCGCTTTTTTTGCGGAAAGTTATTTCATTTGATCATTCTCCTATACGTTCTCCTTCGGGCATAATATTATAATGCTGCTCCTTTTGACACGCGTTTTCCGTTACCCTTTAGCTCTTTTACACGTGCTAGCCATTCCGGCTTCTTTAATCTCTTCTTAGTTTTAAGCTCTACCTATTTGAAGCTTATCACAATTTTTTTCCTACGCTTTTTCTTCCCTCTGTTCTTTCTCTCTGGGTATATATGCAATTAGTTTACGTATTATCTTTCAGGGGTTGGTTTTTTGGCAGTAGTCTTTATACCATATTGAAATATCTACGTCAATAAATAAAATGAAATAAGATTATGGTAACGGATTCGTATTGATAAAACGTGGCACTTAAAAGCTTAAGTGTGAAATACAGTTTGGAAGTTTCTATTTCGAAATCCACGGTTGTCAGTGGTAATTTTTCGCATCAATATTCAGCGGACGTAAACTTTCACAGGTTAAAAATTCGAGTCCCACAGACGAGCAGGCAACTTTATAATTAGCATTTTGTTCAAAGTGCAGACTGGGAATTTGATATTATAATCTCTGTCCAATCGAATGGGGGGAAAAATACTGTTGTAACTAACGAGAAAAGTTGGATGATTTAAAAATTCTGATCTCTCGCAAGTCTACCTACATATTTAGTTTTGTAGAGAAATCTGATGGGTATTATACAAATCTGGTTATTCTGAGTTTGGCTGATTTTTCACTGTGACAATTAGAAATGAAACATATTCTTCTTAATTTTATCGTTACCTTGAAAGGAGCTAGAAGTGTACAGTAATTTTTTCACTAAAAATCTCGACACTTTTATACATTGTACAGGGATAATATTCTGGAGCTCATACTAGCTAAAACATTTTAATTTATTCGACTTACAGGTAAGTAAGCTTAGTGATCTTTACTGGTAATTAGAGATAAAAATGGCAAACATCGAACAAAGTATTCGTGAAATCGTTGAGCTTCGTCAGAGTAAATCTCTCGTATAATATATTTATTCAGGTGCGTCGATCATTTAACAGGAAACGCGTGAAATTGTGAAGTAAACGCTCATCGGTCACGTATGGAACCAATTACAGGAATAATTAATTAGATTCTGTTTAAATACGGCGCATGATGACGATAATTACTGGTGTCAACCGATCGCGAAATTCGTTCGACAGAATTATTGTTTTATCACGCAATACGAATTCTTTCGAAATACAGTAAATCCTCGTTTGGAGCCCGTTTCTACCACGCGTTAGGAGCCCGGCGACTATCCCCACCATTTCTTGGAATCCTTCGGACGAGAGTGAGAAAACCCAATGAGCGAGCGAGAGGAAACGAACGAGTCGACACGAAGTTGCCGTCGGCTTTCGTTTCCTCTCGCTCGCTCATTGGGTTTTCTCACTCGCGCCAGTGGCCGCGCGGAATAGTGTCCAGTCGCGTTAGGGGCCCGCCGCCAGCCCCGTTCGACGGGCTCCTAACGAGTATTTACTGTACACCTTTGATCCGTCTGAATAGTAATGCGTTGAAGGCTGGTAATACATTATACATATAGCTACCAGTCAGTTCCATGATATTTCGTTCAAATTCTATATGCCACTCATGCATATATAATTGAAAAAATAAAATAGGTGATAATAAAAAATATTAACAAAAGTAAGAAAAGAAACAAGATACAGGAGAGTGCGAGAGGAATTAAAGGAAAAATAGAGATGTGTGCTAAACGGCAAGATTCAGCGAATAATATAACACTATTACTGATTATCACACTAAGAAAAATCATAATAGTAATATTAATAATAAGTAGTTAACTAATAATAGTAATACTTATTATTCTTAATAATAAGAGTAATACAGCTTTCTTAGATACTAACAACAACACAGAAAGGAGAAAATGACAATGAAAAATATTAAAGCTAATTAAGAAAACGTGCGATGAGCGAGGTCCAACGATGAAAAAGTTCGCTGCTATTAAGCCTAATCTTAGATAATTACCAACTCCTTGTTAGTGGATTATAAAACTGAGATAAGGATGAATAACGATTCTTCGTTAGGCAAGTGCCGTCCGACGAAGCTCCCGCCGCGTACATTCTTTATTTCAGGCGGATAATCCGATCGATTCGAGTCGAAATAGCTCAAACGGTTCTCGCCGAGGGGATTTCACAGCTCGATTTTTCTACGTGGCCTTTGAAAATCTAATACTCGTCCACGGTCGCGATTAAAATAGCCCGGTGACCATTCAGGCTGGCTGTTATCGATCATAAAATAGAATTTCTTCGCGTGTGACACACGTGACACGGTGTCTATGTTTATCGAGAGCTTGTATATTAGTCATCTGTCATAACAGTTATGCGAGGCATTGACAGCAAAAACGGACTACCCACATAAAAAAAATTTTTTTCCTATTTTTTAACCGACCTGAAAAGGAGGTAACTAAAAATTACAAAATAATAAACATTTTTATATGATTAGTACAGCCTATTGGAATACAATACTGCTACTTAACTCCATTTCGCAAAAAACATGGGTTACTCCTTTTTTTCTCTCAATGCCTCATATGTAAAAATGCACAGCTTTGAGCATTGAAACAGCAGTACTCTGAAAAATCTGCACATTATACGATAAAATGTTTACGGATAGAAGTGAAACTTTCTTCGTTTTGAAAGATTTCGTCACCTCTTTGCAGTCCAACGTATTCGTTGTTCCACCATAAATAATTTTGTAATCAACATTGCACCAGTTACCTACGCAGATTTTAAAATAAAAAACACTATAGCAAAGTGCTTGCAAATCCAGTATTCCCAATCTGCTTCACTTGATTCTCCGAATTATGAATTCTTTCATTGTCAAAATATCCATTAGAACCAGCATCCAACGTCAATTTAAGAGAGTATCCCCATTTGGAATATCAATTTTTAAGTAACCTTTAGGACTTAACATAATTTAAGAGAAATTTTTCTCACATATTTCCTCACGTTCCCACAAAGTAGGTACAAAAAACTTTTCACTTAATTATCTAATGTATGAGCAGATTGCGAAGCGCGTAAAATACATGCCAGGTCAAGTTGCATCACCCTAATACGAGTGATCGCACTATTCCTGGTGCATTCATTTGATAAAGCAGGACGCAGCGGACATTTTCGACACCAGTCTCGAACGGGGCGTTTGCAACTTGGCCGCGCGCTTTCCGTGGAGTTTCCGTGTCGAAGAGGCGACGTTCGCTTTTCCCTACGGGGAAACGGTAGCTGGGTAAACATCTGTGGAATCGAACTCAAAGGATGCCAGTTTCATCTTTCGCCCGTGACAGAGCCAGATATCCTCCGCGGCTGGAATGCCAAAAGATAAAGGAGCCACGCGAGGATTCTTCGCGACCGTGGTGCCACGAACTCGTAGGCACCCTGTCGGTTATTCTCGAGCTTTATGTAAATTTGCCCGATAATTCCCGACGCTTCTCGTATCCACGAAATTTCCTTTCCTCGTCTTTCTGCCCCCATATTCGTTTTCGTCTGGAAAATTTATTACTCGTTATGCTGGAACTCTCGCTTCGACAGCTTCGACGTTCGAAAATCGATGGATCGTTTTGTAGATTTTTATTATTCAATCAGATGCACCACCTCTAAATAACTTGTATAGGGTTTAGTTTGATCTTTTCGTGATTTGAGATACCGAGTGATGTCTGGTTTATTATATTTCTATGTTCTCTGTATTATTATTCTGTTGTGTTCCATTCGAGCGTGATTTCTTGCACGAAAAAATCAGGATTTCGAATTTAAATGGCCGCCTTTTTGTTTTAAATTAATATTTCGGAAGTTTCTCTCTTCTCATATAGTGTGTTGTTTGATTTTAGATAATCTGGTTCCGAATGGCAGTGCTCACCGCGAAACCAAATTGTTAAAAAGGCTTCTTGCATGTCGGTTGTTACTTATATTTTTCTACGAAAGAATTAAGAAAGGTTCTTTAAATGTTGCTCTATTAAGTGCAAAAAGTTCTGTGAAAATATATGCTTCCGCTTTTTCAAAAAAATTCACAAACTTTCGCGTCTTTTCGGCCGCCTGACTAGGTATAAACCCTTAATCCACCAATTTTGCTGCAACTTATATATTCTTCTCTGTATTATGTTTCTTCACCATATTAAAGTGAACTTAAAAGACAATATATTCCCCTATATAGGGGAGAGTTGCCAATATCGTACCGGTCACCTAAATCGTACCGCATTAATTTCTCAAAAATTAATGAATACAAACGACGTCTGATGATAAAAATATCAAGTAAATGCGAAATAAGAAATAGAAACAAAACCTTTCGAGCTTACACCCTATTTTGTGCGTGCTACAAGCATTTAAAAAAATCAGGTATGATTGATGTAACTTTTTACCAGTTTATTTTAGCTGATAATAATCAAACAATGCAATTTTCTCCTGTATTTATGTATTTCTCTAAAAGCGGGTTTAATGTAGAATATTTTACATTCATTTTAAGTACATATTACATTCATTATAAAGTTTAAATTTATATTTATAAATAAATTGATCATGTTTCCTAAATCGTACCACTACAATCGTACCAGTAGGATTTGACAACTCGTGTGTTATATAGGTTATGTACATATATCATATACATAGTTTATTGCGGCCTGTGTGTGATTCATATATAGATATGTATATGTAACTATATAATAATCATTACTGCATATTGAATAGTTTCTTCTATATTTGTTATTGACACTATTTTTAGTGCAGGTACGATTTAGGAGACCGGTTGCCTAAATCGTACCTTTTACAGTATGTGACAAAAATATTAATAACAAATTAATTTGTTCTGAACAAAAGGTTAAGCGTATAATAGTAGGTGCCTAAAAGACCAAGCTCCAATATCCAATAGTCATTTCCGTTCAAATTAGTACCAAATATGAAATATAACTTAGAATGTCTTAAGTGGTACGATATAGGCAACCCTCCCCTACTAACTAGCTTTACTACTCGGCTTCGCCCGAAATTTAGATTACGATTTTATAAAAAAAAATATTTATTTTCTGTGAATATAGTCACATTCATCTGTATTAGCTAGGCATAATAAGCTGGAACACATTTCGTGACCCCAGAGATTACCGCTCGAAAGTTTTTAGGCGGCAGTCAAACACACAAACACTTTCTACTTTATATATTAAGATACAATCTCTTATACTGATAATATATTCTCTTAACATTTTTAAGAAACATCTTCATCATCCCGTAGTCTATTCCCGTAGATATGTTGTTTACAGTTGAATATAGTTTCTTTCGCGTTTAAAATACACCAGCTATATATTTATATCGTTCGAGTAAGCAATTTAATTTAACTTTATTAGGGTAGGCTAATAGTCCGGTTTTTCGTATAAACTTATGTAAAATTTAGTAGGGTAGACCGGGGGCGGTAGTAACAGGGGGGGGGGGGGGAGGGCGAATGTAACACGCTAAATATCTCAAAACATATAATAGATATTAACACCAATTTTGGATATATGATGAAGAATGATATTTGGAATATACACATCCATGCCCTAAGAGTACAGATATGCAATAGACATAGATAGTGAAGAAAATAACTTTTCGATACCCTAAAGTAACTTTTCCTTACTGACTTAAAATTGTAATATAAACACTCCCTTTGCAAGTATGTGCTTGTTCGATATTTTAATCTGTACTTCGACCTTTTTTAAACAAATATTGATCGTTACTTGGCACTTTTAAGCGTCTCGTTAGTCAAAATTTATAATTTAAGTTGAAAAGCATGGTCGGGGGCGATTGTAACATCGGCAGTCGGGGTCGGTTTTACCGCAACAGAACCGAATAGGGACAAAGAAGGCGAATAATATTGTCTTATTTGCATGAAATCATATAGCATAGCACAAGCAAACCAAATGAAAAATGGGCGCAATATACTGAATGTAAGGATTGAGAAGATGAAGAATGCACCAGCCAAAACGTCTTTTATTTCTGCCACAATTGCGATACCACATAATTTGTTATAGATTTTACTTTTTTCATTTGTTATTATAATTTAAATCAATAAATATATTAATTTTGTAAAGTTATATTTGTGCTATTATCGACTCCATGCAGTGTTACAACCGACCCGGGGTCAGGGACGGTTGTAACACTTTCTCCGCTTCTCATTTTTTATTAATAACCGGAATATTACTTGACATACAGCGAAACTGTTGTGGCTCAAATAATGTCAGATAAATAAGTAACATTTTCGTAAAAAAACTTTTGTTGTAACTGTAATAGTTTTTGCGTAATCGTATTCCAAAGTCAAAGTGTTACTACCGCCCCCGGTCTACCCTACTAACAATCTAGAGATATCTGGTCTTATTTTGTATAAACTATAACTATCAGGCTTTACGTTCACGAAGTTCGTTTGGTGATACTGTTATTTTTTGTTGAGTTATACCACAAAATGTTCGTCAATGCAAAATGGACTTCTTGCCCCACGCACGGGGCAAAAAGTCCATTGCATAGGATAGACAATCCCTAATGTCTTTTCGTGTAATATTAAACTAAATAAGTAAAGAACTCTATTCAAATCAACAAATATTTATTAAACCAATTCATTTTGGTACACAATATTGAAAGAAAGCATGACTTCTTTAACAAAAAATAAAAATATAAGTCAGAGTCTCACTTTGAACTGAAAACTAATAAAAATCGCGCAACTAAGACAAAAACAGTATTTAAAAACTTTGGCATCATTTCTTTATACTTTGGCCATCTTATTATGCAAACAAATAATATAATATATATAGTTTCAGTCTGACGAGGGGAGGCCGCGAATGGGACGAGCGGTTTTTTAACGAAACCGGGCAGAAAATGTTGAGGCTGATGTGTATAAACAAAATCCAGAATATTAGCTGTGAATGGCCGGTCATTTTTATAAAAAATTATGAACAGTAAAATTATGAAGTCGTCGAATCGATTTTATACTTCTTTAAGTGGTAGATCTTGATGAAAGGAATACAAAAGTCTTATGTGTTATTGGCATAGTATCAATAATTTAACCAGAAAATTCCATTTTTGTTTCGACGACTTCATAATTTTACTGTTTAAAGCCATTTTTTATAAAAATGGCCGGCCATTCACAGCTAATATTCTGGAATTTGTTTATACACATCGGCCTCAACATTTTCTGCCCGGTTTCGTTAAAAAATCGCTCGTCCCATTCGCGGCCTCCCCTCGTGAGTGACTTTTTGCCCCAACGGTACCTCTATAGTTTATGCGATATTTACGGTAGAAAATATTATCATTTACAAATAAACAATATCATGTACACATTACTAAAGGAACATAGAATCTTAACGTACTTACCTGATACGCTGATAAACTTTGGATTACTTCGTAGAAAACAATAAAGATGACGTATTTATTTCACTTTTTGACACGTATAATACTAAAGGCGTCGTGTAATCCGAACCAACATCCAGGAGCGACTGGCGACTCTGTGGTTACCTCCGTTTCTTCTCGCCTTTTACATAGTATACTGCGAAACTCGATACATTGTTTAGGAACAGAGATATTCAATTCTGGACTTTTTACCCGCCGGACTTTTAGCCCCACTCTACCCTACATTAAAAATTAAACAACAGAAAACCACACTTACTGCCATCCCCTCGTGCAATACCTGTCAATGATCGATAACTCTATAAACGCCACACTGTTTATCGGCAACCTTACATCGTGAACCGCCGACACACGGATACACAGTTGGAGCATCTACTCCCGTTTCACACATACGAAACCTCGGTAGAAAAATATACATCTCCTTTCGCTCGATATTTGCATACCATTTCCGCCTCGCCAAGCGATAAGGCTGAAAATCGGCTGGAATCTGTAGCGCGGTAACCCTGTATCAAGCGGAGTAGAAGAAGAATACTTGAATAAACACACGCCGAAATGTGTGTTTGCTCGATATCGATAAATAAACAGTGAACTTAAGAACGAGAACACGAAGAGAAGGGAAAATAAAGAAAGGCAGGAACCTGGCGTCGTTGCAGAGGTGGAAAAGCAACGTGGTATGATAAATCTTCTTCTGGAAAGCTCACCTCATTTCCGTCCTTATTTCTTAATAATTTCATGAGACGTGGCATTGCTGGAGACTATCCAGCGAGGCGCTCGAAATTATTCAAGGGAGACTTTAGTCTTTAGAACGAATACTAGGTCCACCCCTAATCTGAACTTAATTCACAAGGGAAGAAGTCAAATTTCAGGTCATCAATTTGCTTCAAAATTTCCCCACGATTAGTGTACGAGTGAAACAACTATTGTGGAAATTTTTTTGCGCAAGTAAATTTGAATGTTCTGCTTTTTCTTGGCTCTCGATATACAGGGTGTTCGGCAACAGGTTGCAGAAATTTTAAGAGGGGATTCTAAATATCAAAATAAGACGAAATTGCATCCGAGGCTTCGTTTCCGAGTTATTAATTGTTGTAAATACGGGTGAAAAGTTTCTGACGCGGTTGACTGCGCGCAGTAGTACATAGTTAGCTAGGTCAGGCACGGCGGGTCAACTAACTGCATAGGAAGACCCAAATAGAAATTGATGACCATCGGTTGCTATATTTTCACATATTATTGTGGAGTTGGTTCTGGAGAAATTCTAAGAGTTTCCTTAAATTGGATCATTTGGTTCTCACTCTTCTGGAAAGAGCCTGTCTGAGCTGCCAAACGGTGAGGTAAGGGATTTTGACACATATAACGACACTTTTATACGAGTTACTGCAGGAGCTACTTTTATTCGTTCGTACATCGCTATTCTCCCTGACTTTTCCTTGTCCGAATCCGCTTTATCCGATGGAAGTTTAGCATAAAGCTTTGGAAAATCGGATCCAGCAGGGAATAAAGATTAGAAGACTTACACGCTTCTTTCCAGCAACGGAAAGAAGGGACCGATCTTTCGTAATACCTGAGACGAGGCATAGAATGTACTGTACATCCAATGTAAATTGTTGGACAGATCGGAGGCTCTAGAATCCGCATACTATTTTCGTGTCGCATGCAACGTTATCAATTTAAATTGGAATTCCATCCCAATCCTACTAGCAGTTAGAATTCAGATATGATGCAAATTGAATTTTATCTACACAAAGAAATGCAACAAGCTTGCAATCCAATTTTGTTGTTAGCTTTTTCTCGAGTATAAAACAAAGTTGCAAACCTATCTCTCGCGAGTGCAACGAAGTTGAAAATGGAATTTCGACTTCGTTTGTAGCTGTATAAAAATGGGAAGGGGTTTGAAGTGATATGAGGGTAGTATGTACGTGGCGCGGAAATGTTAAAATACGGAGCGTCCCCGCTCGCGGCCGCGCTTGGAGCGGTCAGACTCAGTCGACTCATATTATATCACATGCAGCTGCAATACGCGCGCCCGTCACAAAGCCGGCAATTTGCACGAGTGCGTGCATCGTGAGCTAATTCAAGATCTCGCGAGAGCGAATTATATTTAAGGGAAGAAAGAAAAGAGAATTGAAACTATAGAATAGAGGATAGAGAACAGAAAAGTGTCAATGACAAGAGTCTAAATGTGTACTGAAAGGGAACCGACTTACACGGAGAGTATCCCAGGTGTCCGCCTCCGATTGCTTTGATTTTTAGATATGTTTTAGAGGACCGAAAAATAAGATATACGTGTTTTTTATAGCGGCCCGTTTTCATATTTGGGGGGGGTGAAACCACCCCTCAAATTTACAAGATTTTCAGGTGTTTATCTCCAATTGCTTTGGTTTTTGGATATGTTTTAGATTTTTAGAGGACAGAAAAATAAGAAACAGGTGTTTTTTATTTTGGCCTGTTTGCATGTTTGGGGGGTCAAACCACCCCTCAAAGCAAAGTTGGGCAAAGCTAATATCTAGATAACATCTAGTTAAAAGGTCCTTACGGTTAGTCGTTAGTCAAAGGGTGACTAAAGTTGATTTAGCTTAGCTTTAGTCGAGGCGCCAGAGCTGAAGCTGGTTAGTCAAGAGTCTTTCATCTTGGGTTGTGACTAACGTGGTTTCAGCTGTCATTCAATTTTTAGTCGAGGAAACGACTAACCGGCGAAAGCCTTTACGGCCTGACCCGCGCGCGGTCGCCTACCGGTCAGATTCTACAGAATCTGAATTTGTTTATTTTTCATCGTATCAATATGAAAGTGACGCCAATGGATTCTTGGTGTTCTCCCGATTAATTGGACAGAAAATAATTTAAATCGGACTATTTTTAACGAAACGGGTTTTGAATTCTGCAAACAAATTTCTCACTTAATATCCTTAATTATGGTCCGAATTATATCATTTTTGGGCCCATTTTCATCGGGAAGACATGAGAAATCGATTGGTAATACTTTTATTAACATTTATCAAAAACAGGCAGATTTTATGTGGCCCGTCGGTTTTATTGCTCTCGGCTGTGAACGGGCGGTCTACTGGGGCCCGAAGGTCCTCGCTCGCAAGCGGAGAAAGCAAAACGGTGGGGTGGGTTAACGTAAAGGCCCAACTAAAGGTTTCTTTCCAAAAGGCGTCTTAAAGAACTTCAAAAGACGTCTTCTTCAGGTTTGGTTTAGGAAAAAAAAATTTCACGGTTAGGAGAGAATCGAACCCAAACTTTCCGCTCACGAACCAGCCACTATTCGCACCCAGCCAACAAACTTCCTCGAAAATATTTGTAATTTATAGTTACATATCTAGTACTAAATGTTTATAAAAACATTCGACCTTTAGACTTAATCTTTCAATATCTTTCACAAATTTCACATTCGTCTTAAGACAGACGTCCTTATTACGTATTTATAAATAAGAACAGAAAAATCACAACGTGCAATATAATAACACGTTTCTGGATGTAGCAATTTTTCTGACGCGTTGTAAGATGACATTTAATCATCGTCGTAAATTTTTTGTTAATTAACCGACGATAGTAATTGTAGGCCCAACATTGAATATTCGTAGGCAAACTGTCGTAACTTTTTGTTAATTAACCAACCATAACAATTGCAGGCCCAACATTAAATATTCGTTGGCAAACTGTTGTTTTTTTGTTAATTAACCCACCATAATAATTGTAGGCGAAAGCATCAGAAAGAATATGTATGTACAATCTTTCGATTGTTGAGAAGCCTTTGGGCTCGGATTATCGGGAAAGACCTTCGGGCCCCAGTAGACCGCCCGTTGACAGCCGAGAGCAATAAAACCGAGGGGCCACATAAAATCTGCCTGTTTTTGATAAGTGTTAATAAAAGTATTACCAATCGATTTCTCATGTCTTCCCGATGAAAATGGGCCCAAAATGATATAATTCGGACCATAATTAAGGTTATTACGTGAGAAATTTGTTTGCAGAATTCAAAGCCCGTTTCGTTAAAAATAGTCCGATTTAAATTATTTTCTGTCCAATTAATCGGGATAACACCAAGAATCCATTGGCGTCACTTTCATATTGATACGATGAAAAATAAACAAATTCAGAGTCTGTAGAATCTGACCGGTAGGCGACCGCGCGCGGGTCAGGCCGCAAAGGCTTTCGCCGGTTAGTCGTTTCCTCGACTAAGAATAGAATGACAGCTGATCAACGATAGTCACAACCCACGACTAACGGCTCTTGACTAACCAGCTTCAGCTCTGGCGCCTCGACTAAAGCTAACTCAGGTAAGTTTTCCTCGACTAAGGAAAAAGTTGAAGTAGCTTTAGTCGAAACGTTATTTCAATCACTTTTTAGTCGAATGATGCCCAACTCTGCCTCAAAGTTATAAGATATTCAGCTGTCCGTCTCCGATTGCTTTGGCCCAAAACCAAAGCAATCGAAGGATGGCACCACCTATTCTCATGAAATTTGAGGGGTGGATTCACCCCTTAAACATGCAAACAGGCCAAAATAAAAAGACACCTATTTCTTATTTTTCGGGCCTCTGAAACATATCCAAAAACCAAAGCAATCGGAGTTCGTCACCTGAAAATCTTATAACTTTGAGGGGTGGCTTCACCCCCTAAATATAAAAACCGGCGGCTATAAAAAAACACGTATATCTTATTTTTCGGTCCTCTAAAACATATCCAAAATTCAAAGCAATCGGAGGCGGACACCTGGGATACTCTCCTTGTTAGTGGGCCGCAAATGCAAATGCAAAAGTTGTCACTCTCAACCAGCAAGGCTACCTCTACCCTAGATTCTAGACTATCACACTCTTGACAATAAAGGCCCTAGGTGGCACAATTTTTGAGGGACATGCAAACTCTAAAAATCTCCCGATTCAGATTGCAATAGAGACTACACGACCGTACGATGCCGACGGGACGCTAACATTCACCTTCGATGCACGGAAATTTCATTCTGCATGTGGCGCTCGATGTCACGACTTTACACAGCCTCGGCAAACCGTGACCTGAACCAGCCACCTGAGACCACAGAGCGGGCAGAGATGGACCGAAGCCCGGTATCTACGCGGTAACTGGAGAATTAGAGTGGTCATGAACAGGCGCACGTCATCGGCTTACGATGGTCTTCTGTGTAAAGCCGCAATAAGTTGTACCCGGCACAGTCGGCCTGGCGAGAACACCATGCGTGAAAGCAACGATCGAGGACGAACGACATTTCTGCAAAGGTGCATTTAGCACTCGTATTAAAAAGAACGAAGCGGAACAAAAGTATATCGCTCGCAGTACGCAACTGCATCTTTGAATAGATATCTAGAGCGAACCAAACTCACTGAATGTAAGCTTAGCTCGATCTAGACCCTTAACCTAGATCGTAGGCTTTAGCTTGATAAGGTTTCGCAAGGCACAATGCTTGGGAAACGTTATTAAGACCAGGCACACAAATATTTTTGGTCCATTTTCGCACCAATCCTTTATTCAATGTGAAAAAAATTGGAAAACGTCTTAGAACTGAAGTTCTTTAACCGAGACTTATTGTTAGGATTATGGCTAGTTAAAAATTGAGGAAGCGTGGAAGTTCATCTGCGATGTTTAAAATTTGTAGCTTAAAGTCATTTTGTAATTAATGTCGGTGCATTGTGATTTTAATATCGTAAGGAGAATTTTTATTACATTATAAATAGTTTCGGGATCATTTTAACTGCAGAATTCTCTCACGTTGATCTTTCGTTTCAAGGGCTGTTTAATTATCAGTATCGTTTCTCCATTGTACTGGTATGGCTTGTTAGCTTCTTCCTTCATCGTCTATCGACATGTTATCCAGTGAATTCGATGGAAATTGACCTGATCATTTTATCTCCCTGCCGGTCCAGAGCTATCGGTGAACAGTCCTTGTCGAGTTTTCCCTCGACCCGCGCGATATCTGTTTTCAGTAGCAAAAAGGATTATCCTTGGGTAAAGGTGTCTCGTGGACCGTGGTACTCACAGTCTCACAGGTACTCTGTGTAACAGGATGTCGACAGCAGTGGATTCCTGATGTAGGACAATACAGAAGTCGATTCAATAACTATTACTTACTGAAATACTCGTATTTTTCGAAACTAAGGGAGCACGAGAAAAGTTTCCGTATCGACATGTAGAACGAATAGCGATCGAGTGTGTTAAATTCGAGTACTTGTAGGATTACATAAAATTTAGAAGCTTAAGGAATTAAAATATCCCAAACGAGTATGTTAAACTGAAAAATCTTAATTTAGTTAAAATGGCAAGTAGAGTTATGAAAAGTAAAAAGTATTGTAGCTTATTTTGCAACGTTTCAACACTTGTGGGGGTGTCCCTTTGCGAAATTTATTTTATTTAAAAAATAAATAATGTGTAGCATAAATGATAAGTAAGCACATCCAAGAATTCTTATAATTCGAAATTTTTCTTGTACTGAATACGATTAAAGAATATAATAGTCATGGATAATAACTGTATTCCAAGAAAGGTACACGTATCACGTTTTTTTATAAAATTTTCGACATGTTGCAAAATTGAAAAAGAATAAGGAAGAATAGCGCGAATAGTGGGTTGCAGAATCATTTTATTTTCGTAGCTTACTCGACTATAAATTGATCGCTGCCTTGGATAGCAATGTTAGAGCCATGTTAACCTTGTATTGTCCTCTGTATAATGGTGTAGTTGAAATTGATGTCACGTTTGGAACACTTCGCCGAGTTTCCCTTGCAGAGTACACTCTCTAACTGCTTTCAGTGAACTACACGACGGATTATGCTTCGGTTGGCTGGCGCCGCAAGTACTTTCGTTACACAGTACCCAGTATCCAAGTAGACGTACTGGAATATTTTTGCGCGAAGGACGAGGAAAGGCCTGAAACTTTTACGATGAAAATCCTTTCATCGGATTCTTTGGCGAATTCTAGAGGTCTCCTCCTTTATTCACGCGTGAAACGCTCTTCCAGTGGGCAAAAACGTACAGAGAAATTAAACAGTGCAATTTGGCTAACAATTTTTTACTCTTTAATGGACGATTTTCAAATGGTTCTCGGGTAATTTAAATGCAGATTTAAATCATTTTCAATGATTGAAAATTTTGAATGTAAATTTCAACTGCCTCCTTTTTTTAAAAAACATTCCCTCTGATTGTCAATTTTTTAGTGACTTTTCGATATTTTGTGATCTGAATATTTTTGGACACCCTGTACTGTAGGATATAATGCTACTGTTATAGGTCGTGCACTGACACGAATACATAATCTCTACGAGGAATCATTGAAAGGCGAACTGAAGTAAAGAAGGGGTTGCAGCAATGGTTAATTGGTTCCTCAGGGAACAGATCTCAGAGAAAGATTTCGTGTTTCACCCTTAACATCCTTTTCGACGACGTGTCCAACGATTCACCGTTATAACCAAGATGTCTGCTTATTTATAGAATCTTCCACTGCGAAATGTGCAGTTACAATAAAATGCAGCCACTTGAGTTAAATTAAGAGAACAGTAACTACTTTAAAACAGATAATAAGTCGTTATAGAAGCTCATTGTTTATGAAAATTTGAGCCAATTTAGTATAAAAAAAAAACATAATAATATTGAAATAAGTAAGGAAAAAATATAGTTATTTGGATAGAAAATTTAAAATCGTTTAAAAAATTCGCAAAATTTTGTATTCGATTAATCTGACAAAACGAAAGATTCATCGTCTCAATTGATTATCCTCGCGATAATGGAACACAAATGGAATGAACAAACCGCGACTTTATGAATCTATAGGCATTTCGATGTGTCCGCCCGAGCGCTATTAGCTAACGAGGATTACAGAGAGTTTGCGGATTATGAACTAAACTGAATAATGCCCATTCGGTCACATTAGTGTTAATACTCTGAAACAATATTGTTTTAGTGACTACTAGGGCTGTTATATATACGTTCACGAGACTCTTGACGTGAATAATTGTTTAAACGGAATTTTATTCGTCACGTGTGCCATTTTCCAACTTTATTCGCAAAGAGGGCTTGTTAAATTTTAACCCATTCCCTTCCTCCCTTAAATGGATTCCATTAAATATTGTAGTGGGTTAATCCACGGGATGTCGATAACTTTCCGTACTGGATGTCAGGGACTTTGATGAAATTGAAATATTTATTTGCAATGGCTAATCTTCTTCGATTACAATAAATGGAGAATGAACTTCGTACTGATAGTTTCGGAGATAAATATTCATTTATAGAACCTGTCTTTTATTAGGAACCAAAAATGGCGAATCTTGGCAGGCTGTATTTTTTTAAACAAATTTAAAATCAGCAAAATGATGACTTAAACACTCCCTAATTTTACATGGACTATATCATACTTCAATTTCATCAAAATCCCTCGTGCCAAATGTAAAATTAATCGGTTTGATGTCGAACGGTTCTACCATGGAAAAGCATCAAAGTTTCAATGTTTCTCAATAGTCACGAGGGAAGTCGGAAGTAGGAAGTCGATGCAAAATTCGAATCACACACGTGCAACCAAATTATCTAGGAATAACAACAAATTCAATTTGAAGAGTACACGATAATAAAAACTACATATCAATTATACTACCCATACACGGAAGTACAAAGTTACTAAACAAAATTTTCTAAGAAAAAACGTACCCTTTGCTGATGGTCTAAAAAATTTTATTCGATTAAGAAAAATTGGGCGATGCAGCAGTCCCTTTTAATCTTCGTATTTCCCCATACCTTACAAGGCACCATTGAATGCCGTCAAAGTTTACAGTTCGCTGGTGTATTTTCTCAGCAGTTTACTCGACGTGCCACTTCGTATGCTGAGAAAATTACCGCTTCCCGTGTGTGCAAACATACCAGCATTCCAAAGTATACATTCATTCGCGATTATATGTCTGTAAAGTTGTTTTCCTTGATGCTCCCCGGCAGCAGGATTAAAATGTGGCGTTCAAGCGAGCATCCTGCGTGTACAGAAGCATATTACGTTTGAATACTGGATCGTGGGTTGCAAAAAAATTGGCGCGTGGCAGGTAGAAATTTCTTGAATTATAGAGAGTGGTAACATACTTTTAATCAGATAATAATAAATTTTATTTTATAAAATAAAACCAGATTTTAAAATAAATTTCTGTATCGTATAACAGGTATTATTCTCAGATAAACTGCAATTTTGAAGAAGGCAATTAGAGCTAGCCAAAGCACTTTGTCTGACAATGATATCTGTTATACAATAGATGCTAGAGGAATTTGTTATAAAATCTAGTTCTAGTCTTGCCAGTAGTAACTGAAATTTCTTTCACTTGTTTTCATGCACGATCAAAGTTAAGGTGCTGGAGTGAAAGCCTTTGGAAATAGTTGATTTTGAAAATGGCAAAGGAACTACATTTGGTAGCTTAGGTTCACTCCAGGTTATTAGCCTTGAAATCTATAAGTCTACGAGGAATTAAATACATCTGCATTATGTTTTTAAGGATGTGTTGACGTTGAAGTTTAACTCGTTAATTAATCAGCTGGGAAAGTAATATTGGAAATGCTAACCACAGTGCTGGCACAATATTCACCGAAGTTTCCTTCTAAACGCGAAATTCAATTTCTAAGCAATGCAGTATAACGCAGAATTCGATAAATAATAGTAAAGATCAACTTACATCCAACGCATGAAATTTGATAATTAAATAATCACCCGCAAGATCTTATTTGCATTTTAAGTTCAACGTGCCATTAGGTACTCTCAACACTGTGCGTATGAAAAAACTACGTATCAAGGAAAATGGATTTGCGGTATGGAAAATTTTTATTCGGAAAAATGATCGGCACTATTGTTGCTCGAAGTGGGGGAAGACATTTATGAGAGGTTGGCAAGCCTCCCGGCGAAGGGTGCCCGGTTAATGAATTTCAGCTTATGTATGCATCCGCCATCGCTGCAGCGAGTGAAATTTCTGTACGGTCGAGCCTTTATCCTGATTAAATTCTCTGATTTACTATCACCGTTACGGAGGTACGTGAGAAAGTGCAAATCCTATTTGCATAACACCACGGCCGCCACGGATCGATAAAGAAATATCGCGGCGTTCCACGAGCGGCGATTCCGTTTCCGCCGCTAAAACTTTTTTCCAAGTGGAAAAATAGAGCCGCGGTACAATGTGTCTTCTGACGCGCTTACTACGAGATGCTCTCCCGCGAGTTGCAATGCAGATCCGTATCCGATTTTAGTTGGCTCGCTTCGACACAGTCTCGCGACTTCGCCGGAACACAGGGAATTCGATACGGACGAACCGTCAGGAAATCGCTGCACGTGAAACTTACATATGATATTGAAAGTTTTACACGTTCAGGGAACTATCGCTGGAAGAACTGCTAGGGAGAAGTCATAGAGCGATAAGGTGTACTTCATTTTATTCAGATTTCAGGGACTCGCCACCTGGAACATGGGGCTAAGTCTACTCTAAGTGGTAAGACGAGTTAATACGTCGTTCGAAAATTTCCTTACGTTGGGTATGACGAGTTAATACGTCAAGTGAAAATTCCTGCACGTTTGGTATGACGAGTTAATACGTCAAGAGAAAATTCTAGCACGTTTGGTATGACGAGTTAATACGTCAAGTGAAAATTCCTGCACGTTTCGTATGACGAGTTAATACGTCAAGAGAAAATTCCTGCACGTTTGGTATGACGAGTTAATACGTCAAGTGAAAATTCCTGCACGTTTCGTATGACGAGTTAATACGTCAAGAGAAAATTCCTGCACGTACGGTACGACGAGTTAATACGTCGCTTCAAAATTCCCCCATATGGGGCACGACGAGTTAACTCGTCGTTTGCAAATATCTTCGTATAGGCCACGCCGAGTTAACACGTCATTTGGAGATTCCTCCACGCGTGCTAAGACGAGTTAACTCGCGATATGAATATATCTTCGAATATATGTGGGATCAGGAACCCCCATAGCATAAGAGGCGGATACGGAAGAACGAGAATGGGGAAGTCGGCGGTAGCCGAGGTGGTTAAGGCGGCTGGCCAGCGCGCAAACCTAAAGATCGCGGGTTCGAGTCCCGCTGAGGCGACTTCCTTTTTTCCGTGATCCTACATATATGATCCTCCGCGTTGTATAAAACCAATTGACTAGGGGCTGTGTTCGGGTGCTCGAATATTCGGGCGGCTTGAAGTTCGGACCGAGCCGGGACTCGGTTTTCGAGCCGAGCCGGATACCCGTAAAATTCGGGCGGCCCGAAAAATCCGAGTAGCTCGAATTTGTTTCGGGCGGCTTGAAAAATCCGGGTAGTCCGAATCGTTTCGGGCCGCCGGCGTACGTCTTGAATGTGGTTCGAACAGTGCGTACAAGGCGTACGGATTTTCCGAGCCCGGATTTTTCAAGCCGCCCGAAACAAATTCGAGCTACTCGGATTTTTCGGGCCGCCCGAATTTGACGGGTATCCGGCTCGGCCCGGTCAGTTATTCGAGTACCCGAACAGCTCTACAATTGACACCTCGGGAAAATCTCAAAATTTCACTCGTACGAAAGAAGTGAATTTTATGCACTAAGTTTTCAAGACTATTGCTATAGAAAACAGAAGCTCCCCCGAGGAATACCTTTCTTCCGTGAAAAACCACCGGCTAATTACTGGCACGTCTTACATTTCGAAGCCCGTGCCCCGCTGTCCAGAGGTTTCAAATCATGCGTGGCCGCAGACCCAATCGTCGCTCGCCGAGGCAAAAGTGCTGGGCGGTGAAATCGAGCCGTGATATTCGTAATATCTCGGTTCACGGGCGTCGTAGCCGCCGCCGCGACGTGTCAACGCGATAGGATCGTTTCCGGTGGGGATCCAGTGAATAATTCGGCCAATATTGTCTGGTATTCCGCGAAGGGTGTTACGCGACGACGTCTCTCGAGGCGTCGCGTCGCGTCGCGTCGCGTCGCCGAGAGCGCCTGTGCGTGCACGTCGACGTCCACAGTTACCATAGCGACTCTTGCCAGAGGATATAGTCCCGGTGGGTGCCTGTATATCTCGGAACAAACCATGCCACGAACCAAGCGCCGCGGACAATACGGCATCGGGCACTGAACGGCGCTATCCATTGTCTTTAATGCATTGTTCGCGATTTATTATATCGCCTCGACGCGATACGATTGGCTTGGGAGTATCGGTTAAATATTTGCGCGCAACGGAAGGGACGGCTGGAAATCAACGCTCTAAACGTTGAAAGGGGAAAGTGTGACGTGCTCCTGGGAACGTTGTACTCCGCGAGATAGGATTTACGAGGGAGCACGGTGAAAGGATCTTGCGAGACGTATTTCTTTCTGAAAAGTGATCTTCGAAGGGCGGGAGTGGGCTGATGATTGAAAGCTTGGAGTCACTTGATTTTCATTGAAATCACGTTGTATGGGGAATTTACTTCCGATTCCAAGTGACATTTCATAGTAGTCGTAATAGTAGCAGTGATAATAGATTAGCAATGATAATAATATTATTTACTGAAGTGGATTTTCATATTTTATGCAGATACTGAGAGAACCCTGACTGCCCTTAAGGGGTTAGGCCACCTTGGACGGAGCAAAATTGCAGTCATTTTCGGCATTTTTTTTTAGGAAGATAATAAAATAAACAGAAAATTTAATATGAAGCCTGTTATTATACAACTCTCGCCGGAAAAAATTCGTATTTTTTTTCTTACAAAATGGCGGCGGTAGAGCCGTGATACGCAAGATCTTGTGGAGCGACGTTTTCCACGGTGTTCAATCTCACGGCTATACCGTTTGACTTCGAACAAAAAACCAAAAAGATTTATTTTCTGCATGCCTAAAACTATGGAAGTACGTAGGGAAATCCAGAAACATTAATTTGTCTCGAAATGGTGACCATGGAGAGAAAAAGTGCATTTTTTTTTTATAAAAGTGTCAATTGTACAGGACATATTCAAGATATCGCAAAACCGCTACGTACTTCTATAGTTTTAGGCATGCAGAAAATAAAGCTTTTTGGTTTTTTGTTCTAAGTCAAACGGTATAGCCGTGAGATTGAACACCGTGGAAAACGTCGCTCCACAAGATCTTGCGTATCACGGCTCTACCGCCGCCATTTTGTAAGAAAAAAAGTACGATTTTTTTCCGGCGAGAGTTGTATAATAACAGGCTTCATATTACATTTTCTGTTTATTTTATTATCTTCCTAAAAAAAAATGCCGAAAATGACTGCAATTTTGCTCCGTCCAAGGTGGCCTAACCCCTTAATTCACAGAATGGTTCCAAAGTTTGGACGACGATGTATGAAGGTTAAACATTAAATATCAAGAACAATTTAACAATTCTAGGTATTCCGTGCGTCAGTATCAAAAAGGAGGGAACGTTTCTTCAATCAAAGACAAGACGAAATGGCTGTATAAATTTTACTACTAATTTTATCTGCCATAAAAATTCTCCACCATACGTGCGCTTGACTAGATTTCGATTTAACGAGTCTACTGCAGGGGTATTCTCTTTAAAATCGTAACGGTTACTGCTGTACATTAGGTTAGCTTTGGAAATTGTCTTTGGATCATATATACGGTGTCGAAGAATATCTGCCGTAGACTTTCCTGCTCGATGATATTGTCTGCATTTAACTGAACTCGGGATATTGAACAGGCGGTGGACACGAACTATTTAATAGGATATAGATTGGGAATACTCAGCAGAATATAGGCGAATATAGACGGCTGAGATGAACATTGAAACCAAACTTCGTAGTTTGGGCAAGTGCTGGTGGAATTTTGACGCATCACTAGCGTTGCTAAATACCTTAAACAATGTTACTGGACTAGAATCACGTGTATCGTTGTCTGAGAGCTCTGTAGTCCAAATACATACGTATTCCCGTTAAATTTATCTGGACGTAGCAGGTGGTAATTGTAATTGTTAGAAATTATTTATAATATTTTCCGATAATGGCTCTTTCACAGATTTCTCTTCCATATTTCAAGAGATTTTTCATAAATTTTGCAATGTCTTCTTTTGTTTCTTACCGCGTGAGCCCTACTATATACATATATATAGTTTCCGAAGAAATATAATGTGTTTCTATACATATTATAGTAGCAGTATATATATTATCAATTAATTCTGTAGTCAATTATGTAAGAGTATGTGTATGTGTGTGTGTGTGTGTGAGACGGTCACCAAGCTGTTCCGCTAGACATGTAGGCTCGAGGAGACGGATAGTAACAGCGCCCGTTAAAAACGCCTAGCAACAGCGATCGTTTCGGCGGAGACCGGCGTTCGGTAACAATCGCCTGAATTCGGGATTCGCACGCGAGACGACGCACGCACGTACGCACGCAGTCTGACGAGACAGTCGAGTCGAGACGGACTAAGATGTGTATAGACCATTCTACATTATTAATAAATCACTACCTCTAATATTAAACGCCCATTGTCGCCCTCAGTATACCATCCTTTACAATTAATTCTGATGGCAAAATGTGATATGTCACATTATCAAATAAATAACGATAATATCTTACAGTATCAAACAAGTATCGATAATTTCGTTAGGTATCAAACGGGTATCGATACCTTCGCGAATTACCAAACCATTCTTGATTCAGTATAGTATTGGTTTAGTATCGATTGAAGAATAATCGGGTTCAATAATTGATACCAAATACCTAAAGTTTCGATGCGCATCGATATTTGCTATTGAGTACCTACTTTGGTATCAAATTGATTGAATACCATCGGTATCGGTCCAATCACAAAGTCGGCATGATGCATTCGAACTCTAATCTTTCCCGCTAAATACGACGAACAGGCAATATAACCTCAGCATCGGTTATGTACCATAGGGGGAATCTCCACAGCGTTGAAACCTATCCTCCAAACAGGTTCATATCCGATGCTTGCATCGTAACAAGAAGCATACAGGTTCAACTACGTAATAGGATCCACTGATTGCATCTACGGGAATGAAGAGTGATCTTTGACAGGGCGAACGCCGACGAATCTGTTTCGGGACACATTCAGCCGGAATTGCAACGTGGCTGTTGACGACGGGGAACTCATCGGTTGGTTTGTTGCTATTGAATGAGCTTCTAACCTCGTCCCATTTTCATTCGAAGAATTACAACATTTAATTTCGTACCCTTTGGCAGAGAGTTTTCTTTGGGGTGAAAGGGAATTGAATGAGTTGAAGACAAGAATCTGAATATTCTTTACAATTTTTTTGGGACAACGGATGATTGTTATTTGCAGCGAAACATGACGTACACAATTACATGGATGAATTGGTATTTAATACAAATTCGTACCCTTTGGTACAGATTATTCTTTAATTTGAAAGGGAATTGTATTATAGAAAGCCTAACTCTGAAAATTCTTTAGAATTCTTGGGGACGATGGATGATTGTTATTTGTTGCTCAAAGAGGAAATAATTACATGGAAAATTTGTACGATGCAATTTCCCACCGCTCGCAGAGATTATTCTTTGGGATAAAATGAAAGAAGCTTATGTAAATATTAATTTTGCATCTTCTGGAATATTTTTCGGAGGGTGCAGTCGATCCGAGATGTAATTTAAAAATGGAATAGTTATATCAAAGAATTGTACAATTCAGTTCCGCTCCCTTCGTAGAGATTATTTTTTGGGGTAAAATAAAAGTGGATTATGGAAAGTTATGTTAAATCTGAATCTTCTGGAATATTTGTAGGAGGGTGGGACCATTCTGATTTGTAATTTAAAAAGGAAATAATTGTGTCAAAGAATTATACGATTCAATTTCGTCCCTTTTATTGAGATTTCTCCTTGGGAGTAAATAAAAGTGGATTATGAAAATGTTAGGTTTGAAAGTTCCTCAAAATTTGCTTGAAGACTGTACCGTCAATTATTTATAACTTAAAGAGGAAACAATAGATGCAAGAATTGCGTCTAATAAGTTTTGGTGGAAAATAAAGTCTACGAAGTGAAGCCTGTATTTTATTTATGCGTTATTCGCCGTCGTAAGTACCACAGTTTTCACTTGACTCTCAGCCTGCAACTAATAGTCAGAATAAATCATTCTAATTGTAAGTTGCATGCAGCAAAATAGGCGCCAATTTGAGCGCAGCAAGTAGATCAGAATGAGTTTAGTCAGCCGGCATTCATCATCGACTTTTCTTGCTGGGTGAAGTACCTAATTGCGATTTATGGTTCTTTCATATTGTTGTTAGAAACTTTACAAATGCTGGATAGTAAACGTAAACCTTGTGAGCTAAAACACTAATAAAGGAATAATCCAAGATGTCAGCTGATAAATTAATTGAAAAAATAATTCACAATCCTTTTAAATAGCCTATTCGATTATCAGAATTTTAACTTCCTAAAAGTACACGAACATATTTGAAAACTGCAAGACATTTTAAAATGCTGTATCAGCAGCAAGTATTGACATCGCACCACATCTCTTTCATAGAATTATTATTATTACTATCAATCGTCTTTATTACTCAAGAGGAATATTCAGGAGAAATCTGTAATACATAAATTCGTAATAAATTAATCTACAAGTGGGTCCCCTTAAACATTAGACAATATGTTAAAAATATTAATGACCTTTTAATATCTTGAAAATATAATAGAAGTTTCAATATTAATACTGTATGCAATTAAAAATCACGCTGTATTACTATTTTAATAAAAAAAATTATTAAAATCATTTTTCGAGGATACTTTATATTAATTTAAGCATATAATAAATAACTCTGAAAAAATAATTCCGATTCGGGTTATGTGATAGTCTTAGTTGCAGGTGGGCCCCCTTTTTCCTCTGGCAATCAATATTTTTAGCGGGGCTACAGTATGACCACTGTTAATAAGCCTAACCATATGACAAAAACTAAAACTAAAACTAAACGAAATAGAAGTAGAAATTCACTTAAATTAACCATTGCCTCCCGAAAAATAGTACCTATTTGAGTAACTTGCTATCTTCCTGCCGCTAGTAACGCTAAACTGCTGGAACTAATCTGCTGAGCAGACATTTCCGACAGCATATTTATTCAATCTTTTCACTCCACTTCGTGTCTCCACCTCCCTTAAGGTGTCCACCACCCCTTTTCTCCTATCCATCGCCATCCTCACAATTTTCACAATACTGCATTTTTCCGCGACCGCTAACGCAGCGAACCGTGCCGTTTCATCAAACCGCGCGTCCCGCTTGCCGTGGAGTATCCTCGAATCGCGGCGGCAAATTTTATTTCTCAGGAACGAACTGCACAGGCCTGGTCTCTCGCAAATTGAATTCCGCCGGGGGAGCCCACTCGCGTTCGTATAAAACGCGGCTCATTAGGGCGGCGGGCAGCATTGCTACACACCGCGGCTATGTTCCATTAACTCGGACGTCGCGGGCAAACGGGACGTTCGATAACCGCGGGCAACAGCTGAAAACGTCCTGCCACGTTTTATCGATGTTTATGCTTACGTCGAACGCCCGTGCGCCGGAATATCAGCCGCAGAGAGGCCAAATGTGAAATCTAGCCTGACCGTCCGCCACCCCAGTGCCGCGATATTTCTGGCGGTGGCATTAACTCGAAACTGGCCTGCAGCTGCAACGGGCCTGGATTTTTCCTGCCGCCACGATTCAACCGGGAAATCACCGTTCCGTCCAGTCGATCTTCCCGCGGTGCTCGGCTACCGTAATCACGCTTGTGGACGAGATCGTGGCTGTTTCGTGGCGTTGATTCGAGTATGGATAAGGTAGAGCGCGGAAAGGAGGCCACGGGCTTCGGTTGCTTTCAGTTTCATCGACAGCTTGCTTTTTTGGAATCGCGTGAATTAATGTTGATTGCGTGGTAATTTGTGTATTTTCTGGAAGCTTCGCTGGCGTTTGAATGGTGGTTGGTTGGTTAAAATGTTACAATGGGTAGATTGAGTACTGTTTTGTTATGTTGGTCTTTGACTTTTTAATGTTAGGCCGGTGAAAAAGTTCGTTCGCTTTGTTAAAAGGGAAAATATGTTACATGTGCTTTTAAGGAAAGTATTTTCCTTGACTATGACCTTTTGACAGTTTTTTGGCAAAAGTACAAGTAGGTGTAGTGGAAACAGACATTTCTGTGCACTTAAGATCACCTAACAGAGATCGAACGAACTTTTACCTTTACCTGATGGATCATTTTGCTGGATTGAATTTAACAACAGTTAATGGGTAACTAGAGAAATTGAAACTAATATTGGTAGCTCATCGAAACTTCGATTAGAATATATTTATTTTCTTAGTATTTAAACCTATTTCGACGATATTATAATACAGAAAATTATTTATGCAAGTACAATAAGAACTAATTAAGAGTTATGTGTTTATCGACATTATAAAACACTGAGTACCACACTAAGATCGTCACCTAAATTCGTCAACATATGATATTACGTGAATAATAATTAATTAATTATATTTCCTATTTATCCAGTTCCCGGTAAGAAAATTAACAATTAAATTAAACGGAATAACTCATATTACAACAGAATAAGTCATATGAAACCAATTAAATCCCCAAGAGGTTCCTCTGAAATTAGACACATAAACAATAACTCTCACTACATAAAATCAATCTCCCAACTTACATATTTCAACAAAGAACACATCAAGTTCTTGCAAAATTACGGCACGTTCAGTGGTCTAAACAACGTACATCGAGGGAATATTTCGCGTGTGCTCATTTTCCTTAACTGGCATGATACAAACACAAGCGTCGTTCGTAAACAAATGAGGGTTTACGGGTAAATACCGAATTCGAGATACCTACCAGGCTGCTGAACTTCAATTAATTTCCCGATTAAATATTCCCTGGCATCGGCCCACGCCACGGGAGCCTCTATATTTCCTCCACGAAAGAAGACTGAAATATAATCGGTCGGTTTCTGGGGACCAAGCTCAATGCGTGAAACGTAAATTTCCTTTCGTGTAATTAGGATAATTAAACAAGAGAGCTCCATTGCGAAGGATCTCATTCCGCGTTTCGGTCGTTGCCTCCACTTCTGCTTAAAACATTCGGTGCTGCGTCGCCCATACACAGGTGGCAGTCTTATCCGCGCGATTACTACTTAGAAATATTAATTTAGACAGTTGTAACTTATGTTAATCCTCTCCTGGCGGAAACGGAGCCATTTTGACACATCACAGATATCAAGTTGCGCGCGGTACTTGCGTATTATTAGTGTTACATATTTCTTAGAGCAAGTAAGAATTTTAGATTATCACCAGATCAGAATCTAATATAGAAGCTTGTTTTGTGGAATTTTTGCGGAAATTGATTCATTAAAAAGTTGGTAAAAAGTAAGTTTATTTAAAATTAGAATTACTGTATACGCTCTTATAGAGCTTTTGACAAATATAGCACGACCGTCAACACGAGAATTGCTCGATATTGTATTCTCCGTTAAATCATTATGATCTGCGCGAAAATTGTGTTTTATTCATGTTAGATGTATGTGTATTGCAATCGAGTTGAAACGCTAATAATTATTGATAATAGAATTTCTTCGACGAGCTGCAATCTCTTTACAGTTAAGCTGCAAATGACGATTAATTTCAAACCCGATATAACGAGGCTCGAATTTAGTATGGCTACAATTTGCGAATTTCGAAGGATTTCGCTGTGGGAATTGTGAAAATTTCAAATTTACGATGTATTTTACTGTTTCGTGTCTAAGTCTCCATCCCCTATTTTGAAATTTTTAATGTTTCATCGCTTGAAATTGTCAAATTATTTACTTTGTCTAAATTCCTTTGTTAATCTCAATTTACATTCAGTCACGACTCTTTTTCTTTGAAAACTAACAGCTAAATCGTCTCGTTATTTAATTTTCAGTAGTGGAGTCAAGCTATTTGGAGTTATTTCAAGCTTTTTTATGTTACTTTGTGAGTAAATGTAAGAAACTGCAGGAGATCTTCTAATTTAATTTCTGATTACATGTAATCACAGCAGTTACAGAGTATAAATCTTCACGTTACTGTAACAATATCCAACAAATAATAACGACAACAACATCCTTATTATGCATAGGGAATAAAATAAGAAGTAAAACAGAAATAAATTCTATTATCTTAAATAACAAGATACAGTAGTGTATAATAGAATAAACACTACCACGTAACGTAATAATTTCAACTAAATGAAATACATTCCTTCTTAAACGAAATATCCATATTCTATGCTTCAATAAATCTTTCATTATCGTTGCACGGATTGCTGAGTTCTCATAAATCAATCCCGTTTCGGTCCGTTAAGTAGTATCGATTTGTTCAGCCGGCTTGCAAACATTAAACAATAATGAATGCTTAATAATTAAACTAAATGTTTTATAACGACAGATAATTAAACTCATGTTCGTTTACACGAAATATTGTGCACTCCGAATCATTTAAACGCAAGTGGATCGATGATAGTGAATCACGTTAGATTTAAGTTCAGGAAATTACCGCGCAGCGAATAGAATTACTGTCTGGCATAAATTAATTGCGGCCGACACAGAGGGTTACACGTGTTACGTAAGGCTAATAATTCACTTCTCTCAAAACTGTCAGACACAAGTAGCAATAATAGACGATAAATAACAGTTTGCAGCGAACACTGCACACATCGGTCCAAACAAGACATAGCTTTGCATAAAAATTTGAAAAATTTGGGTGAAAAAATAATAGTCTAGCAACACTACTCGTGAAGTAATATAAAACGAAATTTGGCTTATAAATCACTGAAACAACGATACAAGCAGGTAGGAGGGGATTCCTTATGCGAAAATAAATCAAAAGTGTAGAATAAAATTTTTTTATCCGAAGCTTAGCTTTCGAGAAAAACAACTTTAAAAAATTTTGTATCGAAGGTCTGGAGAAAGGAAATCCTTTGAAATCGATTTTCTTGAAAAATATTGAGTAGTGCGCTCGCAGCAGATTATTGCACAAGCTATACACTGTCTGTATGCAGATTTTGAACGAAATCGGTGAGCCGAATTATTTTGTGCAGTCCTCTTATCAGATGATAAACCGAAATCACGTTCATTAGTGGTGTTCGTGAAAAGTAGTAGAACCGGTCGTTATGTGGTCAGACATTCTGTACCGGTGAAAGTCTTGATCACTATTCATTATACATTTGTACCACTTTGTTTGCAGCAAATATGTATGTACTGATATTATTATTAATTATTAAGGTAAAGTAGTTTCAAAAAATTCTGCACAGTGTGTATTTTGTATAGTGTCTATGCAATATTATGCTGTACACTACTTAATTAAAATTTTTCCATTGAGTTTTTGTGGATTTAGGATGGTTTATGGCACTGGAAATGATTTTGGTACAAAGGCCGAATGAAAAACTTTAAAAAGGATCCTTTATCTGCTGGCTTATAAATTTACCATGAAATGTAATTATTTATAAATGGAATGTATAACATTTTTAAAAGATACGTAATATATTATTATATCTGATGAAAGTAATAAATTGTGGATTTATTTATGAATATTTATGTATGCGCAAATATAAATTATTTGGGATTCAAACAAGTATGGAGATGAACACATATAACACAAATTCTCGGATGAAATATTGAATCTACATCTGTATATATTTTTAGAAATACTTTGCTTTAAGGGGGAACACCACTGTGACGGCCGGAAAAATGAGCCCATTTTTAAGATTTTTTTAAGGAATAACTTACAGTTTTATTATAAAATTGTTATTACCTATCTTTAGAACAATGTCTTAAGAGACTATAAAAAAAAGTAATAGAAAAACATGCATAGATTTCCATATACAGTTAATCTCCTACACCCCTCACAAGAAAAACATAGGTCGCTTATCGAAACGATATCTCTGGAACGGCAACTCTGAAATCAAATTTTTTTTTTTTAATATAATCGGTATGAGTGTAGTTTCCGTTGTGCGTACCGATTTTTAAAAAAAAATATTTTTGTAAAAATGGAGCGCTTGGGAAGAAAAAGTTTCGAAAATCGGCAAAAAAATGGATAGTTTTTCGAGCGTATTTCAAAAAATATGTTTTCGATCAAAAAATCGGTACGCACAACGGAAACTACACTCATACCGATTATATTAAAACAAAAAATTGATTTCAGAGTTGCCGTTCCAGAGATATCGTTTCGATAAGCGACCTATGTTTTTCTTGTAAGGGGTGTAGGAGATTAACTGTATATGGAAATCTATGCATGTTTTTCTATTACTTTTTTTTTTATAGTCTCTTAAGACATTGTTCTAAAGATAGGTAATAACAATTTTATAATAAAACTGTAAGTTATTCCTTAAAAAAATCTTAAAAATGGGCTCATTTTTCTGGCCGTCACAGTGGTGTTCCCCCTTAATGTGCAACCAATTCGAATGATAAGAAATCACATTTTTATTTCCGATTTTAAATATTTATCTACCGCTGAAAATCACTTTAATTTGCAGTAGATTCTGGAAATTATGAAGTAATGAGATTTATAATATTAATTAATTCTCCTGTGTTTTAGTCCTCAATTTCGCTTTACATCTCATCTACTTTTGCTGTTACGCCTGTTACTAACAACGACCGAATAATAATGTCAACGCCAGCTTATAAACAAAATAGAACATATGTGAATAAAGCTTTCTGAAAATAAAACGAAGAATATTAAGAATTCCGTATTTAATTCGCCAATTCGTGTTGAAATAGGATACAAAACTCGATCTCGAAACCAATTCCCTCTTGAGGGATATCGTTGCATTCAATCTATCCATTAGAAACGGGCGATTACTCAGCGTGGTTCAATTTACCAAAACAATAGCAGTGTTCGATAATTTTGTTATCGCGCAGATATTACTGGCTACGTTATCGTTATCGCATCGATCTTCCAATTAACTGAATCTCGAGATTACTTGAAGTAATCGTCAGTTCACCTCGCCAATTACTGCAACCAGTACGTGTACTTTTATACTTTAGAGTACTTTAGACTCTCATTGCACAGGGATAAGACGAGAATTCAAATTTCAAAATTCATCTTCTGTTTTTTAATATCATCTGTCCAAGTTTCTCAACAGTAACACTATAAGCTTCTCAGAAAAGGCGTTGGAAAGTTATGAAACACTACTTTGTATACATAATTAACTACATTATTCATGTATATGTATCTGAAACGGATATTCTGCTAAAGAAATCCCAATTCGTTTTGTTGCCTACATTTTTTTTATTCCCATTCTATATAACTTTGCATCCCCACAAAATTTCGTGAACTATACAGGGTGGGCCAAAAGTCAACTCGCACTTTCGCAGAACAAGGGTTCAATTTTATTTCATCACAGTTGATTTATATGAAAAACAAAAAATGAGTAAGCAAAAGAATTCGACGACGAAACGTGACAGAGAAAAGCAGGTATTAAAGTAGAGGAGCGGTGTCAAGCATGCGCAAATTCTGAGCGACTACAATAATTCCAACATTTGTCTCGAACTGTGATTGAGTCAATAAAATTTCAAAATCCTTATTCGAACATCTTTCTGGCTATTTACGGTGCATCTGTGTTTACAATTTTTGGTGGGAATATTTTAAACGAAAATATATTTACAGAGCGACAGGCCTTTTTTTTGTCGCACCCTGTATGCAAGAACTTCCCAACTGATCGGATGAATTTCGCGTTTAATCCCTCCATACACGCGCGTGCACGCGAAATAATATGTAAATGCGTTGGCTTGGGTCAGGCGAATGGCGACGCGAACGCGGCGATTGACAAGCGAGAAAAGGGAAATGCCTTCTCCCTTCGTCATTTACAGTCACCGCGTTCCCAACAGCCACACTCCGTATTGAACTCTCGCCCCTTTGTACAATAATCAGTCGATCAGTCATCAACTGATGGTTGAAGGGGTGGACCGTGGCGCGAAACTTCTTTCTGCTCTAAACAGCCATGAGCTGGGGAATTTACGCGTTTCCCCCGTTCATCCCAGCGTTTCGATCGATTTTCTGGCTAGGTTGAAATCAGACGTGCTGGAAAATTGGTGGAAAACTGTGTGGAAGAGAATTAAAGTATTTCACTACTATCCATCGAAACTGGTTATTATTATTCAGCATTCGAACTGTGAGTCTGGGACTAACCGGTATAAGTGTAATATTCTGCTGACACAGGCTCGCGATATATTTCGAATAACGTGTCTTCGGCATAACTTATGTGCCCTAGTAGCATTTTTGGTTGGCCAACGGTTGCCAACAGTTGGGAATTAGTTGGGACATAGTTAGTGTTTGTGCCTACAAATTCCCAACACAGGGCCTACGGCAAAAAAGTTACGACAGTTTGCCAACGAATATTCAATGTTGGGCCTACAATTGTTATGGTTGGTTAATTAACAAAAAGATACGACAGTTTGCCAACGAATATTCAATGTTGGGCCTACAATTGTTATGGTTGGTTAATTAACAAAAAGTTACGACAGTTTGCCAACGAATATTTAATGTTGGGACTACAATTATTATAGTTGGTTAATTAACAAAAAGTTACGACAGTTTGCCTACGAATATCCAATGTTGGGACTACAATTACTATGGTTGGTAAATTAACAAAAAATTTACAACGATGATTAAATGTCGTCTTACAAACGTCAGAAAATTTGCTACATCAAAAAACCTGTTGTGATTTTTCTTTTCTTATTTATAAATGCGTAATGAGGACGTCTGTCTTAAGACAAATGTGAAATTTTAAGGAATGAGTCTAAAGGTCGGATGATGATATTTTGTAGAATATTTCGCGTCACTGCACAGTTTTCATAAACAATTAATAATAGTTATGTAACTAGAAATTATAAGTGTTTACAAGGAAGTGTGTTGGTCAGCTGCGAACAGCGGTTGCTTTTTGTAAGCGGAAAGTTTGGGTTCGATTCTCCTCACCGTGAATTTTTTTTTTTTCCTAAACCAGACCTGAAGAAGACGTATTTACGACGTCTTTTGAAGTTCTTTAAGACGCCTTCTGGACGTTTTTAAGACGTCTTTTGGAAAGAAGCCTTCAGTTGGGCCCAGTTGGGCCTATGGAAAGAAACCTTCGGTTGGGCCTTCGTGTTAAGTGACGTTGGGCCTACGTTGGTTACAATCGTTGGCCCATTTAAAAATAGCGCGACACTTCAACAGTTGGCCAACGGATAACACGTCATTGGCCCAACAAACTCCCAACAAATAAATGCTAACTAGGGTGGAGAGGGCCAGAAACGAAAACACACATATATCAAATTATAAGGCCCCCCCCCCTCCCTCTTTTTTGGATGCAACTAGTGATTAGTTTCCGATATATTTGCGTTTGAAAAATCGGTTATTAATAAGTTGTCCGAATCGAAGGCACTTAACGGGAATCGATCCCGCGACCTCAGGTTTTAGGAGTCAACGCTTTACGCACACTGCCACTGTATTACGCGAATAAATATTAATTCCGAGTGTCGACTATGACAACCGATTTTGGGTACCACAAATATGCGACACTGGTAGCAAACGCGTTAATTATTAAGTAGCTTGTTACGTTGAAAATTAGACAAGTAAGCGATGCGAATGTTATTACTTACAATTAGTACTAAACGAATTAGCAATGGAGGTAATAATAATACTACTGTGGAATATTTTGAATATAAAAACAAATTTCGAAATTAATCTTCCTACTTTGTAACGGTTTTGAGAGAAATATTTTATTTTCATTATATGTGATTAGTTAGATAGAACAGTCGATTAGTTATATTGTACATCAGTGATTGTTTACGATCGTTAATTATAACTCGCGAAAATACCTAGTTAATTCTTTTTTACTCGCGGACTAATTTGTCCATCGAGGTTCCGTAAATTGACTTAATTAAAATTGGATAAAAAGAGGGCTCTCAAATGCCCTCAGAAGTCAAACTCAGCTGAAGTTGATAAGGTTAAGTGTCTTTTATTCAACTCAGAGAATGGTTGCCCTGTAAATCCTCAACACCCTGTAGAAGTTGTGTCTGCATTTCCCAAACAGTGTCTAGGCCTAACCCAGGCATAACCCGGACCAATTTATTCCAAGAGATCTTTAATAATAACGAGGCATTTTATCCATCAGAGAAATAAATTGAAGTTTATATCGTCAATTTAAAGTTACCTAGAACCGTCCCTAATCTACTATCTATCTTCCATCTAACATAAATTCCATTACAAATGAAATACTGTTCAAATATATTAAAATTGTCTGAAAAAATACAGTATGCTGCTAATCTAACACATTTGGATCATCCAACATTACCTAAGACGACTCAGAGACGGGCAAAAATTTTATTTAACTAAAATTTCCAATAACGAATAAAAGTTAAAAAAAAAATTATTCGTCACGTGTCGAATAAAGTGAATTTTTTCACTCGACGAGAATTTCAACTTGAGCGTCGAATAAAAAATTTAACTTTATTCGTCGAATAATCTAAAGTGAAAGTAATTTTTATTCGAACCGTCATCAAAATAATTTTTCATTCAGTTAATGCCCAACTCTGCTACGGCTCTACAGACAATTTTTCTGAAATATGATTATACTCGACGAAAGACACGGAGTTGCAAACCACTTTCTTCGTTTCCAAGGAAATCACGAATGTCACTAGCTGCAGCAAAAGAAGCAATTTGGATAAAGCTGACGCGATTGACTACGACGAGGTATTTGGTTCCCTTTGTCCGCGGATAATTCGATATATCGCTGAAGCCTTCGCTTCAGCCCCGATGTCGAGTGTCGGCGGTACTGTCAAAGTGTCTTTTTTATAGGCAGAGGGAGAATAATGGGTGAAAATAATACGTCAAGCCAACTGAACGCGACAGCTCGGCGCTGCAGTGTTCAGCTTGTCCATCCTCTACTCGCGCTCCTGGCACAATAGCGTCGCAGGCGGTGTCGATAGTTTCGTGGAAGACGTACACAGTTTTGTTAACACTCATTCTGCATCCGACGATAACTGCGTTGAATGAATTCGATTGTAAGGTCGGACGAATCGATTGCGTTACGAGTTAATACAATAATTAATTGCAATAATAATAATGCATTCCATAACAAACGTAGATGAATGTTTGACTGCCAGTTTGCATGTATGCTATGGAATTTAGTTTGCGTTGCTCACTATTTGGAAGTTTGGTATGTTTCTGATGAATGTTTCAATCTGAACTGGTTAGAGTTTGATCATGAACTCGTTGGAGCTTGAATGTACACTTGAAGAATGTTGAATGTGTACCGTTTGAAGTTTGAACGTGTGTGTTTGAAGGGCTGAATGTATACGGAGCAGTTTACTGCTTGAAGTTAGGCATTTGAAGTTAGAAAATTGCTTTCCACTGAAGCGTCTGCAAGCCACAGAGCTACTTAGAAACGAAAATAATTTTGCTTTATAAAACGCAGATATGCACGTTCTTTAGTTTCCCCTATTTCCTACAGAGATCTAACGCTACGATAGCAAATATTCATATAGACATTGAACTGGTCACATTCAATAATTTTCGGCAAATAAATATTTTTCTACCTCAGTTTCCATTAATGTAGCACTAAATGAAAATTCAATCTTATATCGACAGAAAGTTTTCAAATACCAATTAAATTCATCTTCAACATTTCCTTTATCTTTCATTTCGAACATTCCAGAAATGGTAAACCATTACGATTATTAAAAATTGTTCAGAATTAACAGAAATAATTTTGTAATAATTATAATACATAGTTCCTATTCTTGCTTATATTTAACACTTATTCGAATGTGAAATTTTGAGAAGAAAAATTTCGATATTTTCAGTTGGTAATTTTTTTTAACAAAGATCGTGCGTGTACAACGCAGTGGAAGCGGGGCTGTGCAGAAAAGAAAGACAATGAGGCGGGGTGAATGTAAGTTAGGAAGGACTTGTTGGTCTTGGGGAATGGAATCTGCAGGATTTTATGCTGTGTTGAGTGAAACTCAACGGAATATGTAACGAAGCGCTGACTGTCTGAGAAAGACGAGTCAGCAATCTCGCCGTCTGATTGAAAATTTTGTATTATTCACCAGACGAGAGTGCAGCTCGAGAATCTTCACGCACGACCCTCTGTCATTTCTGGTTTCAGTTTAAATATTTATACAGGCATTTTCTGAGAAATGTACAATACTGATAATCAAATGATTAAACACTACCGATATCATAATAAATACTTTTATTTATTTATCATTGATAAATAAATTATAATTTAAGCGTCGTAAAAATACAGTGGTATTAAAGGAAAAATTTAGATTTTAACAATATTAAAATACGATAACGAGGGTATTAAAACGAGATGTTTAAATCTTAAAAGTGCGGTGGAAGTAAAAATGTTTTATAACCAGTGAAAATATAAACTTGAATGAATAAATGTCAATTTATTCGTTGAATGGAATGCTCGAAAAATAATAAATATTTCATCACGAGGCTTTTATTAAACATATACGTATATCAGAGAGGGATAGAAAATTATATTTTGATGTCTGACGGGTAACAAAGAAACTTTGTACAACGAAAAACGTAATGTAGAATTAACCTGCTACACGTATACGTGTTTCTTTTCAGCGTGCAGTTTCGCAGGAAATTTATTTCTGGCACAGAATTCTGCAGTCAATTTTCTAAATGGAAAGCGCCCCGGGTTGTCTGTAATACGAATAATCTGCTCTCCAATTAAATACATGTCAGCGTTACATGTACTTATTCTGGCGGGGGAAGATTAAAAACGTCGCTCGCTGCTTGAATGGCGTCTACCAATATTAACTCGCATGCGCATCGCCCGACGTAAAACTCCAGTTTTTGCACTGAATTTTGTAATGATAAATACTAAATGTAATAAATGGCTTTGACGGATTTTTAAAAATAGAAGTGATGTCGGTGCTCTTAATTTATAATCGGAAGATATTAAAAAATATGGATCACGTTTCTCTCATTATTTCGTTTCATTTCCACGTCGAATTCGTGCGATATTCTTCGGAAATAATCATTTAAAAAATGAATATTGTTTATTATTATCAGACAATTCTTCCTACAGTATTAACGATTTCATTTAACGAATCTAATACACTGAATTCAACTATATAATTCTGTAGTTGCTGTATAATGATACTTAGCACTATTTATTTGAAACTTCTATTAGCTTAAACCTCTAATTAGGTTTCTCGAAAGATGGAGGAAGAAGACAAATTACAAAAAAAAATTGCCTTTATTCATAATATACTAGACTACTTAATAATATACGAAATCATTTGTAACACCTTCTAAAAATTCTATTTGTGAAAAAGTTAAAAAAAAAACTAATTTCAGAATATCAGAAAATGAAAAGATGTTAAAATACACAAAAAGGATTTTATAGGTAAAATTGTAGGAAAAGAACACAAAACAAATAGCTTCATTTTGTGACATACCTAATGGACGAAACATAGACAGCTATTTCCAGATCACTAAAAGCTCTGTAACGTACGATACTTACATCTGATCTATTAACTTATAATTGCACCCCGAGGTAATTTTAGAATCCGTCGTGCCCTCGACGACCCTTTTAACGAGCGTAACCGAAACCCTTGTTCTATCGATATGAAATCAAACGACACACTTGTCTACGCAATTCACTTAAGGTTTGCCCAAATGCTCCTGGCATGCGAGCACGCCCCGCTCCCTCCCCCTCGCCCTCTCGAGGATAACTGATATTAGTAATTTCATCGGGGTTCCGTCTAATCCCTAGCTCATTACTCGCTCACCGTCGTCGAGTATTCAACTCTCAAAGGGCGAGCCCTATTAACGTGACTTCGTGAGCCGCGACCGCATAAACTTACTCGTACAAATTATGTACAAGATGCATTGCCTTCATAAACAAACCGCGTGCCCCGCGGTGTTTAACTTGAAACGGAAAGTGAGGGTGGTCGATGAACGTTGTAACTCAAGCAGTTACTTTCGTTAATATTGGGTCCTCCTATAAGTAACGCTGCCATTCTGAGATCTGAGTTTATAACAATATGTATAAATTAGTAAGAGAGCACTTTATAAAGGAAAATCGTGCAGGAGGGAGTTGTGTTGAATTCTTATTTCGAAAAAAGCAGCGAATTTTCGAAATAATAAATTTCTAATTTTACTTTGACTGTCAGGGTGGTTTATTTGGTCGCAGCATATTTATGACATAATTTGTAAAGCAACGCTCAGTGTATTTACGGTGCATTTACCGGTGGCTGACCATATATTGGGCGTTACTACTTGCTTACTTCATTTGGTACTGAAATACTACTTTTTTCCTATGATTGATTAGGATATTTTCATGGCGGCTAGTACTATCTCGATTATATAATATGATTTTCTCAACAAGTAGTATACTATAAACGTGGGTATTGAAAAATACATAATACCCACTGTTTAAAAAAATCAAAATAAGCTACAACTATCCAATTGGAAAGAAATAAACTCAATGATATGATGTCTTTCTTTATATCGAATAATCTATAAAATGCCAAAATTTGATGTCTACTTTGGTTTTAGAGATGTTAACCTACATGGTAACAATGCTTCCATTCGAATATTACATTTAATATTAACCTTAAATACCTTTTTCCATTAAAGGGTATGTATCTGTTACATGGTTCGAAGTTGTCATACAGTCATATACAATAGGGTGGAGTGAAAATTTTTTTTTTACAATTCCGCCAACACTGTATGTTTAATTTTTTACCCTATACTAAAGCATCATTCATACCAAAAATTAATAAGTTATTACATCATCCTCAGGTGGCGCATGGTAAATTAAAAAAAAACTTATAGAGACTTTATACATTTTTTACAAATCAAGTATTCTGCGCTTTCCTTAGTGTCCTCTCTCGCTCTAGCAATTGTTGATTATTTGTTCTACTGACTCAAGGTCGAGATCAGATACATTGTCCGGTCCGAATTTGTCCCGCGAACAGCGATCGAGGGGAAACTGGCCCCCTGCAGTGAGCCTCCACTGTAATATTTAATTTTAGTTGTAACATTAATTAAACATTATTTTTAGAAATATTCTGATTACTTATTTATAACCCTGTTTTCCCAATTTTTACGAAAACTTTAAGTCACCTGCGCCACCTGAAAATAATAACGCAGACGGCTGAAATTTTACAGTTACACACTTCCAGACACGGGTAAAAAAATAGTAATACAGGAATAAGAGAATATGTATTAAACATTTTTTTCACCTGTTTCGCTCCATCCTAATATACAACTCCTATTTTCCTGTGTTTTTAAATATAAAATTAAATATAAAATTCATTTATATCGTCAAGTTTTCACGTACACATTCCTCACCCCCAACGTTTTAAAACATTCTAAAGCTGTATGACCATACAAACCGTGCAACCATCTCTCAGCATACATTTTCATTGACATGCTGCATACTTTTCCAAAACCAAACGAACTAAAGTTTTAGTTCCTTTAAATCCTAATTTCTAAAGGTGCCAATCCACGATGAGATTTTACATGCGGCTTTTCTATCATGAGACAGAAATCTCAGCGACAACAAAATGTAAATAATGGAAAAAAAGAATTATAATAATGGAGATTAAAATCTCACGCGAGACGATATTTTTATTTCATCGTGGATTTGCACCTGTAGGGTGGTGCTGAAACTCGCAAACAATAGTCTTCATTTTTAGTACACTGTCCGTCAATTCAGACTTCGTACTTCCCCGAAATAATCCACAACTTCGGAATGTCAAGTCGCAAGGGTTCTCCCTCGTGCGATGACCAGCCAATAAATCCACCGACGAGGGGCACGCTTACACCGCTACTCAACTAAATCGATCACCCAGCAGGCTCGCCTAACGGTGCACCTCCTCTGTTTCAGATATCGCAACACGACACGCCGTTCAGACGGAAGTGAACCCTGACACGGGGTGAACGCCAAAGAGGAGCATCGAGTGTGTCGCGGCGACTCGCTTGAGGGTGGCGTAAGCGAGCACGTGAGACGAGTGTCGCGGCCCGAGACACTTGTTGCACGCCGGTTGTCTCCTTAAAGAGCCTTGCCGCGCGGTGTCTTCCGCCGGCGTGGGGAGGGTATTAGCCGACGCTCCAGGAGGGGAAGCGGAAAAACGAGGCACGAAAAAACAGAATAAGGAGGGAAGAGGATATCGCGGTCGTGCGGTGAATTTCGCTGGATCTCGCGTTCGAAGGGCGTGCTCCGCGTGGCATGCGGCTCGTACGTCTTCGTTTCGTGGCTCGCGTGAGCCGCGCTCGTGGTTCTTCCGCCGCAGTCGTCCGTTAACGCGACGCGGCGCCGCCCAGTGGTGTGGGTCGTGTGATGCTGCGGCGTCGACCGTCGACGGGTCTGCTCGCGCGTGCACACGCGTGCAAGCCGTGAAATCTGCCCCATTCGAATCGCGTGACGCGCGGCTAAAGAGATCGTTACCCGGGGGCGAGCGGGGAACATGAGCGTGATCCTGTGCTCAGGCCGGTGACACCGGTCGCGGTCGTGTGCGCGCGCGCGCGCCTGTACGTGGGGCTATCGTCGCCGGCATCTCCTAGTGGGCAGACTGTCATTGGGTCGACGGATATTCCCGCTTGGTGAGTCGCATGACGGGTATCTGGCTATTTGGCTTCGCCTACTTCACGCGTGTAACTGGTTGGGGGAGTATGACGAGTTAACTCGTCATGTGAAAGGTCGCACAGGTCGAGTTTATTCGTTATGTTAAAAGTCATATGGATTGCGGCAACCCATACAGCACACCTCGTTGCAGCAGTATTGCAGGGACGTTGCTGCAATATTACGTTGTTGCAGGTTGCATTGCAATATTGTAGGAACGTTCCTGCAATATTGTCGTGCATTATTGGAGTGGCAATGATCCTACAATATTGCAGCAATATTGCAATTTCGTTGCCGTGCAATGTTCCGTTCGCAACGATGGTACAATATTGCTGCAATATTGTACGATCGTTGCCGTGCAATGTTCCATTGGCAACGATCCTACAATATTTCTGCAATATTGCGCGCACATCGACGTGCAATGTTCCAGTGGCAACGGTCCTACAATATTTCTGCAATATTGCGCGCACATCGTCGTGCAATATTGGAGTGAAAACTTGTGGAAATATTAGAACAATATTCTGAAGCAACTACGACTTTGTCAAAAATTTTCGAAATATGTACATTACGTCGAGTGGATTCTACGGCGTGTTTCACTTAACTGGATACGCACCGCTATATTGCCGAAGAGTTGCAGGATCATTGCCACAATTTTGCCGTTTCGTTGCAGAATCATTGCCGGAACGTTGCAGGACTACATATTCGTAACGTTGCCGCAACTTTGCAAAAATACACACCTGCAATATTGCGAAGGCGGACATAGGACTGAACCTGCAACGTCTCTGCAATGTTATGTTGCAACATTGCCATCTTGCACCGCATCATTGCAGAGACGTTGCTGCAATGTTATGGTGCTGTGTGGGAAGACGAGTTTACTCGTCGCGCGAACACTCGTACAGGTTGCCTATGACGAGTTTACTCGTCACGAGGAGTGTAAGCCTCGATGTGCCCATGCCGGGTCAGTTGTGGCTCATACCGGAATTTTAGAACATATTTGGAATAATTGTCAGTTCATTTTTCTAGTGGGTATATTAGGGTGTTTCAATTTTCCAAAGGTGCTATTTTCACGTAACTTTGCTCGCCCCCTTGGTTCTATTCATCTCAGTGATCTGTATGCCAAATTTTAGACAAATTTAATAATATTTAGGGGTTGCACAGTTTTGTCGCTAGGGTAGGCCTGGGGCGGCAGTAACACTTCGACTTTTGAATACGATTGCGCAGGAACTATTACATTTACAACAAAAACTCTTATACGGAAATGTTACTTATTTATCTGACATCGTCAACTCACAGCAGTCTCACTGTATGTCAAGTAATATCCGAGTTATTAATAAAAAATGAGAAGCGGAGTGTTATAGCCGTAACGTTCAGTGGAAAGTGTTGCAACCGTCTCTGACTCCGGATCGGTTGTAACACTGCACGAATTCTATGCGAACAAGACAATATTATTCGTCTTCTTTCACACTATTCGGGTCTGTTGCGGTACAACCGACCCCGACTGCCGATGTTACAATCGCCCTCGACCATGCTTTTGAACTTCAATTATAAATTGTGACTAACGAGACACTTGAAAGTGCTAAGTAACGATCAGTATTACTTTAAAAAAGGGCAAATTACAGATTAAAAAAGCACATACTTGCAAAGGGTGTGCTTACATTACAATCATAAGTCAGTAAGGAAAAGTTACTGTAGGATATCGAAAAGTTATTTTCTTCACTATCCATGTCTGTTGCGTATCTATACTGCTAGGACATGGATTGCAAATGCTATTGTTTATCATATATCTAAAATTGGTGTTAATATCCATTATATGTTTTGAGATATTAGCGTGCTACATTCACCCCCTGTTACTACCGACCCCGTTCTGCCCTACATATTTTCGCTTTGTCAGGTTTCAAAAATGTGGGTAAAATAATAAGGTACAGAATTTTTATAGATGTGAACAATAATAATACTAATAAAATGTAAATTTATCTAAGTCCAAGTCTTCTTCGAAGTTTAGTTTCTTTTTCAAGGACTTGAGAATAAATATAATTATCATTGGAAATCGTGTTTCCTTAGCCTGCTACATATTATTTAGTGTGCAAAGTGTGCAACCCCTAAATATTACTCAATCTTCCTAAAATTTGTCAGATATTCTTTTTATATTAATAGGAATCAGGGCATGAGCAAAGTAAAAAAAAATTGTAACATTTTAATTTCAACCCTATAATATGAAACACCCTAGGGTATATGTATAGCAAACGGGGTTCGATTTTGATAATCTTAATATATAAAGCAGAAAGTGTTTGTGTGTTTGTCTGTCGCCTAAAAACCTTCGAATGGTAAACTCTGGGATCACGAAATGTGTACCAGCTCATTATGCCTGCTAATTCAGATGAATGTGACTATTTTCACAAAAAATAAATAAATAAAAAAAATTTTTTTATAAAATGGGAATCTAAATTTCGGGCGAAGCCGAGTAGTAAAGCTAGTATTTACATATTCCCCCTTTGTTCGACGCAAACAACTGGTGATCATGTAGATTCAAATCAATGTTTTACAACCCCCTATTTCCCTACTCTTCTCCTAGAATTTAAGGAATGAATCTCGTGTTCTGCCTGCTAGTTCTTACTGTAACGTAGAAATATATATTTTTGAGAAATTCACCACGTATTTTGGGAACAGTGGAAACAAGTGATTGGTCAAATATTTTTTAGCAATATTGTACCTACCTATATTTCACACGTTTCGTAGCGTATTTATTATTGTTTGCTATATAAATGCCCCTACGAGACTGGGTTAAAAGGAAGTCCCCTTAAAAATCGCAGGTGAATATCCTCGGGCGTGTGGACGGGCGGCATCGGCAACAAGAGGAAGCAAAAAAGGCCGGAAGGCTGGATCACCTTCGTGGAATGTCTTCGAGCGCCAAGCGGCTGGTGCAGTCGCTTAGGGGCCGCAGCGCTGGCAATAGGGGCAGTGGCGGCGGTCGTGGGGATGCTGGCGGGGGGGAAGGTAGTGGGGGCGGTGGTGGTGGGGCCAGCACCAGCGCAACCAGATTGTGCCACTACGATAGCGGCCACGAGCTCGACGAGATCTCCGTGGTCGGTGGCACCATCCGGGGCAGCGAGGGCCTTCCCACCCCCACGACACCTTGCCACTGCGGGGGCCTCAAGTATGGTAGCGGGCAGACGCTCTACAGCATCGCTGGCCTGGTACCCCCCGCGCCTGCAGCACCTGGGCATGGAACGCAATCAGGTCAGTGGTGTTTTCAGACTGTTGAACGCGATATGGAGATCTAATTTGCGGTTATACAGTGGTCCCCGGATTATTGACAAGCTTTTTTCCCCGGATCATCGGGAAAGACCTACCCACCCCACAGTTTTGCTTCCTCGGTGCGAGCGAGGGCCTTCGGTCCCAGGTAGACCGCCCGTTGACTGCCGAGAGCAATAAAATCGCTGGGCTAGGTAAAATACGCAGTAGAGAAAAATAAAATGTTCATGTTTTTGATAAAAAGTTCATGAAAGTATTACCAATGGATTTTTAGGATTTCCCAATGAAAATGAGTTCAAATATGGAGAAATTCGGTCCATTTTTAGTGAATGTCACTACATTACACACTATGTAATAATGCAGGAGAGAATTTAAATGGAGAATACCCTAGTAGCATTTTTGGTTGGCCAACGGTTGCCAACAGTTGGGAATTAGTTGGGATATAGTTAGTGTTTGTGCCTACAAATTCCCAACACAGGGCCTACGGCAAAAAAGTTACGACAGTTTGCCAACGAATATTCAATGTTGGGCCTACAATTGTTATGGTTGGTTAATTAACAAAAAGTTACGACAGTTTGCCAACGAATATTCAATGTTGGGCCTACAATTGTTATGGTTGGTTAATTAACAAAAAGTTACGACAGTTTGCCAACGAATATTTAATGTTGGGCCTACAATTATTATGGTTGGTTAATTAACAAAAAGTTACGACAGTTTGCCTACGAATATCCAATGTTGGGCCTACAATTACTATGGTTGGTTAATTAACAAAAAATTTACAACGATGATTAAATGTCGTCTTACAAACGTCAGAAAATTTGCTACATCAAAAAACCTGTTGTGATTTTTCTTTTCTTATTTATAAATACGTAATGAGGACGTCTGTCTTAAGACAAATGTGAAATTTTAAGGAATGAGTCTAAAGGTCGGATGATGATATTTTGTAGAATATTTCGCGTCACTGCACAGTTTTCATAAACAATTAATACTAGTTATGTAACTAGAAATTATAAGTGTTTACAAGGAACTGTGTTGGTCAGCTGCGAACAGCGGTTGCTTTGTAAGTGGAAAGCTTGGGTTCGATTCTCCTCACCGCGAATTTTTTTTTCTTTTTCTAAACCAGACCTGAAGAAGACGTATTTACGACGTCTTTTGAAGTTCTTTAAGACGCCTTCTGGACGTTTTTAAGACGTCTTTTGGAAAGAAGCCTTCAGTTGGGCCCAGTTGGGCCTATGGAAAGAAACCTTCGGTTGGGCCTTCGTGTTAAGCGACGTTGGGCCTACGTTGGTTACAATCGTTGGTCCATTTAAAAATAGCGCGACACTTCAACAGTTGGCCAACGGATAACACGTCATTGGCCCAACAAACTCCCAACAAATAAATGCTACTAGGGTATCAACGACTTCACCAAATTGTAAAGTGTTTCCTGAAGATTGCTTAAATGCAGCCTTCAGGAGAAATTGCCTGGATGTTTAGTACCTAGGGTAGATGTCCTAATTACTGCCACCTTAAGATTATAACCGCACTTCATTTAATTATTTCGCGTGTTGTGTAACCTAAAAATTGTTTCAGTTTGAAACATAATATTATTTAACATCTCTTTCATTAAGAAAAAATAGTTTTATGAATTAAATATGAAGAATTTATTAATAATTAATTAAAATTCGCGAGCGATCCTAGTGTACCTATAACTGTCACCTCAAAAATCATCTTGTCGTAGGTACATATGAGTACATATATTTTTTTATTTTAATGTAAATCAGAATCTCCATTGAATAATAACTATTTTTTGTACATTTCTTTTTATACGTTACGCTTTTATTACATATAATAAATCAAGTGGCAGTAATTGGGACACTGGCAGTAATTGGGACATCTACCCTATTGGATTTGGCAGTAACCAGTTCCTTTGAGTTGAAATTGTTTTGTTTTTTATTGAAATAGTATCGTGTATATTCTGTTATTTGAACTAAGGTGATCATTTACACATAATAGACGGTCGCAGGTAGGTACGGAACAGACCATTCGCATGACGCGGGGGGAAATTCCGTGTGCTCCTCATAACGCTTATCCCAGTCATAAAGTCATAACAGACCAATAAAAGAATTGTACCATATAAAGTAAAGACACATATGACGGACAATCTTCCAATCGAAGCTGCAAATACTACAAGAATTGGCAAATTACTTAGATAATTGTGAGTTAATCACCAGAAGCGTGCTTTTCTCTTAAACCGGGGAACTGGAATCTAATTGTGTTATCATAATAAAAAATTGACCGAATTGTTTCGTGTTTGGACTCATTTTCGTCGACATAAACTCCCCAATCCATTGGTAGTACTCCCATCAAAGTGTAATCAGTAATATGAAAATTTTCATATTCAATACTGAATCTCAATTCGCCGTAGACCGAGGGTCTCCCGCGGGTGCGGCATTTCACTCACTCTCGGGTTACGTCGTTCACTCTCCTTGTCGAAAGGTTCGGGCGAGGGTCCTGACAAGGGTCAGTTTATTAGGCGCAAACTACTTCCCCTGCCCCGGTTTATGGAGAATCCCCAGACCCGAATCTTTCTCGATAATCCGGGGACCACTGTACCTAGTCAGGCGGCCGAAAAGAGGCGAATGTTCGTGAATTTTTTTTGAAAAAGCGGAGGCATATATTTTTACAGAACTTTTTGCACTTAAACGAGCAACGTTTCAAGAAAATTTGGTAATTTTTTTGTGGAAAAATATTTACGTTTACAATAAAGTAATAACCGACATCCAAGGAGCCTTTATATGCGCGCGATTTTTGCACGAAAAAATCAGGATCGCTCTTTTAAGTGCAAAAAGTTCTGTAAACATATATGCCTCCGCTTTTTCAAAAAAAAATTCACGAACATTCGCTTCTTTTCGGCCGCCTGACTAGGTATAACCCCTTAATCGATTTCCTAAACTTTTTGGGGGTTTAGAAGAGTATTACGGTGCTTTGTCGAGGTTGCATGGTTATTTTGACTCGCAAGGAGAGGATTTTAGGTGTCAGCCTCCGATTGCTTTGGTTTTTGGATATGTTTTAGAGGGTCGAAAAATAACAAGTACGTGTTTTTTTATTTTGGCTGGTTTGCATATTTAGGAGTGAAACGACCCCTCAATGTTCATTTAGTTTAAAGAATATTATAACATCGTGTTGAATAAAACTTGATATAAATTTCATTTGTGTCATAACTTGCTGTATGGATGATGTTCTTGTCGTCACTCATTTTTTTACCTCTTCTTATGAACTTTGAGTGGTGGTTTCACCCCACAAATATGCAAATGCGCGAAAGAAAAATACACGTATTTATTCTTCTTCGGTCCTCTAAAATATATCCGAAAACCAAAGTAATTGGAGGTGAACACATAAAAACATCTCCTTGTCTGTGATGAGAGAGTGCTCCAGAGTCCAGTCGAGGATTTTGTCTTTGTTTCATTTAATTATTTTTTGTGATCATGTTGTGAATTCCATTGCGAATGCTTTGGGGGCCTTAATGAAGCCACAGTGAGTGGTTTACTGTGATTTTGCATTGTAGATATAGAGCACTATTTTATTTATTTATTTAAACCAGGCTTTCTATTGTGTACGGAAATATAGAGCGTTATAGAAGGTTATTCATTAAGAACAATTTAGTTTATAACCCAATTCTGTCGACGTTTATTTCGTACCTACTTGCTGCGGATAAAAGTCATATAATTTTGCGCGGCATTTAAACGCGACCGTACGGAAGGGGAAAATTAATTTATGAATTATAGTGACAACTGTTGAGCAATTGGGTAATGCATTTGTAGATGCATACCCCGGCTTACTTTATGATCTACGAGCCTAGCTCGTTATTCCCGTCGAAGGGGTTGTAAGGAACAGAAAGGGGCGAGAAGAAAATCTGAATTTTATGACTTGTGCTATTACCAGCGTAGTATATTCTTGTGTAAAATGAGAGTCATAAAGATTAGTCCTAAAAAATGAAATGCTAAGTACAGAAATATTATGAACACAGGTATACACAGGGGGTAGCGATGTGGGTTCAAAGTTACACTTACTTAAGAATTACGTAGGCTGATATACCTATAATGTAAGCCGCCACCAAATTTGGTGAGTAGAAATGGCTGCGTAAGAAATTGTTGAGCTCGAATTTTCTCGATTTTGATGAAAATTAAAATTATTTAATAGGTAATTGTAGTATAACATAATGTAATATTACATTTAATACAGTAATATAACAGAATATAATATTACATTTAATACAGTAATATAATAGAATACAATATTACATTTAATACAGTAATATAACAGAATATAATATTACATTTAATAGAGTAATATAACAGAATATAATATTACATTTAATAGAGTAATATAACAGAATATAATATTACACTTAATAGAATATGTACAACTATTTTTCGCGATGGGAGCTTCAATTTCTTTCCTAAGACTGATTAATTGTTCACATGATAGGTATATGAACGTGCATACAACAATATTCATGTCATAACAATTTCATTTAAGGTCAACTGGTGACTACTTATTGTACCAGTGTCATTGATTCAAAGCTAAAACACAGTCATTTTACAAATAAGGTGAGAAAGGAGATAATTTAAATTAATAAAGGCTGCAACTAATAAAACACCTTACAGTGACATTTTTTCAATCCCAATTTTCAATTTCAAGCATACGTAGGTATCTCTTAACTGTCTCCCTAGCCTCCATAAATATCGATGGGTGCAGATGACAAAATATAATAGAATATCGAAGAAATGTCAAATATACATAGAATGCTAGTCGTATGAAAGAGCAACGTTTCTGAGTTACTGCTCCATGAGTTTCTAGAATTTCGTCTGCTTCTGCGCTTGTATAAAGGCATTCCTTGTTCAACGATCTCTGTGGAAAAAATGAGCCATTGTGCTCTCGAATGGCATGCATGCCGCTCACGATTTTCCCTCTATAGTAAAATGTGTAAGAATAAAAAGGTGGAGGTTTATTTGAATTCTCGGGCTCGTGGATTTTTGTTCCTTCGCAGTCAGACGAATAATTCACGGTACAGCCATCCTTATGAATGCCGCGTTCTGAATACATGCAGTTAATCAATATCTTCACTTATATATGTGCTTTTTCTTCTTCCCTGGAAAATAAGTATCATTTGAACAGGAACTGAATCTTTATTAGTATTTTTCATACACTCCTTCGAAGTCAAAATATCTGCAAGCATCGTTCGAATTTGTAAAAATTTACAGAACGAATAGAAGGGATGGAAAGACAAGGGGGCGAGCTTTTTGTGTGCCCCTAGTATTCAAACGATTAAATTATAGTTGGAGATATTAATGATGATTGTACTGCAATTTTTATCATTTGAGAGTTTAGTGAGGTGCAATATTCTATTCCTTATTTGTTACAGTTTAAATACTTTGATGGCCGCTATCACGAATATGTCGACGTGCGTTACGAAAAGTAGCATGTTTCAATTTTCTTACGGAAAGTAGCACGTTTCGGTTTGCCACGAAAGGAAGCACGTGCCATCGTTTCTGACGAATATTAGCACGTTTGGTCTTCCGCCGCGAAGACTAACACATTTGACTGCTTCGCCACGAAAAATAGCACAGTTGGGAATTTGCGGCGAGAACTAACATATTATCCGGTTTGGCCACGACGAATAGCACGTTGTAGATTATACTGCAGACTGCAGAAACTATCGCGTTTCAGCGCGTGGTCAGTTTAAAAGAATTCAACTGTTGAAAATATTGTTCAATAAATAATAATTGCATCTAATCTCCAAAAGACGGAACATGCTACTTTTCGTGGCAAACCGCTCTAACGTGCTAGTTTTCGCAGCGAAAGACGAAATATGCTATTTTTCGTGGCAAACCGCTCAAACGTGCTAGTTTTCGCAGCGAAAACCGAAACGTGATAGTTTTCGTGAGAACGAAGGCAAACGTGCTACTTTTCGTAAGAAAATTGAAACGTGCTACTTTTCGTAACGCACGTCGATGTGATTTCACGATTTTGATCTATCACTTTCGGTGAGCCAAAGAACTCAATTTTATTTTATATTTATCCCTGATTAAAATTGTACCATTCAAAGATTTCTATTCTATTTATAAAACGCTGTTTCAATGGTCTTCAAAAGCAATGAATAGTTGCAGTATCAGTTAGCTCTAAAAATTGCGATCGTCAAAGTGTTGAAACCTGTAGATCGATATTAATTATCTATCATAAAAATATTCAGCACATTTATTAACACCCTGTATATTTCCAGATTTTCATACTCAGATTCTTAAATATTCGAGTTGAGGATCTTTTCTAAATAGTACCTATTAAGATATTATTAACACATATTTCTTAATTTATATCATAAAGATATCTCTTTGAACGGAAAGGAAGAAAGGAGGAATGAAATCATTCAATTCAATTATCCACATTTACCAATAAAAGTCACCGGAAATTTCAGAAAATGCTCGGCTATAAATTTAAATAATTTTTAGAAGATATTACGAACCAGTTGTTCCCGAGAGTTTTGGGAGTTCTCGTGTTAAACGACTGTCTGGCGACGTTGTGCAGCTCAGGAGCACAGACCACGCTAAATATTCTAAGAGCTCGCGCGCTTAGGTACACGTAGGCAAAAGCTATCCTGGCTGCTCGAACGTCCTGGAGCTTCATCGACTTGGAAGCCGCTCGATGCAATCCTCGCATTAAGGAGAAGATAGAGCAACTTTCGGCCAACTTGGCTCGGTTATTTGGCCAACCGAAGTTATCTAGCTAGATGGCCTTTTTTATAGTAACCTCGAGGTTGTTCGTCGCTTAACTGGCGTATGCAGGGTTTTCGTGTCTCGTGACTAATAACAAATGGAACTGTCTGCTTCCAACATCACAGAGATGGGTAAAATTTTGTTCGAACGGCAACTAACGAATAAGTTATTCGCCGTATACGGATAAGTTTTTAGTCGACTAAGAATTTACCCGAATAAATTTTTAGTCGACTAAGAATTTACCCGAATAAATTTTTAATCGACTAAGAATTTACCCGAATAAATTTTAATCGACTAAGAATTTATCCGAATGATTTTTTAATCGATTAATAATTTATCCAGATAACACACATAATTTTTATTGTTATAATTATTTACTCGTTATATAGTAGAAAATCACATTACGATACTCCTCATTATCATATCCTCTCTAAACCTTGACTCGGCCATCCTTCTATGTATTATCAGCGCTACTGCATTTGCCAACGTTAAACACTAACCATCAGTCGCGGCCATTCCACGTTTATGACTGTTTGGAAAGGAGCAGCTTTGTTCGCGTGGGTAGTTGCGAAAAAAATATGCAAAACCGGCAAAAAACTTGGCCAAGTAGAAACCGTGCAGGCCACTCTGAGAGGTTTAATTCTTGTCCTGGCTGCAGTTGCATCTGTTTGCGCCGGGGCACCGAGGCTGTCGCAGCCATGGCTCGGTATCAGGGAAAAAAAAGAGGCAGTCTGCGTTGCTGAACGTGCACGTATACATAATATAAGTGGTAATGTCCCCCGCGAGAATCCCGCTAACACCAATGATAAGGGAGCAGCACTTTTCCCGGCAATTTCCCTTCGGCTGCTATCCGCGAATTATTCGCTGTCGCAGCTATGACACTCTCTGCTAGCACCCCGGCAATAACGCTGCACATACTGTGTGATCTGAAAAGGAGGTTATAGGATTTAGCTGCATGCAGTACTCACAAACATGGACGGAAAATGTCCAGTCAACAGAAGTTTGTTAAGGGGTAAAACCACTCTAGAGGCAGAAAAAAAGACCTAAATTTGATAATTTATTTTTGGAGTATGACAAACGGAATAAAATTTCTTTTCAGAGGGTTTATTTAACACATATTGAAGTACGAAAAACAATTTTTTTATTGTCATTTTCATGCAAAATGGCGGCGATAGAGCCCGTCGTCGAAAACAGCTTTTTTGAAAACACCGCCACGGGAGGACGGATTTCTCGGCATGTATGAGTCCGGGAACAAAAAATAAAAAAAAATTATAATCTATATACAATTGGCTTTGGAAGTACGTAGGGGTTTTTTTTTTAATCAATTTTTGTGGAAGTGGTGCACTTTTTAAGAAATGAATCGATTTTTTGCCCTAAACATGAGCATTAAATTGTTTGTAAAAAAAAGTTTACATTCAATCAAAAAACGGCTACGTACTTCCAAAGAGAATATTGTTGTGAAGCTACTGTAAAAATTTCAAATCGATCCATGCAATAGTCTCCGAGAAATCCGTCCTCCCAGTTTGAAAGAAGTGGTTTCGACGACGGGCTCTGTCGCCGCCATTTTGTATGAAAATGACAATAAAAAAATTGTTTTCCGTACTTCAATATGTGTTAAATAAACCCTCTGAAAAGAAATTCTATTTCGTTTGTCATACTCCGAAAATAAATTGTCAAATTTAGGTCTTTTTTTCTGCCCCTGGAGTGGTTTTACCCCTTAATTCTTTTCTAAGGGAAACAAGGATAACACAGTTCGACAAAATTTAACTTTTTTCCGGACTTGTAACATTCAATAGCCGTTTCTTATAGGCTTTCGTGCGCTGAAAACGAATCCGCAAACCGTTTGTCGCCATCGCCCTCAGTTTTTGAGAAATTCGATTTTGAAAAAAAATGCAAATTTTCAAATTTGAACATCCTTTGTGTCGAAACAGTAATAGTTATTCGGTTGCTTGTCGCGTGAAATTATTCTATGAACCCTCCCGAATACAACGGTATGAGTGATTAGTGCATTATGAACATTTAAATATGTTTAAACAACGATCAAAGGGAAAAGAACACCCGAAACGCACCCATTTTTGCAGATATTTTTCAATTTATTTCCAAAAACAAGGGTCCAGGAGAAAATCTGACTACTCCACGCGATGCAGCAGACATTTTTCCTTCGGAAAGCGTCAACAGAAGTGGTAAGTCACGTTTCGTTTTCAATACAGAAGCGAAATAGTTTGGCAAAGCTTAACGCGCGTGACTGCCACAGTCGGCGCCGCCCGTTTTGCCAAACTATTTCGCTTCTGTATTGAAAACCAAACGTGACTTACCACTTCTGTTGATGCTTTCCGAAGGCAAAATGTCTGCTGCGTCGCGTGGAACTGTCAGATTTTCTCCGAAAATAATGCTTGCGAAAATGCGCGCCGCGATCAACATAGCTAAGTTTGCAAATCAGTGCTACGGGAAACATGCCCAATTCAATTTGTTTGTGGATAACAATTTTGCGCAAGTTACGATACAAACAAGTTCCGCCCTCGCGGACCGAAGTTCTACCGTACTTCGAGCAATTACGACTTCAGTGCGAGCCGCGTTGTATATTAATTACAAGGCAAGTATAATAATTACAAGGCGCTGCGGATTTACCAGATCCTCGTCGTTGAATACCATCAAGCTTCGATCCTGTACGTGCTCCCAATCGATTCAGCGTTCGACGATAGATTCCTCAAGCGCAGCGCGTTTTAAATCAAGACTCGGGGGAACTCTGCGAAGCTTTCGTGAATTCAGGAGCAGCACAATGGTGAAGCGCAAGGCGGGATATAATGGATTCCTATAAAACTAGCGTCGTCACTTCGTAATTAGCAAGAACAAGTCGAGTAAGTCTGCCGTATAAACACCTTCGAGTGGAGGCACCCCGAGCCCGGTCGCCCGGGCAAAGCCCCGACGCGATATTTCTGGACGGTAATTAAAGCGGGCCACGCTTCCGGGCATTGCTGGAAAGTTACGAAATAATTTGCAAATTCCGCGGGCTGACGCTTCCGTCGGTCGGGCGGAGGACCGAGGACAACTTATCGTGACTTTCGCTTGGTCGTTTCGCGGGGCACACCTGCTCGCATGGCTTTACCACTGTTATCGTTATTAATGGTCCACCCGATGGATAAACTGTTGGTAACGATGTTCATGTTTTAAAGGCTACTCATAGCTAATTTTTAAGTGTGTTGAGTATTTGTGAAGTACGTGATCAGACTTTAGAAACGTATTTTGTTTATTTCGGGGTTAAAATTTATTTATACATGCATCCAGAAGAAAATCCACGAAGAAAATTTGGAGAAAAATTTCACCAAGAATAAATAAGAGCCACCCTATTATACATATATAAATAAATAATAATTCAAATATAAATTCATTTTAATAGTAGCTATAATAGAATTATTAACTAAATAAACAAAACACTATTAAAGATAAAGAAAAAAATGATTTATGAAATACAAAATAATACCCCGAAAATTAAACGTATTACTCCTAAAACTCATTTTAAAATAAAATAATGTAAATAATTGATAAACTAACCCCTCAAAAAATTAGTAATTCCTATATCTACATGTGGCGATAGTAAAAGTAGTCAGTCGAGATTATCATTTGGATAAAAAAATGAAGTCGAGATTATGGGTACTTTGATAGAAATATGTTTCGTCGTTAGAGGGTTTGAAAAATATATTTTTCATTTTGGATATCGCATAGGTATATTGCATATTTCTCGCATATAGGGTAAGTTAGGGAGAGTTCGACCACCGGGAGAGTTCGGCCAGTGTTGATATTTTAAGACTGACGCAAGATAGGGCACTGTGTGTCATTGACACAAAAGAAATGAATGCGCCTGTTGTTAATCTTGCATTGACCATTGTCACAAATCCATATTTAAATTATAGGAAACACTTACGACTTTATGCGCGTCTGAAAGTTTTTAGACCGAGTAACAGTGCTGGTGATATTTGAAAGACGGGTATGTTTATTTACACTACACCGATATTGGGGGATATAATATGCATAAAACTACAGTGTCATCCCAACAATACGTATGTATTCGTTTTTAATTTATTTTGACAAGGTGGTCGATCACTCCCTTGATTATGGGATAGTCCGACCACATGTTTTTTTCTTACTGTAAACCCATCTTCAGATACAGGGAGCGAAAATTCCATTCTACAAGATAGTGATATGTCGTTAAAAGCCTGGGACCGAAAACGACATCTCGAAAACTGACGATTGGATTAAATGTGTGCACTGAAGCCGTTGGTTTCATGATACTAGATGCTTAAAGTACCAGAATGTTTGTGATTTACATGAAAAACTGAAGAAGAAATAACATATCAATTAACTTCTTCGTGTATTATACTTTTTGTAAGCTACTTTTTGTTATTTTTCAAGGTCGGTCTCACTCATAGTGGGTGGACGATCTAACCCCGACATGCGGGTGAGACCGACCAGTTGCAGTGCCAATGTTTTTGGTTGAAAATGAAAATAAACATTTGAAATTATCGCACAGTATAATTTATATATATCCTAAATTGCTTGGGCTTTGTTTTAATGTACCTAAAACGACAAAAAATGTGAAAAACAACGATGCTACAATTTCTTTTCCAAAAAGTGGTCGGACTCTCCCGGACTTGCCCTACATAACTGGTATCTGTCCTAATTATTGTAATGAATATACTTCCACAAATTTCCGCAGTCGTGTAATTATTCTTCCAGTAAAAGAACAAGATAATCATTGGAATGACGAGAGGCCCCGTATTCGCAGTGGCTGACCTGCACTACTCGCGACGACGAAATCAGAGAACGGGCGCTTGGAGTCGCTTCAAAGACATCGACGCGAACTTACAGGTTGAGTGGGAAGTCTCGAGGCGATAAACGCGCCTGGAAAACTTCAGTCGATCGTAATTCCGTCTCCCTTTTGCAGGGCAGTACTGCCATCGCTCCATTAGAGAAATTAATTTCCAAGAGCGTCGCTCCGATATCGGATAGAGATTGCCAGAGCGTCGGAACATCTGTCGCAAAGACTCCGAACCATCTTCGGGGATCGCGTATCTTGTTCGCGTGCAAATTTACGCTTTGAGCAACTTTTGGTACAGCCTTTCTTTTCGCGGTTCACGGGCAAGTCACCTCGAGTCTGCGCAATAGGTACTTTTTTCACGAGAAATTATAGGGAGTTTGTCACCATTTCGCGGGTTTCACGTTTGCATAAAAAATACCTGATTTTCATGAAACTAAAATATGTGAAATTAGCAGAAATTCGTCGTCGTATTATTACTTAGTTTCACGTTTGCTTAAAAAATAAAACTCTGCCTATGGTGTAATAATCAATTTGCCGTTGAACGACCCATATACCACAGAAATAATTTTTCAACCCTAAAATTTACGATTTCCTAATAAATGCTGATACAGATCAGTTAACCATTGCCAATCGCAGCCAAGTAGCTCAGAACCCGCAACTTCCAGCATCCCCGCGATTTCGCCGAATCCGAATTGGACAAGTCACTGGGGCTCGAGCCATGAAAATCGACTTTTCATCTACTTTTTCCCCGTCGATACGCCGAACAATGGAACGCACTTCGAAGGGAGAAGCCGCGTCTGCTCGTAAATTGAACGCAAAATGGGCAGGCTAACAAGCCGTGAGTTAGCTATCGTGTAATCGAGGCTGGGGACCTGTTAATGATCTTGTTGCCGAATCGCCGGCCTGTCATTACTATTAACGATACATTCGAGATGAGAAATCGTCGACGTTAATGCGATTTCGCGACAAGCGCGCATCGATCCCGCACGGTTGATATGCGCGTGTCCAGGCTTGATTAAAGCGATCGGCCAACGAAAACGGCTGCATTTGAATTGGTAATCGGATCATCGAATTCCGCTTCATTAACGATTGTTTTCTTGACGATTTTTCCCACGTGTCCCGTTACGGCTCGACCGCTGGCTAATTGGTCGACTTCTGCCGCGCTCGTACCAACTCTTCTGTGTAATATTTAAATTGGGTGAATACTGATTAATTATTATTATATATGGCTGAATTTTTTTTTACAATTTATTGAAATATTAGTAAATACGCGTGGATAATGCTCGTCAGTAAAAACTTCAGTCTAAAACTGTAGTCTTTAGTCCCTATTTTTTGTGACGCTGTCCAATTCATAACAAATAAGTGAGAAATAAAATATCTGAGAATTAATAAAATCAGTGGCTTTCCTTGTTTTGATAATAATAGAAGTGGAGATTTCTTATTTTGTTTCAGTATGCTGCCCTGTTCAAACTTGAAAAAATATTAAAATAATGTAAAACAAGTATTGTTTTATTGCTTATTTTTTTCTGGTGCCTATTTAGTGTATAAGCTTCATTTTATGATGAATGCGGATAAATTCGTTGAACCTTGTTTCTTTACTGGCGGATTAGAGTATTAAAACTTAATTTTTTGTGACATTCCTTGTTTTTCCCCGTTACCCTTCATTTCATTTGTCCCTCGATATGTTATCAACATTCGCCACAATGCCGTTAAAATCACCACACATTTGGCGTGTCTTTTAATTCATCCTGTGACGTCCACTGGCATTTTTAGTTCACGCGAGATCTGCAAACGGGTCTTTATCGCTGCAGAATTTATTGATAGGAATTTTCGAAATTTGTCAGCGTTTCGTTTAAACAGATTTGATAAAATTCGTTGTTCCGACTGAACTTTTCCTGCGCATTTATTCCCCCGATATTTTTATCGCCTGCGCTGCAGCTCTTCGTTGGCCGAAATCTGTTGCGCGAATACTTGCTGGATCAATTTACGTGTCGATACACGATGGTCCATCGGTTCGTCAAATTTATAAATTGTCGAAATTCCAGGGCGTGATTGTTATCGTTCGCTTGTTTGTGCGCCGCAAATATTTGCATTCAGACGAATTTCTCGGAATACTTGGACGCAGTTCGATGGAAACGGACCTATTGAATTTCGCCCGTTGAAGGATTTGGTGGCAACTAGTTTGCAATAGAATTTAGCGAAATAGGTGGAATATCTATCCACGATCGTGTAGAACAACCAAAGTTTCGAAAAGTGACTTTAGGGCGTAATTTAAAGCGAAAAATATTCACTGCATTTCGTATTTTTCGCAAAATAAATTTGTTGCAAACTATATTCAAGTTTGAGTATGTCTGCTGATATTATTTTAAATAATTCTCTGCCGGTGTCATGTGCTATTGTGTTGGTTGATAATATTGTTGATAATTTAGTTGTTTGCTAACATTTATTTCAATGGCCTTTCTACCTTCAAATATTCTCCACGTTTTAGCATCGACTTTGGTGGATGGTGTATTTCTGGAATCCTATATTTTATCAAAAACTTACCATCCTCGCAATTAAGGTACACAGTTTCAATTTCAAATATTATGCAAGTACGAAATAAATAATAAAGAATAATGTTAAAAAATATTTTTCCATTTTATGCAAGAAGAATCTGAGAGGGTTATAATTAAAAATAATCTCACTGATTAATTTATTACATAATTCCGATTGTAATAATGCAACTACAAAGGAGATATATCAAATTTCTAAATATTATAGACAATTTTATAACAACTTCACTATATATAAAAAATATCTAACTTCGTAGTGTTTACAGACACTTTTCTCGAAGCTGACTTTTGGCACTGAGGCCTCTTTTGCATCCAACAGTACAATTGGCATCTTCCCTGCACGAACATTTTCGCGGAAACATTTTTCCCCAGCTTTTCAAACTCAAGCATCGCGTGTCATAAAACCTATCGTGGCGGAGAACACGCGAGGGGATCATTTGTCCATCATTGCTTGAGATTCAAGACCAGCTTTCGATTTTCCAGGACGTAAATAGCAGCTTCATCTCTCTCTCTCGGCCTCTGCTACCCTCCCTGCCGTTCTAAAATAGCTTTCTCACTGCGGTGCTATTGATATCGCGTTAGTGTTATGTGGATGGAAGGGGATCAATACTTTGCTACTCTCAATGCCTTTGGAAGCTGAACACGACCGCGAGGATTCCTTTATAATAACCACAGAACCTTTGACGAAGGACCCCGTGTCATCAAGCTCGGCTTCCTTCGGGCCACGTCCTCGAAATCGTGTCAACTTCCTAGAGGTCTGACGGTATTTGCAATTGAGGCAATTAGAAGGGACACGCGCCCCGACTAACATCCAACAATGTTGGGGTCACTTCAGCCCTGCGACTCGGACGCTGATATCGCGACATCAAATTAGCCGTCGAAATTAGCTTCCGTGCATTCGTAAGCTGCGAATTCTCCTCTTTTACGGCGGCTGTTTACTCACTGGTCCGTGGAATGTGTTTGGTTTACATGGGTTGCTTCGTAACATACAGCTCAACCGAAAGGATTCTGATTCTGGATAATAAAATATTAAGGAATGTGGAATAAAATTTCTTCCTCCTTAGGTTTCCTTTTCAAGAAAATCATTCCATTACCATAACTTCCTATTTCTTTATCTTTATCCATTTATTTACCAAGATTTCCTACTTTAAGCCGAATAAATTTTGTTCTACTCGCCTTTTTTGTAACTGTAAGCGCAACGAAAATATTCACGTGTGCACTTTTGAATATTCTAACTTGTATCGCCCACAGCATTTCCATACTTGCTCAAAATGTACTTACTTAAATTACTTATTTAAATTTATCCTGCTGCTTATATTATGTTTTACTCATTTCACTATTTACTCTGTTTAGTCAATTTACTATTCATACTACTGTTTATCAATTTTGCTATGTACACTATTATTTATTCGGTTTGTTATCTACACTGCTATTCACACATTCTGCCACTTACTTATTCCGAGTGCTCACAATATAAGTAATCAAGAGAGTGGAACAGAAATGCAACAGCCTCTGCTCCCCGGATGTCCGCGTGTAGGGGGAGTTCCCTTAACGCCGGACGGCACCTAGTACCGGACATTAGCTATATCTGTGACAGTTCAAACGCTATTTAGCTGTTCTTTCGCGTAAACCGTAGAGGGGATAAAACAAACAGCGATCACGTGTCGACATGGTCCAGTTCCTAAATAAATCCTAAATAAATTAATTGATTGTTTGGTGTGACGGGAATCCGGTGAATCGTGTAAAGTTTAGATTATTATATATACCAATATTCCTGGCTAAAAGACGTGTGAGTTGCGTTATTGTATCTTTTGGTAAGTATTTTTTTTAATTACTTTTGTGTTTTGTGTAAACAGTGCACTGGTTTCCACAAAAAAAATTTTCAATCTGTTCACTGTCCTCTGGTTCCGGACAGAACGTTGTCCCCTATTACCGGACAGTATAAACCTGAATCTTGTGTGTTCCTATTTGTATTACTGTTTATTATTTCGGTTTCAGTGTTTAAAAGATACACGTAACCACCATGAATAGCAAGAAAAAAGGTTCATAGGATGAAAATAATTTGAAACCTGCACTTCAGAAAATTCTGGCAAAAAAATTAGCCTAAGAGAGGCATGTTCAAGATATGGTATTCCAAAAAGTACTTTGTTTGATAAAATGAAATGTATAAAATCTGGTAAAGAAATTACTTTACAGTGTAAATTAGGTAGATTTGCCAAAACAATTCAGTGTTCAAGCTGCCAAAAATGGGCACACAAGGCTCGTGCTGATATTTCCGAATGTTCGGAGGATTATATTTGTGATCACTGTAAACTATATTGAGACTGTGTTGAGTTGCGTCAGTAAATTTTACTGTGTCCGGTACTAGGTGCCACTTAATGATTTCTCCAAATCGCATAATCAAGTTTAACCGTAATTTAAGTTAACTATAATGATAATATTGAATGTTTTGTTGTGTAATTTTGATTTCTCATATGGTTATTTTATAAATAACGTAGAATATAAAGATTAAAATATTATTTTTTTCTTCTTATTTAAGGAAAACCTTAAGCGTCCGGCACTAGGGGAACTCCCCCTACGGGTGACTTTTGCTGTCGAGTTGTCAACGAATCGTAGATATGTAACTTGCCGTGGCAGAGCGATTTTCGTCCTCTTCCCTGTTTGCGTTTCCTCTATTTGTATCGTGAGGTGGTCGCTTCCAGTATCGCTAGCATTGTCGCGAGAACGTTTTCTCTCCCCTGGAATTTGGGCTGCGCGATGTCACTCCGCTGTCGAACCACCGTTACGCCAATTTCTGTGCGACTGCGAGCATAATCATGAAAAACGAAGTCTGATCGATTTTTATCGATTTATAGGAGCAATTTTTAAGCTTCCACTTTCAGGACACTTCTTAAGGGGTCATTCCTACAATCACGCCGCAAAATTCGGCAACATTCTGTTTTTTTTTTCCCGGTGAATACAATGAATGTCAAACTTTTTTTCCATTTATTAAGCTACTTATAATGTATACGGAACAATTTTTTAAATACACTTTTAATTGAGTTTTTTCAATGTTATAATTCTTCATTTCTTCCTAATGGAACTGTCTCACTTTTGTCACCGTTCACAGTTTAAACATCCGTTTAACCACTCTATCTTCCGATGAAACGTTTATAACTCCATTACTTCTGCGAATCCCAGTGACACTCTTAAGCGTATGCCTAAAACCTTGATCCACGAGAAAATGCGAAAGAAATCCAATATTTCGATGTCCTGCCCTGCACGATCCTCTTCGGGGCTCCTTTTTGAACCGAACAGCGACGAGCTGCCGCCGTTCATGGCCGCTCGCGTGTTTCCGTGACAGGCCAAGCGCAAGTGGTCCAGGACGTCTATTTACTCGGATGCCTCTTTCGTTCAGGAACACAGACATGCTTGTCCAGTTCGTAGGAAACCTGATGGTTAGAGCTCGGAGCCCGCTAAGTGGATATGTAAATTACGTTCCTCGCAGGTACACGGCCCGGTACACGAGCACGTTTATAAGGATTTTCGGTCTAATTTACCTTAGCCGGCGAACACGATGGGATCCTGACGACAGGCCTCGCCCTTTGGTTAGGAGACGTGTTTACCCGCCACCGGAAGCCTGAGTTAATAGCCTACGTTTCCTAAGCCTCGCTCGGTTTGCCCTTCCAATGAGTAAAACGGATTGTTGTTTCTCTTGGTCAATCTTAGCTTCTTGTCGTTCACGGGCACCTAGGGGGAACGGAGGGAGCTGGGACGGAGCATTTGTTTTTTATGACACTGTGATGTTCGAAGTGAGGACTCTTAAGGTCGGGGCCAGATATATTGGCCGGTGAATTCGTTTTCGCGAGCAACGATTGTGGAGAAATCAACCACCACCATCTGACGATCGTGGATTTGTCAGTTGGAGTTGCGGGGTCGTCGCAGGGTATGGTGGGGTAACGGGAACGCTGCTCGGCTCCGCCTGAATCTAGCCGTTTGGCTGTTATTTATTCTTAGCGTAATAGTTGTGTGCGTGACGAAGCTATTCGTAGACCAATACGAGATGAAGCTATCGAGAAGGAATCATGTTCTGACCAATAAAGCTCCTGAATTTTTTCGGAGCTGACGCACACCTATTCCGATGTGTGTACATCTACGCTGACAGCTCGGTTTGACCTACACGCCAGAAGCTCGGCACTATCCCCACCACTTCTGGCTCACTCTTGTTCTGCGAAGGCGAGAGCGAGATGGAACGAGAGCGAGTAAGAAAACGTTGAGAAAAGGAGCACCGAGGCAGGCAAACAGTGTGGTGGGAGAATACCCCTCACGAAACTCACCGGCCAATATATCTGGCCCCGACCTTAGATGCATTGTGTCTTCCCACGAGCAATGTGGTTTTCCTGGGAATTGAGTTTATAACGATAGTAGCTTAAAGTTCCCGGCGTTGCTCGGGTTATATATATTTTTTGCTGAAGGGGAGGGAGTCCTTAAAAAGATTTCTTTTAGTGAGTACCTGGGGGCTAAAATGAATCTACCTTTCATGGCCATAGGATCAGTGGTTCCAGAGGAATCGTGACGAGTGAGTGAGTGAATGGTACGTTGGTAACATTTTGTTCCTTCTATATTTTTTATTGCATAATAAACGATATTCTTAAATATTTTTGGTGCTTTTACTTTAAAATAGAGCAATTTAACATTGCCATGAGTTTCACACGTGTGTCGTTGCATTTTATATATAAAAAATATTGGTATTCCTTGTTAGCCTCGTATTTTTGGGTTTGGTTCCAAACTTATTGCCAGGGGTTAATACTAAAAACAATATAAATATTTCAAGTGGTCGACGTAGGTGCGCGAAGCACCCCGCACATTCGAATATTATGTTTAGAGGCACAGAATGGACCGACTAGTGCAACGAGCGATTGAAACGGGCTTAAGTAGTGTTAGCCACGGGTCTTGCCCTCGAGCTTTTCTATTTCTCTCCACGTGCAGTGCCTCTTCATTCTTCGTCCACGACACGGGCCCGGTAAGTCGCGTCGCTTCGTTTCCAACGTGATCGCCGTCGATTGGTGGAGATTTGTAGGAGTATCGGGTGAAATCTCGTTCGGCTCAAACGTTGGATCAAACTAGATGCGAGCATTGTGGATTAAGCGCTCGGAAAGTAAAGAGTTCCCGCTTGATCCGCGGCATCACGAGGGAACGGTACAAATCGAAGTACCCCGTCGTAAAGAAGACGGGAAAGTTACGTAATCCGGTTGCAGTTTCCGTGGGATCCGTGGAGGAGCTGCACAGAGGAGTTCCTTTAAAAATTGCTTGAACGCCCGCCTGACAAAGTTATCCCTGAACCGTACACAGCAAGTCGGACGAGACTGCGAAAAATTATATCAGGGGGATTAGGGGAGTTTTCCTACTTGGAGCGTCGACTTTTGCCCGATATTTAGGATTTGAAATAAACGAGATTGTAAAACCAAGGGATCTGATAGCTTTTCCATATATTTACTCGGGCTTCGAGAGAGGGCAGAGAAAATTTTGCGTAATTATCCTGTGCATAAAATACGCGAACGGAATGAATTTTTAATTTGCAATGATTTTACTGTTTTGCTTATTCCTCAAAAGTCACTTGTCTTGTCACTTTAAGGGGACTAGGCAGTCAGATCGCTCGAAAATCAAGTATTTTTTGCGAATTAATTACAAGGAGATGAACACAAATTGTGACTAGTACGTTTGGGTAATGTTTATTAATACTATAAACAGTAAAACAGAAATGATTTGAATATTATATACATATGTATGAAAGCGCTACAGTCGTCTGACATGCAGGCGTTTTTTTTTTGAGCCACTGTAATTTTGCAGTGATTCTGACCGTAAGAAATTTAATTGTGAAATATCCTCTGAAATTTATACTTTGCCCTGGCCCTTATTCTGCCCTGAACCTATTGAATAAAAAAAAAATCAAAATTATAAAAATGGTGGCTGAAAAACGGCAAATTTTAAAGAAACGTGATTTTTCGCCAGGAAAAAGAGCCATTCTATTTTTTTTTGACAAACCAGGAGTTTTTACAGACTTATGCGTAGGTCCAGGTCGTAACTAGACATGTTTCATATATGCTGAATTTTTTTCAAATCGACTGATACCTCCGTTTTTTCCCAATCACTGCAAAACGAAGTGGAAATATGATTCCGAGAAAAACGCGTTTAAAGTTTCGAAAGAGGAATCTAGTCTACCTGCTTGCGCGCAGAAACGGTTTATAGCGCGCTCGACCTTTTCGGCTGTAAAATCGTCAATTTTGCGAATTTTAACATCAACCAAACGGCATTTTAATCGGGAAGGGTGGTACGTTCGAAAAATGCAACAAAAAAAATCGAGTTTCTGACTGCCTAGTCCCCTTAAGTTTAAGGGGTGATCCTGGTTTGCGCGCCGATTCACATAAGCGATTTTCGGGAATATATGGCTAAGAACAGAAATACAGTAATGGTATAAAACTTTTTTCTATTTATTAAACTACATTTCTACAGTCAGTAAAAAATATAAAAGTAATAAAATTGCTGTTTTTAAAACGCTTTTCAAAGCGGTCTTGATGACCTGTTTGAAAGGTGATGCTTGACTGCGCAGGTGATTTCAGCTGTTAGACTTATCTGAAATAAAAACTCCAAATGTGTTCATGATCACTATCACTGTCGCTATCGGCCTAACTGAAATTAATGACGTATCTTCAAAATCAACAAGATGGCAGTCAAAAATAGAAGAAAAAAATAAAAAAATAGGCAGTCTATAAATCTGGTATCTCCGAAAAAATTTAAATATAAATAGCCAAAGTAGCTTGAGTTACTTCTCGTTATGTTGATTAGGTTTCTTAACACGTGTTCCCTCAGTTTCAAGTACCTATGTGTCTCTTTTACAGAGCCTTTTCGGCTCTCGTTCACAAGTCCATTACTCGTTACAATTTCATCACTTGCCTATACAAAGCTACTTGATATTTTGTGCAAGCATATCGGTGGTAGAAGGGAAACTTTTATCGACAGTCGAGCGATAGTAAAACATATTCGCTTTACGTCGAAGTCGACTTACTTTCGTTGCCCCGAGGGACCATCTGACGCGGTGCTCGAGAGGTTTTAGACCTATGTATACAGGGTGTTTCATACCACGACGTGACTTTAAAGTTGCCTTCAACACAAAATAATTAAAAAGAGGTCGTATTAACGTTTCTCGTGTGCCACTTTAGTTTCGACTTACAAATTTCGTGAATTTTTTGTGGTGACGTATAATCCGAATGATAAGAGAAAAGAATAACATCTATCTATACAAATAAGACATTACTCACCTGTCTTTAGAATTAACAATTTCAGGCATAAAATTTGGAAATTTGGAATAAGAACTCTAAACACTTCGCTTCAGTAATTAGTCTTACAAATTATAATGGCTTCCTTTTGCGACGTTCCTAATAGAATAGGCACTATGTACATATACTACTACTAGTACGATGTACAAAACAATATTTCACTTTGCCTAATCATTTCGCTTCATCTCGGTTTTCCGTATATATGTATATCAAGGGTTTGGATAATTCAAAATTTCGAGCTCGACTTCCTCGACAAATTTGTAAATTAACATGCTATTATACGTGTGTATTCATTGTCCACGAGCATAATTTCAGCCAAACCGGTGGCTCGAATTTCCAGCACACTTCTAACCAGTGACGACACAAACGTGGTGCTCGTTCACGCGAGGTGCTCGACACAGAATTTCTAAAATATTATGTAGCACCCTGTACCAACCTTCACTCAGCGATCTCGCGGAAGTTCCTCAAAGCTTTCGTCGTAAGCTAGACACCTGCTGCGTGTCAATTCGATTTGACGCTAACGAAGCGACGCCTTGAACCTTGAACGTGCATTTAGCGTTGCTCGAAGCGAGACGAAGGGTGCAGCCGTCGAACCCTGTGTTTCCGGGCCGTAAAATATGTAGTGGCTGCGTTTTAAGAAGGAAGTAGACAGCCCGTGTCGGAGACTGTTTTGCAAAAGAGCGTTAAAGCTGGATTTACCGCAGCTTTCTTTGCATCCCTGTCTCTACGCTCCGCGCGAAACTTCGCCCCCCTACGTACGACGTACACCCTCCGCCATCGTGGTGTGGAAGTGTCACAAGAAACTTTCTGAAATTCTTCGTAATGGGAAAACAATCGCGGAATTATAATGTCCAATGCTCCACGGACGCCGAATATATCGAGGGACTGTTGTTTTCGTCGTGTGTCGTACAAATTTACAGCCGGCGAATTCTAAATGTTGTCTTTCAAATACATTATTCAATGTAGAAAATATTTATCTCGTTTTGACCAAAATTTCACTTACCTACACTCGTTTGCTTACCCACCAGAAAAGTCTACATCCTTTTCCCCAAAATCCCTTCCCGGACTTAGGGGAGGGTTGCCTATATCGTACCACTTAAGACATTTTAGGTTATATTTCATATTTGGTACTAATTTGGACGCAAATGACTATTGGATATTGTAGCTTGATCTTTTAGGCATCTACTATTATACGCTGAACCTTTTGTTCAGAACAAATTAATTCGTTATTAATCTTTTTGTCACATACTGTAAAAGGTACGATTTGGGCAACCGGTCTCCTATATCGTACCTCCACTACAAATAGTGTCAATAACAAATAGAGAAGAAACTATTCAACATAAAGTAATGATTATTATGTAGTTACATATACATATGTATATGAATCACACACAGGCCGCAATAAACTATGTATATGATATATGTACGTAACCTATATAACACACGAGTTGTCAAATCCTACTGGTACGATTGTAGTGGTACGATTTAGGAAACATGATCAATTTATTTATAAATATCAATTTAAACTTTATAATGAATGTAACATGTACTTAAAATGAATGTAAAATATTCTACACTAAACCCGCTTTTAGAGAAATACAAAAATACAGGAGAAAATTGCATTGTTTGATTATTATCAGCTAAAATAAACTGGTAAAAAGTTACATCAATCATACCTGATTTTTTTAAATGTTTGTCGCACGCACAAAATAGGGTGTAAGCTCGGAAGGTTTTGTTTCTATTTCTTATTTCGCATTTACTTGATGTTTTTATCATCAGACGTCGTTTGTATTCATTAATTTTTGAGAAATTGATGAGGTACGATTTAGGTGACCGGTACGATATTGGCAACTCTCCCCTAATATCGTCCTGTCTCCCATTTGCAAAGAATCGATTCTAAATTCGATGCTGCCGCGACAGAGAATAATGAATTAGGGCGAAGGAAGGGAGAAAATGGAGAAAGTTGGCTGCATTTCACTGTGATATTACAACGCGGCGTTGTTGCACCGTCGAAGGGGGCCATCGAAGGAAGAAGCATGCGCTCGCAGCGGTGTATCGATTAAACTCTTACCGAAGATTAATGAACGAGCTTTAATCCCTTAACGCGTCGACGTTGTTTCCCATTGGCCGCTTGTTTGTACGCGGTAATGTAATCGCGGATCAGCCACAGGAGCGCCGTTCTTTGCACAGGCGACGGGTAAAGGAACCAGGGGGCCGAAAGATAGCAAGCTGGCATAAAGGAGCGCTGGCGCGCGCGCGCGCGATTAAACGTTCCCTATGAAGCGCGGAACGCCCGGGTCGCGCCTCGAATAGGATTTCACGATCGTGTACGCGTGATTAACGCGGAGTTGAAACTTCCCTTAATCGCCTGAACGAACGTGTCCCTAATTCTCGACTCGCCCCCCATCCGCCCCCTTCGTTGCTGCGATCGAACGAGCTTCTCATTGATTAGCACAGCTACCGAATTCGAGGCCCTTGTCGTTTCGCCGTGCTTTAGACGAGGCCAGAATCGTTGAAGGAAATTTAACGTAAGGGGCATTTGTCAAATTAATTCTTCTCTTTGTGATTCCACTGGCGTCGGCGTGTTCCAACGCCGAGGGATTTTCAGCATGCGCGTGGCTTTCGCGTGGATATTTTCTGGGAAGCTTTGAAAGAGTATTGTTCGTGAGCCCCTGGATGTTTAGTTTGAAAACAACACGAGCTCGGAGATCCCTTTTAATTCTCTCACGCTAGCTACGTAAAGTAATGAAAATTGTAATATCTATATTCTCCATACTGTAGTAGATTTTTGTGAAAGTATTACCAATGGGTTTTTAAACATAGGGTAAACGATACAGTTATTGGCCAGGGTACAGAAGTTGGCCACTTCAAATTTCTGCCGCCATAGTCTAATGAACCTGCGCGTTTCCGCATTAATGATGCACTTTGGTCAGAAAAGACAGTTCAAGCTTTCGTTTCAACAAACAACCGATGATTTCAGTACATGCGTTCCGTCGTGAGATCGTCGGAAAGGAAAACTCGCAATTTCAACTCTCAAAGAAGGTAAGGTATTAGCGGGCATCTTTAGAGCCGCGACTTCTTTAATGGCTGTATAATCATTGTTCAATTTTGTTTGCCGTGAATGCCATTGATCATAATAGGTGACAAGGGCCCAATATTAACGTTCGGCATACGTCCAGTCCTGTGGAACGTGATTATGTTGTGTTTTGGGGGGTGTTCAATAACTGGTTCGGCGAATGCACAGTAATACAGTTATTGACCACTTGCAATTTTCGTGCTGAAAAACCGCGAGAAAAATTGATTTAGATCTTTGGAGGCACGGGACAATCTACCCTTTATTTATATGGTTTCGGGTATGCACCTCCGATGACTTCTGATTTTTCATTGGTTCGGAGGTCGGTACGATAATTCGAAGATCAAAGGCGCTTGACGAAAGAAAAAAAAAGAAAAGAAGAAAAAGAAGGAGGCAGAGAGATGCAAAGAGAAGAAGAAAAGAAAGTGCAAATGAGAGATAACTCTAAGAAGCCAAAAAAAAAAAAAAACGAATGAGACGCCAATGAGGCCGCGGCGAAGTGCACGGCACACGTCGTGAAGGGTGCACATAAAACTCACCCTGCCCCAAGACAATATGTCTTTGATTTTGGTATATTGACAGATGGTTTTCATAAAAATGATTTTAAAGTAAAAAATATGGCATTTTCTTTTATATTCAGTAAGTGGTCAACAACTGTACCTGGACCGGTCAACAACTATGCCACTACCGGTCAATAACTATAATTTTGAATTATGTTTCTTTATAATAGCATAACATCGAAACTACTGATTTCTTCAAAGTTTCTTTGCTGTTATAATCATCTTCGAAACTTCTCTTTTCGCCTGGTATAACGAAACTTCATTTATAAAATTCAAGTTACTTATTCCATAGCGTTTACCTAAATTGAAGCTCTTAGGTGGTCAACTACTGTATCGTTTACCCTACTACATGGGTTTTAATGAATTTCAAGGCGAAGAAATTTTGTTGCATGTAATCCTTGCGGAATGTACAATTGAATTTACTTTTTTTCGAGGTATTGCGATTTAATAAATATAAAAATAAATTGATACGAACGTCCCTGATTCTCGACTACATCTGTTTGTTTAATATAATAATTTAAAGACAACGTCCTCCATCGAAAATCGCCACAAGGCGAAAATTTGTATAATAGCTACTCTGCTGCAAATATTTATGAAAATTTCGTTAAAGGAGAAAATGTAATGAGCATCGCGCAAATACGTAGTCATAAGTGGGAACATAAGTGCGGAAAGTTCTGCGTGAAAAGTTTAGGAAGAAAGTCGCCCCACGAAAAAGCTTCCATAATTCACGGAAGTTTCGATGAAACCTTGTGCGTCGCGACGTAAACATTGTGGCAAAATAACCATAAAACATTAGAGTGTTTGTCGTCAACCTAGAAAGTTTGGAAAATTGCTCTTCTATCAGGTTAGAAGAACGAAACTTTGTTTTCCCTCCTACGAATAAGTTTTTCAAATCTTTCCACCTTCACGCTAGAGAGGCAAATTCCATTTCTCTTTCGTGGGTAGAGCTAAACACAGTTTCAACCATTCGAAACCGTATTTTTGCAACAAGTTACTCGATAATCCTGCGCAAATAATTTTATATACGTTGTGTATTTATCAGTTGCAATATTTGTATTTCGCGGGCTGGAAAAGGGACCAGGTCGAATATATTTCCAATGGTTTAGTTTACAGTTGCTGAAAAATTCCGGACACTTTTTCCTTCTAATTTTATGTAAACTTAATTACCAAACTTACTTTGGATTAATGTCAGATTCATGTTGCTGTAAAATATAATATTTTAAGACACATCGACTGTCAATTAACTAAATCTGAGAATAATTAGAAATATATACGCAGAATACAGCGTGTCTCTCTCGAAATTCAATAAACCAATCTCTCCCCAAGTAACACCTTTGTCCAAATAAGGATAACTACACGTAGTACAGATTAAAATTAAATGTACACTGTATAACAAAATAACGGTAAAATTATTGTAAACACTTCTGTCTGCTTTCCCCGTAACCGTTGACAACAATCTATTCACCACAAAGAATACCAACATAGAGCCGTTCAAACGAGGCTGGAATTAAGGTCAATTGCATTTAAGTAGTAATGTCAGGCATTTCTCAGCCATCTTCAATTGCTTCTCCTTGGTGTCACTGAAAAAGCCAACAAACAGGGTGATTCAGAGATTAGTGTAAATTTAACGAAACAGACGTGGATATTGGACACCGCTCAACCGATTTCGAGGTGATGGCCGACCCCATGAATAACGTACACCGCCTATACATAGACGCCAATGACGAATTCGAGCTCGATACGTTGTGGGGGGCACAGGAGAAGTGGATTAATAACCGAGCAAACTATTTGGAGATGGGTCGAGTTGAGGTGGACGAAGAGAGATCGAGGTTATGATACTTTGATGGTGGCCAGATCATATCGAGTGCCATAAACAGGAATTAACCTCAACAATTACTCGCTTTGTGTCTAGCAAAGATCGATGATCAGTAACGTGCCCTCGATCACAATGGTGGGGTCGTCGCTCGCTTTGGATGGAAAATTGTATACCTTGCGGGCATCGCCAGAAGTGGTACTTATATCCTGTAGTTACAAATTGCATCCCCTATTGCGCCCATTCTCATTCGATGCATACATACCTCGGAATAACATGATTGTGCCACAGGCTGACGATGGCTCAGAGCTCGAAATTTTCGTAATAACAATTTGCTACGCAATTAGATTGGAATTTTTCAACATTCGGACAATTTTTGGACGACTTGTTTTTTGTGCCTGACGATGGGCAGTGTTTATACAATATATAGAGTAAAGGTAGGTAAAAGTTCGCATTTGACACTTTTTGGAAATATTTATTTTATATAAGTTGTGGCAGGTAAATTTACATGAGGTCACTGCCTATCGAATAATAAGGGATAGTAGTTGTTTCTCACAAAATGATACGACTGTCAGTGTAATTCCAAGGATTTTAGGGAAGTCTAAACTTTAAGTGCGCACTCTTGCCCCACAATAGGTAGGGGAGACCGGGGCAAGTTGATACGTTTTTCAGTTTTCATTGTTTTTCATTTTTGTTTGAATCAATTACTTAATAACAAATATGCTAAAATATACTTTGGTCCTTCCTCTTTAATATATAGTAAGCGAAAACTTGAGAAAGTACATACAAAATGAATGAAAAAATGTTATTTGGACGAAGGCAAAGTGTATCAATTTACCCCACTGCGGGGCAAGTTGATACATCTTTAAAATATCTGTTTACTGAGTAACTAATAAATTTGAAAAATATAATTTCAATCTAAATACCTTTCCAACAGTCAAAAGTTCAAAGATCAAACAGATTTTTAAACAAACATACCTAGAAAAACATTTTTATTTTCATTTTTTTTTATGTCTGGAATATCCCACTTTAACATGAGGTGTCTTCTTCTTTTTGTTACTATATCTTAATAAACTCATTGTGTCATGATTGTATATTTTTGTGCATGGCCTTAATAATATTGAGTCTTTTTCTATTTCGGCACACGCTTTTTCCAAAACATCCTACGATATTTCGCCACGATTTGTCTTTTTGATATAATTTCAAACCATTTTCCAAGAAATATAAAGAAAAAATTCAATTAAAAGTAGTCGGGGAAAATTAATATATTGTATCAACATGCCCCAGAGAAACCGTATCAACTTACCCCACAGGAAGTCATTATGTATAAACATGTCCATAAAAAAATGTAGAGCATATAAACATAATTACAAAACGTAATTACCTTACCTTCAAAAGACTCAATATGATGCCAAATTACTTCGGGTTATAAAATTCTTTATATCGTCTCAAGACGGATTGGAAAGTTAACACAACTATATTTACTTTTTCTTTATATAAACGAAAACAGTTAAAAAACGATTGCTAACGTCAAGGTACACCCACGTACGCTGGATCGTAGGAAAGAATTTATCAACAATTTTCACATATCCCATTGAAACGAAGCTACATATATACGGTGTCGAGATAATTCGTCTGTATCAACCTGCCTCTGTATCAACTAGCCCCGGTCTCCCCTACTCTAGTCACGCAACCATTTGTTAACAAAAGGCTGTTACAATTTTCGGACTACTTGGTGCGTAGTCTCGCTGTTTGTATTAAAATCATGGACCAAGTGATGTGAATCTGGGCATCAAGAGGCCAAATTTAGATAGTGACTTTCACAATCTTTGTTATTCTTAATTTATGCGAACAATTTATGAGCCACTGTATATTTGTACATTTCTTATCCTTCTGTATTTTTTTGAAACACTGTTGATTCTGCCAAGTGAATATATTTGAAATACCAGTCGTGAGCCACGGACGTGTCTCGTGTAAAAAGGACCAGACTGTTTTGTTCGCACGTGAGAAAAAACGTCACATTGGTGATATTAGAATTTACGGACTTCGGACAAGGTAAATGAGAGAACAAAGAAGCTTATTTTGCGGTCGTAATTAAAGTAGCTATGTATATGTACATACTCAACAAGCAACCCAACAACTCAAAGCATAATTCTGTTTTCTGGTTAAATTACATATTTCCGTTAATTTGCAGCTAAATGTAAGATAAACAATTGTTTAGGAATTAAAGAGTAATTGAACAACCCCTAGGAATTTAACAAGTATCTTTAAAGCATCTTTATTCATTTATTTTATTTATTTATTTAATATACATATATACGGGCGAAATTAACGAAAAATTGTTTAAAAAATTAATTAGATATGTTATTTGAAAGTTTTACTGGTTTACTTTAAGACTGCCCTTTTAAATATTATATAAATAAATATTATTTACAAATGAAATATTATTGTTTTAAGAATTCTACAATTCTAAATTACTAAAAGAATTTATCAGAGTCCCAAGGAACGGTGATAAATGATATTTGCAGTTTAAGTACCTAAATACAAAACTGTTCGCGAGAGACGCGCAGATTTCGTTTACGATACCGCGCGACACCACCATTAACCGTTTCAGACAGCTCTAAATTAATTCCTGCGAACGCCCAGTGGCGAATTAATCGTGGGAATTTGCTTGAAAATCTCGGGGCGAAAATTTCGACCCATTTCGCCAAAGGGTCTCGCTAAAAGCGGCGCGGAAAAAGAGGTGAAAAACCGAAGCACATTTCACTCGCGGACTTGATGATTTGCTAAAATTGGGGCTGCATGGGCGTCGCGCTGCCGAAGTCGTTAATATTTTCGAAAAACCAGCACCAATGACTCGGCTGAAAATGTTCGTATCTCTATTTTCATTCTTGGTAAGCGTTGCCGTGCCGCGACGGCTAATTTAACCGGCATTCGTTCGTGATTTTAACACGAAACGGATTTGTATTACGTTACAGCTTTGCACGCATAGTCGATGTGGGGGCAATGGACATTCACGTCATGCTGGAGCAGTGCTATACAAAATAAAGTTGAAAAATGCCCTGCACACGCCCTGGTTCCATCCCCTGGCAAAATTCCAATTTTGTAATTCCACGTGTACGCTAGTGTGAGAAGGAAAACAATGGCCGAGGGTTGGCCATAGAGTAACGTGGAGTAGTGTGTATATGTATATTTAATTCGGTCTTGTTAATTAATGTTTTATGACTTCGCTGCTCTCAATTATGTATGATAGTTTATAATCATTGTAGATGCTGAATGTGAGAACAAAGACAGTTTCCCCTGCAGTTGTAATTACACTTAAGTAATATTTGTACGCGCACGATAAACACGCGCAGTTACATGTTTATGAGGAAATGGTAATGTGAGGTTCGACAGAAATATGAGTGTTTAACAGGTGACAGGCACTGTAAATTTTGTAAAAAAAAAATTAAGAATTAGAAAATATTACTTTTTGAATTTAAGAGAAGTATATACTTTAGTGGCTTTACTACTCGGCTTCGCCCGAAATTTAGATTCTGATTTTATAAAAAAAAAAATTTGTGAAAATAGTCACGTTCATCTGGATTAGTCAGGCATAATCAGCTGAGGCACATTTCGTGATCACAGAGTTTATCGTTCGAAAGTTTTTAGGCGACAGACAAACACACAAACATATAGAAGCTTTCTGTTTTATATATTAAGATAAAGAATACTTCAGCAAAAATCGCCTATAATTTTTGTTAGTTTATAATTTACTTCGCGCAGTAGTAAAAGGATCATCGAATACGGTGACATTTTTTACTGTGCCGTTATTGCTCGTTATATTCGAAATATTTATTCACGAAAATAAGAAAATATTTATCCCACATAAATATAGTAATGTCTCTTATTAACAACGCATTTCGTAAATGCATATGTTATATTCGCAGGAGAAAGTTGTTAATACGAACGGTACCATAAATTGGTCGCTTATAACTTGATCACCAGCAATATCGTAAAATTCTAATACTGTTTGCGCTGGCCACGTCTGGAGGCGAAGATAACACCCGGAAATTACGCTCGCGGGTTCGTTTTCCGTGATACGTCCCGTAGGAATAATTCCCTTCCACCTATTGCCTCTATCTGCGCGAAACACACGAAACCCAAGAGTTCCGCAACTTTTGCTTACGCGGGAGAAATACATGCTTATCCAGGTAACGGCTGCATTTTTCTTCGGTCTAAATTCCATTGGGGCGAGGGAATGCATCGCTGTGTACATTCGTCATTAACCGATTCCAATTAATTTGTCCTTCAGTTTCGTTTGTACAATATTATATATTGGATTGATTACCTCGGCGGTCGCACGAATTTCAACAGCAGAATGAACTTGCAGTCGTATTTCCCCGCAGCGAACGAGATTTTATTACAAAATGGCAGAAAAGTGGGTCGTCCCAAGTAACGTGACAAATAAAGCAGAAGAATCGATAAGGACCTTTTCACGCGAATTATTTTGTGGCTGTGCGATTAGTATTTTGGAAAATTTTTAAATTCGAAATACTAGTTGTGAGCTGCAGAAGTGTCTCGTGTGAAAAGATCTTAACACTGGCACGTTCTCGAAGGAAAAATATTTATAGCACACACAGGTTTCTCATGTGAATTATGACACTTTAAACGAAACGAAATTATTTTTACAGAGACTTGAATTTAATTAGAATTTTGCAATTGGTCTACATATAAGTAGTGCTACGTTGTACAAGTGTCAAATTTGGAAATGATTTGAAAGGACAGCATCGTATGAATTACGTTATTTTGAAAACTTTTATCGTTTTTAATGAACACACTTACACTGACCAATTCCAGGTTCTTGCAACATATATTCAGTAGATACTGTTATTATTACAAACGGGATAACACCTAATAATACAAATACTTAGTACAAATAGTGCAGTTAAAAAATAATATTTTCGAAGGCGATATATAAAGCAAAAAATAAAAAATAACGTAACAAGCTCAGTGCAAGTAAACAACTATGCATTGTCCGCATTGCCATGCAAACTATTTTCTAAAACTTGCATTCTTGTTATATTTACAGAGATATTGATTTCCAATTAAGCTCTGAAATTATGCAGGAAGTTCGAAATAGCCAAAGAAGAGTTAAATTCGCCTTTATTCTACTCCTTAGTCCACTGCTGGAGCACCGGGGAAGATTGTTGTGTTTCGTGAGCAAACAGACCAAGAACGATACACAGGGGGAAGTGCATGTGCATTAGCATGATTGTGCTAGCAGCACTGTCATCGAGACACTACAGTCATTCATGTTGTTCAAATAGCATTGACGTATGCAGTAACCACATGGCAGAATTGCTTGAACAGCGTATATGCGCGTAATGACGTGCACACCTGCGATATTGTTTCGAGGGCACATCACACAATATCACTAATCATTAAGGATAGTCGTGGAACTGGAAAGGTTCCTCTACGTTTATTTCTCTTGGTGTCACGCAGTAAAACTGCTTTTATCTTTCCTTAAATTTTATCACCACCCAGTTTCGTAATTTAAAGCACCCGTTTCCGACAGAAATGCTTTCAACGTGTTTAAAATTTGTTACTACCTACCGAGAAAAACATACGATTATCGCATATCTGAAACTCGTAAATTCTATGTTCTAAAAGCACATAAGTCTACAGCTCATAAAACCCATTATTAGAGAGGATATGTATTAAAATAGAGGGAGGTTTCGTAATTTAATAAGATGTGACTTTCTCGCGTGTATCATTGCAATGGTCATTGCAATTTTATGTATCAAAGTGCTTTTAGTATACGCACCACTTATTGTTAGAGCTTGGCGAGATTTTCGAAAGTATCGGTGAGTAGTATTGAATAAAAAAGTTCACACTATTATTAAATATGTACTTGGGAATGGTAGAATTTCTTCTTAAAAAATTCTCAATTCACGGAAATCTCCTGCAGCATCACCGAATGAAACGAAATCTTTCAAATATTAAACATTTATCAAATCTTATTGAAGTCAAAGAATTTTGTAATTAATTACGTGTACAAAGGTTGGGTTAATAACAGCTTATAGCTGTACCTCGACTTTTGCATCGCAATATTACATACTTTTAATATGCCTTGAATATTATTGTGTGCAATAAAGACGTACAATAATACGTCTTTATTATATATAATAATAATAATTATCTTACGGCCGAACCTCGCGTTTGCAACAGTTTTGTTCTTCCTCTTTCTTTTCTCTTCCTTATTTTGTGTCTCTGTGCACTAAGGACGCTTAATAATAATAATTACTATTATTAATATACAGCAGCTACCACTTCATCACTTTTCCTACAGTTCAAATCATTCTTCAACCTACGCTGCTGTGTTAATAATTACGAGCACCATTGATTGTCCAATATAAAAGTAAATTCACGCCGAACGTCACGAGCGACGTCATCGTACTCTTCATTTTACGATATCGTTTCCCGAGCTTTTATATCGGGAGCTTATCATCGCAGGGACACAGTGTCCCAGCCAAACTGCGAAGCAGTGAATCGGATAATCTTACACGTCCCCTTGGTAGTTGTATCGTAAAATCTGTTTATTAACTGAGCGCCCTTTGGCGAGTTCAATGGTACGACGTGTCTCTTCGCCACAGCTCGCGAAATTTGTGATGATTGGCTGTGACAGGGTGACGTGGCTTTTTATAGGAGCACAGGATCCAAAATGGCGTCACTGTATCCAGATATTCTAATCCTCTTTCAGTATCACGATAAAAGTACTGTTTAAACTTATCCTCTTAACGATGGATTTTTTACATCCTTTGACATATTCTACAGAGTTTAAATGGAGTTACTATTTTCTTATCCTATTAAATCATGTAGCAATAGAAAATTAACCTGGATATTGGGGCTATCAAGTCGGAGTAAGTACGCCACCAACCTTACACTTATTATTATTATTCTATAGTTTTAATCTATCTTTTTTGCTGATCCTATTCACTATTTATTTCTGTTTACCTACTACCTTATATCTAAAACTTTCTATCTTCCTTTCTTTCGTATCCTCCTATTCCTATTTTAATCTACCTGATCTTTCTCATCCCTTATCCTCAACTCTTCCCTCCTCCCTCCTCCTGTCCAGCCCCTCTTCCAAAAATCCTCCTATTGCTCCTCCGTCCCCTGGCACTCCACAACTATCGAATTCTTCCCTGTTACTATTTATAGGAGCCGGAAAAAAAATTCACGATCCCCGGGAATCGAACCCGAGCCGTCCGCGTACTGATCAGCAGCGTTAACCACCACGGCTACGCCGACTCTCCGTGGTCCCTGTCTTTCGAACTCCTCATGAATGAACGCCACCTATGTCTTAAAGTCACACACTAGGCCGTTGCCTAATTGCCACGCGTATGCCTATTACATATTAAAAATTAAATAAATTCATAATGTGTATTCCATTATTCCCTTCATTTCCATCACCACCTTTAAACTTCAAAGCCAATCGAAATCAACCAATCTCTACCCACGATCTCTTCATGCGCGTCTGAAGACGACAGCTCTGAAGCCGAAGCAAACCGACGTAAATTGCTTTCGGACGTGGCCGCAGCGTACTTTCGGCTGACGAAACCGCGCGTAACACAAAGCGCAGATAACACGGTGACAATTGTACGTACACACTGTGAATCACAGTCGCGTATGCAGAGAGCTTGGGTTTCCTTCCTAAAGTTCGGTTCGCATACGTGGCACGGGGTGCCAAGCGAATGCTCAGTTAGTTGAACTGTACGCTCGGTTGACCGAAACCCATTCCTTTGCCAGACAGTGTGACCGAAACACAGCCTTGCGTTCCCTTATCTTTCGCAAACATCTAAACACGCTTTGTACCCTCATATGGGATGCATTGTTTGTCTATCAACGTGCGCGAGGACGTTAGATTCAGACTTGGTTAATGGAACTGCAAAGGGCAGATAGGTAAATAAGTTTTCTCTTCCCTTTAACTCGGCGGGAGGCGCGACTGGGTAAAATTTACCGCAGAGCCACAAGTTGCGAAAATATCTTTTTTCTCGCGCAATCCTGTGCCGTGCCGCTCTAGGTACCTTTCGGCGGGGGAATAACCGGCCAAGTGCAATAGAAGACCTTTCACTAACACTACGTAAACCAGAGATGGGCAAAAAATTATTTGAAATAAAAATCTGTGTACCAAATTTTTATTTCAAATAATTTTTTGCCCATCTCTGGTTTACGTAGTGTTAGTGAAAGGTCTTCTATTGCACTTGGCCGGTTATTCCCCCGCCGAAAGGTACCTGTGTACCAAATTTTTATTTCAAATAATTTTTTGCCCATCTCTGACGTAAACCGATGTTTCTAAGCATGTATGGTGCTTTAGGAAAATTCTGAGTATTGTTTTGAAAAAGTTGCTACGAACTGTCTTCTTTGCGCTCGTTGATAAATTCATAGCATCTACTTTTAATATCGATCTCAATTTGATATTGTTACCAAAGAAAGAATACTAATTTTTGTTATTCGATTTTATAACCAAGTAAAAATTTAAGAAGACTGCTTGAGTTTTTGTTAGAATTTTTTAAAGAACTTTAATAAAGATTTTGGGATATTTCTTAAATTTTGTTTGCTTCTTAAAACAAACTTCTGTACTTTAACATAAATATAACGGAGTTAAAAAACATATTCTGAAACCGTGGTTTTAAATTTGGGGTATTTTTGACCCGGTAGCGACAACGTGTGTTGCATATTGGGGTGCGCGTCCCGCCGAGCAGAGTTGGGCAAAAGTTTATCTAAATAAAAATCCCAAATAACGAACAAAAGATAAATAATTTTTATTCGTTATTCGAGGCTCGAATAATCGAAGTTATCTTTATTCGAAGAGCACCGAATAAATAATTTTATTCGATGAGAATCTATTCGACGAATACAGATAATTTTTTATTGGATGAGAATTTATTCGACGAATGAAGATAATTTTTTTATTCCATGAAAATTTATTTGACGCATAACGATAGTTTTTTATTCGAAGGTTTTATTCGAATAAATGCGTCGAATAAATTTTTCATCCGTAGCATTTATCTTTTCGAACCCTTCGAATAAAGCCACGAATAACTTTATTCGAGCCGCCGGTCCTTTGTGTTCGGCGCTCGCCGCTCGGCCGGGCTCGACCCTCGGCGGCTCGAATAAACACGCTCGACGCTGAGGAAAGTTATTCGTGGCTTTATTCGAAGGCTTCAAAAAGATAAATGCTACAGATGAAAAATGTATTCGACGCATTTATTCGAATAAAACCTTCGAATAAAAAGCTATCGTTATTCGTCGAATAAATTTTCATCCAATAAAATTATTTATTCGTTGCTCTTCGAATAAAGATAACTTCGATTATTCGAGCCTCGAATAACGAATAAAGATAAAGTATCATTTATTCGATCGTTATTTAAATAATTTTTTATCTAGATAATGCCCAACTCTGCCGCCGAGTTAACAACGGTTAGCAAATTCATCGTCGTCGAGATATTCGCTTGGATATGAATTTATTGCACCGTTACAATTACAAATACAATTACAACGACAAATAGGCGAGGTTCAGCATAACTGCTGGGTCTACAACCTAACCTGAAGGGACGTTTAGAACAATAAATAAAGAATCTAGAAAGAAAGTAAAGATTAAGTAGCTACTAAGAAAGCCGTGAAACGATGAAAGAACGAACACTGTGTTTTACGGAAGTAAACGAGGACAGAGAACGTATATTAGGAGGAATAGAATTAGAATAATCGAAGGATATGTAGGAGAAGGACCAAAATTGAAAACCCAATACATTCGTAGGGGCCGCTGCAACTGCAGCCATAAATTGAGAAAATTGACCAGCGCTAGGAAACATGGTTAGCTAACAGTCTCCGTGTCGGCATGGACCAGTCGTAAGGAACCGCTCAGGAGCAACGACCAATGCGGAATAGTTGGTGCGGCGACCGACAGCGGGACATTATCGCGAGGTATCTCTTCGTACGTGCGACTGCTATAACCGTCGATCGGAGGATACCCTGATAACGAATGTATATTGATGTATGCACGTATTTGCGACTATCGAGTGGCGTTACGCGTGTCTCATTAGCGTGTATGTACGAATTACTCTGGTACGCGTCGGATCGAAATGCGCTGGTTAACCGAGAAGCGAGCTGCGGCCAAACACGACCGTTCTAAGCAGATTTAGGGCCTGACCGCGTAGGAATCCTGAGAGATTAGCCCGATCGCTTCGGCCCGCCAGCTCCTCAGCGCCGGCGAGATTCTCGTCTCCTTTAGTCCGCGAAAAGTACCCTTAAATCGTTGACAGGATTATTCGGGCTTCGACTATCGAGCCCCGGGTATTTGAATGGGAACGTTGAGTTTAGGGGGGATAACCACTGCGTTGGGTCGAAAGGAATTTATTTTTTAGCCTGGCAATACTTTCTTCTATTTGGGATATATCGATATGCTGAAAATGCACTCTTCGGAGGATAAAAGGAGTCGAAGGTTATTGCAAAAGATTAATTTTGCTCGGGGTTATGTACAGATTTGCCGTTGGAGTTTATCCGTACGAATAGAAGCTGTTTCGTGATCGCTTGTGAAGTTGCTCTGTGACTTCTGGGAATTTAATGTTGGAATTCACTTCAATTTTTAACCGACTTCAAAAAGGAGGAGGTTATAGATTCGAACCGTATTTTTTTTATGTTTGTCCCCGCATAACTCCTCAGCATATGGACCGATTTTGATGATCTCATCCCGTACTGCATCAATATTAGACCAATAGTTTGCCAGTTAATAAAGACTATTGTTACCTTATTATTATTATTTTATGTACGTACGCGTATATTTCTTCAGCATGTTGTGTCAATATACATATAAAAAACCATCAAATAAAAAAATTAAGAAAACTTAGAACCGACTTCAAAAATATAAAATACACTAAAAAGAAAAAAAAAAATTCCATTATTTAATCTACGACTCTCAATTTTTTTTAAGTCAGCGCCAGATTAAGAAGAGTAACAGTGAAAGTTACTATCTTGCTTTTGTTTCTTGGTGCCCAGATTGGTGGAACTTGATCCATAATTTTAATAGAAATCTTAAGGCTACAAATATAATGTGGTCGAACGATAAAGATTAAAGACTGTCGTTCGTGAACAAATGTGTGAGTGAATGTACCTTATTCAAGAAATTAATGGTTTGAGTGAAAATATAAGGAAATATTGAAATAATTAGTGCAATATTATAACACTTTATTTTCTATGTTGCAGGTAAGAAGCTTCTGCAATTAAATATCACCCTGATTCTCGGGGACGCTGAGAATCGATTACCCGAAGGTAGAAAATTCGTTCTACGAGTAAGTAAATTTTATAGAAGTTGCTATCTAATTTACTTCATACAGAGACTTTAATTTTGGCCTTTATTGAATACGATCATTTGGAAGTAGTGATTATTTTAAAGGTATAGTATTTTCTGTTTGGAGTGAAACTTACAGAGCCGAGGAAATTAATTAATGTTAATTAAACTCTCTCGAGAGATTTCTTCCATAATTATTATAGATAGTTTGAACTCGACTTGATGTCAATTACGAAACACAGAGGATAAGAATTTATTACAATTTAACTCCCCAAAAATGTATAACCCTGATAACTCTGAAAAAGATAAGTTCAGAAGAGTTGTGCTTAGCAAAAAGTTGTATTCAGCGTTCTCGTCCTTTGAAATCGTCTAAATTCTATCCTACACATTTTTTTGCAGCATTCTCATGACACAGCTAGGTACTCTCGTTTCAAAGACACGAAACTCTCACTTCTCTCTTCAATGTCCAACAATCAGAGTAAACAAAAGTAAAGAAGCCAGCGTTTCCGCTATCACTGACAACAATTCCTTTATTGAACAATAAGATTTTTTTCCAACAACAACGAAGCAGTTTTAAACCACATTTCTATTCTCCATCCATTTAAGTAGCTTTCCGCTTAATTCATTTATTAAAGACGCTCATTATCGCCAAACTATACTATAATGACATTTCCTGAATAGAACTCGAAGTCTAAGAAAATTTAAGAAAAACAAAAGGAAGTCTTTCAGCTCCTCGAAATAGCTCCGCGGTTCAAAGGCTTGACAAGTTTCGTTATCGCTTCGTTCCCTTTCCCTTACCGCCCACTTTTTAAACTTTGCAACGTTTCGTCGAAGCCTCCAATTCCCCCACCCATTCCGGGCTTAATTGAATCGTGCTATCTTCGTAATGATTCTCTCTAGAGGGTGGCCGCGCTCGCGTCAGCTTTTATATTCGCTGGAAGAACAGCTTCGCCGCGAGATGTCGGCGAGTCGTGGAAAGGAAATCCCTGACCTTCCACCAGGCATTCCCAGCAAACACGTGATGCGCTTGTAAAGGTGCTGGCGCACATACGCCAAGATACGTTCCTAAATGTAAAGCCTACACAGTGGCGTCCCAAAGAATGAAAGAAACTTCATCACCTGCCAGGAATGCAATATTCCAGTAGGAATATCGGTTCTCTATGGAATTCCATTTCTATAAACTTTAGCTTTAACTAACTATTGTAACATGGAGCTTGGGGCAACTTGGAACAGGGGGATTGGAAAGGATGGCGAATTTATAAAAAGAATCAGAAGCTTATAATTCCTTCAAACAGAACTTTCATAATTACTATAGTGTTTCATAATTATTGCTGGCAGCACGGGATTAAAACTTTTGGGGCCCGGGGCTATCAAACCTTCGAAGGCTCCATTGGGTGAAAAGCGGAGGGGATGTCAATTTTTTTTTAATAGAACATAAAATAATATAGGGTAGACTGGGGGCGGTATTAACACTTTGACTTTGGAATACGATTACGCAAAAACTATTACAGTTACAACAAAAGTTTTCATTACGAAAATGTTACTTATTTATCTGACATTATTTGAGCCACAACAGTTTCGCTGTATGTCAAGTAATATTCCGGTTATTAATAAAAAATGAGAAGCGGAGAAAGTGTTACAACCGTCCCTGACCCCGGGTCGGTTGTAACACTGTATGGAGTCGATAGTAGCACAAATATAACTATACAAAATTAAAATATTAGTGATATAAATTATAATAACAAATGAAAAAAGTATAACAAACTATAACAAATTATGTGGTATCGCAATTGTGGCAGAAATAAAAGCCGTTTTGGCTGGTGCATTCTTCATCTTCTCAATCCTTACATTCAGTATATTGCACCCATTTTTCATTTGGTTTGCTTGTGCTATGCTATATGATTTCATGCAAATAAGACAATATTATTCGCCTTCTTTGTCCCTATTCGGTTCTGTTGCGGTAAAACCGATCCCGACTGCCGATGTTACAATCGCCGCCGACCATGCTTTTGAACTTAAATTATAAATTTTGACTAACGAGACGCTTAAAAGTGCCAAGTAACGATCAATATTTGTTTAAAAAAGGTCGAATTACAGATTAAAAAATCGAACAAGCACATACTTGCAAAGGGAGTGTTTATATTACAATTTTAAGTCAGTAAGGAAAAGTTACTTTAGGGCATCGAAAAGTTATTTTCTTCACTATCCATGTCTATTGCGTATCTGTACTCTTAGGGCATGGATGTTTATATTCCAAATGTCATTCTTCATCATATATCCAAAATTGGTGTTAATATCTATTATATGTTTTGAGATATTTAGCGTGTTACATTCGCCCCCCTGTTACTACCGCCCCCGGTCTACCCTATGTAGATTTTCAAAAATTGAAATTTATTCTAAATGAAATTAAGTAACATTTAATCATAACGGAAAATAATGATTTGCAAATAAATAATGTTAAAAGACAAACATCGAGAAGATATTTTAATTTTTAACATACATTTTTAATGCGATTTCTAATTGTTTCAAAACGGAAGCAGTTAACAAAATTTCACTGAATTACTTTTTGACGTAAATGGAAGGCCCCGGCTAGCCCAATGAACTGTTTAAAATTAAATAACAGTATGTTTAGAGTAAAAGTTGACTATAAAATTATGTAATACTTTAAAAAACTACGACCATGATATATCATCGATGTTCAACGCCATCTTTTGATTAATGATGATCAACTCTCGATTGATCTGACCCATTCATTCCGTCGCATTCATAGTTCGCATATGCATACACATGTGCATGACACTTGCCCTTAATCTGCTGTCCCTGCATTCGTTTTTCTTCTATCGTGGTGTTTATTACGAACGTAATACCATTATATACATTATAATACCTTTGTGAACCCCTAAAATCCCCAAACTTCCACTTCGCAACTTCAAATTTCTGTACCTCCGTTATTTTACCGAATTCCGTCACCGAATTTTCGGAGCTCATTTTCGATAAGTGAACCTTCAAGTAAATCTAATAAAAACTCTATTTTTTTACCGTCCAAATTATAATACTACCTACCTTCAATCTCTACAGCCACCATATCAGAAGTTGGCTGGCTACCGTAGCGACAGGAAATTTATACAACGTGACCTCTGGAGCGCATCAAGCGACCCTTCAACTCCGCACTCACGTATTCCCTGATCAAGCATTTCTGCTCGAGCGATCGTTTTGCCCGAGAAAATAATTCCCTTAACGGATTAACCGATGAACGTCAGGTGGAAATCGAATGGCACGTAGCGTCAGATCCAAGCGATAGCTCGCGTCCTTGATGGCTAGGGGTTGGTATTGTTCAGGGTGATCACTTGCCGCGGTCACGATGGCATTGATACGCCACGCCGCCTGAGAACAGATAGGGGGCGATAAGGAAGCTCGACGACGCGACGGAATGCTTTCTGGGGTTTGGGAGGATGAAGATGACAGGAGTTCGTAATGGTGATTCGTTTAGTATGCAAGACCAGGAAAAGACATTTTAAATAGGTGCAAGGAGTTGTGTCATTTTCTGTACCTGTGAGTCGCGATAAAGTTCCCCGGATTATTCTTGTATATGCGTTCCTTGTAGTAATATATTTTCATCTGGAATAATGGACTAGATATGTCTTTACATTAGTTGAGTGCACAGTTGGGCAAAGATAATATCTAGATAACATCTAGTTAAAAGGTCCTTACGGTTAGTCGTTAGTCAAAGGGTGACTAAAGTTGATGTAACTTATCTTTAGTCGAGGCGCCAGAGTTGAAGCTGGTTAGTCAAGAGCCTTTCGTCGTGCGTTGTGAGTAACGTGGTTTCAGCTGTCATTCTATTCTTAGTCGAGGAAACGACTAACCGGCGAAAGCCTTTGCGGCCTGACCCGCGCGCGATCGCCTACTGGTCAGATTCTACAGAATCTGAATTTGTTTATTTTTCATCGTATCAATATGAAAGTGACGCCAATGGATTCTTGGTGTTCTCTCGATTAATTGGACAGAAAATAATTTAAATCAGACTATTTTTAACGAAACGGGCTTTGAATTCTGCAAACAAATTTCTCACGTAATATCCTTAATTATGGCCCGAATTATATCATTTTTGGGCCCATTTTCATCGGGAAGACATGAGAAATCGATTGGTAATACTTTTATTAACACTTATCAAAAACAGGCAGATTTTATGTGGCCCGTCGGTTTTATTGCTCTCGGCTGTCAACGGGCGGTCTACTGGGGCCCGAAGGTCCTCGCTCGCAAGCGGAGAAAGCAAGGCGTCTCAACAATCGAAAGATTGTACATACATATTCTTTCTGATGCTTTCGCCTACAATTATTATGGTGGGTTAATTAACAAAAAAAAAAAAAACAGTTTGCCAACGAATATTTAATGTTGGGCCTGCAATTATTATGGTTGGTTAATTAACAAAAAGTTACGACAGTTTGCCTACGAATATTCAATGTTGGGCCTACAATTACCATCGTCGGTTAATTAACAAAAAATTTACGACGATGATTAAATGTCATCTTACAACGCGTCAGAAAAATTTCTACATCCAGAAACGGGTTATTATATTGCACATTGTGATACGTTGTGCACGTTTCGACGCTCGAAACCAGCGGGGCCATACAATGTTGCACACAATCAGTGGCGAATCTGTAGGTCTGTATTTCTAATCAGTTCTTTGCGAAAGTGACGCCAATCGATTCCTCGTGTTTCCTCGATTAAATTGGCTCTAAAAACGATATAATTCGGAGCATAATTAAGGATATTACGTGAGAAATTTGTTTGCAGAATTCAAAGCCCGTTTCGTTAAAAATAGTCCGATTTAAATTATTTTCTGTCCAATTAATCGGGAGAACACCAAGAATCCATTGGCGTCACTTTCATATTGATACGATGAAAAATAAACAAATTCAGATTCTGTAGAATCTGACCGGTAGGCGACCGCGCGCGGGTCAGACCGTAAAGGCTTTCGCCGGTTAGTCGTTTCCTCGACTAAAAATTGAATGACAGCTGAAACCACGTTAGTCACAACCCACGACGAAAGGCTCTTGACTAACCAGCTTCAACTCTGGCGCCTCGACTAAAGTTAACTCAGGTAAGTTTTAGTCGACTAAGGAAAAAGTTGAAGTTGCTTTAGTCGAAACGTTATTTCAAACACTTTTTAGTCGAATGATGCCCAACTCTGGTTGAGTGTAGGGTTTGTCGGTTTTAAAAAACCGGGTTTAAAAACCGGTTTTATTTATAAATTTGTAAAATTCGAAAACCGGTTTTAAATTTAAAAAACCGGTTTTATATAAATACTAGAATTAATATGCAGAAATGAATTAATAATTTAATTGAAAACGTTAACATTTTGACTTGAAATCGCTTCGGACACAAGCATATTGTAGTAGGTAACAGTTTACTGGAAAACTAATCTTCATGAGTTCATATTCTTCGGAAAAAAATACTAGAGGAATAAAGATATATAATTTGGTAACACCTTTTAAAATATTTATATTTTGTGCGGATTTTAGTTATTATAATTTTTTTCATTTGGTTTTTTATAGATAGAGTATATTTTATTTTGTTATATTTTCGTAAATCCATAGTATTAAGGAAACTGAGATTTTTTAAAATAAGTACAAATATTTATTTACTATTTTAATTATATTTTTTTGTGAAAATTCGAAAACCGGTTTAACCGGTTTTTTGGGAATAGTGGAATTCGAAACCCGGTTTTTTGAAAAGTCGGTTTTTGTATAAACCCTAGTTGAGTGAGCAAAGTAAGCTGATAAATAGCAGGGGAGATTAGTTTAATTCCTAATCTAATACTACCAAAATCTCAAATATTCTTAAAGTTTTGAAGTACCTACCTTGAAAATCTTCCGAAACTCATATTTCTTTAACAATACGCATTAATATATGTGTACACATACACATAGCAGCAACAGCAATTTGTTATAGGGGAGACCGGGGCAGGTTGTAACACGGGGTAAATTGTAACATAAGTAAAATCTTTTGAACGACAAATCTGGTAACCCACAGCATTCGAGAGCTGCTTGACGATATTAGCACCGTCGGTTTTAGTGACACAAACGAGCGTTATGTATTCATTTTGTGGTAATAGCTCAGAATTTTAGTATTTAGAGCACGTAAGTAAATGTTGTCTTAGCACTTTTATTTCAATTAACCGTCATTAGGAACCGTTTGAATTTTTGTTTCTTTGTCGCAAACGAATCAGTACACATTGGTTTATTATTATGTGTACGCATTTTAGTGATTTGATGTTTAGTTTCTCGTTTGCTGAGATAAAACGCAAAAATTCGACCTCGGGGTAAATTGTAACATGTTATTATACTTACTCCGCTCCAAATGGTGATAAAGCAAGCTATTTGCTGACACACCGGAAAAAGATGCTCTAGACGAATAACAGAACAATCGAGAATCTTAAAAATTGAAAAAAAGTATGAAGGCAAAAGTAAAGAAAGCACAGAAGAAGATTTTGATAGAATCAGATGAATAAGCAATGATTGCTTAACTCATGTATATCTAATGTTTAATAATGATCTGTAGTTTTCATTTATATTGTTTAGAAAAATTTTTATTTGTGTTCATATTTGTATTTAAATAGGTAAAACAGATGTGTTACAATTTACCCCGGAATGGGGCAGATTGTAACAAAGGTTCAGATTTGTTTAAGATGAAGTGTCCAAAATTTTGTCGCGTACTTTCACGCATATGTAAGTAGTAAATCACGCAAATTATTTCCTGATTGAGGGAAACACTTTCGAGAAAAAATTGTGAAAACTTTTTTTGTTACAATCTGCCCCGGTCTCCCCTACATCAAATAAGAAAATGAAGACTCGTCACGACTTTCCAAATTTTGTGCATTTGAATATTCCAAGTGATTTGACTGATAAAATTGACCTTTTGATTTTTCACCGATACGTACAGGTATAATTGAACAAAAGTGTCATCGAGAGTTCCAAGTTCCAACGAAACTTTCAATATGTTGGGAATTTTGACGTTGATTGTGATTCGACTTTCGACGAAAGTGCTGATTGCACGTCCGTCACGGCTGATAACGCGCTTCAGTTTCGCCGATCTGCTCGATCCCTATGAAACATCCATCACTTTCTGGGGATTCGGAAGAAAAAAATGTGCGACGATAAATCCCGTTCGTTGCCCCCCGCGTCGAAGACTGCAAGTAGTACAAAACTACGTTTCACGCGGCGGCGAAATAACGAGGCATCTTTTTTCATTCGACTAGCGAGCAGAAAAGTCACACAACTGAGACTCAAGCAATCTTGGAACGGTGCAAACTTGTTGGTCAAAGTTCCTCATATTTCAACCGGCTTCATTAAAATGGATAACGCCCCTTGAAGTTTCGTTTCTCCCGATAATATGCTCTGCGTGGCGACGGTTTTCGGTAAACAGGGTTGGTTAACGGTAACGACGAGTACACTCGTGTGGAGAAGTTCGCCAGCATGGGTTTTTAAACTGTTAACTGGGTCGTTTCCCGAGCAGAAACGCTGCCGGCGCACGTAGAAATGTGTTTAATAATCATTACAGGCGAATTAATTAATGTTTTCTGCCGCGAATGCTGTACGGTATTTAATACTGCATTCACTTCTTTTCCACAAGTGTAATTAGCACATTTTCGCGACAAATTCGGCGCGTCTTGCACAATGGGGACGTTTTCGAATGAGCAATTAATTTGGTTGACTCATTGCCAGTAAATGTGTTAACGTTGAAAATCGCGTTTTCGTTTTACGGTGCGTTTTTATACTGAAATTGTCATTAAGCTTTTTAGAAGTTAACTTGTACGAGGTACCTACTGGGAAGCGGTGTTAAGAACGACGTAAGTAAAGTAGTAGCAGTATTTCGATCAGTGTCTCAAAAGGGAAAATGTAAGGTAGAAAAGGGGTTTCGTCCGAATTAAGAAATTTTCGCAGATGTTTTTTTATCATAAGAATAGCTCAATTTTAATTTATCATTAAGGAGTTGTTACACATATAGGGTCGATACTCCTTGCCACAGATTTTGGCGAAGTCGAAATATGACGCAGTCCATGTGAAATTATGGGTGGTTTATGTCATCATTTCATTCGTTTCGAAATTGTTTAAAAAATACAGACCGTCCAATTGCACAGTGTGAAAAAGTGCAAAAAGTAATCGAGGTGGCGTGCAAGTATCTTATTATAATATTTACCTATTATAATAAGCATTCTATGGTTCCGCCACGTTTCAAGAATTCTTACCAAGCTGGCGTTTCTTTTAATAAAGTATACCGCCACGTTTCGAAACCCATCAACTCTGAACTACTAGTGCGTATCGAATTGAAACGCCCACGACAGGGGACCTCCGTTTTATTCGAGAGGCCAGCTCATGACACTTTCCTGACTCGTCGAACTAAGCCAGCCGCAAATCGACCGAATAAATCTCGCCGCGAGCGCGTGTTTATGCAACTATATCTGTCACGGCGTTTGACTTTGAATGCACGCCAGTAGTTTTAACCCGAGGCCAAGCCCGACACGAATGGCCCATTATCTCGACAGGCCAATTTCAGTGGGACGAGTAAATTACACGGGAAAACGCTTCTACACGTTTGCCGCGCGTTTGTACGGGATGTGTCCAAAGGGATATGATAATCTGAATAGTGGTAGTTATGGTTGAAACTGAAATCTGTCCATCAAATGGCGGTTCTTCGTTACGCGGAGATGAAATCATTGCGTTCTTCGCTGGGAAAGTTGAACGCTTTCAGTAGGCTTCCGTTTCACACCCTGCTTTGAGTTGCGCCGCTGTTCAAGGAAATGTAATTCCAACTTTTCAAGGGGTAACCCATGCGGAAATAAAACAAAGCATACAACGGACCGCCGCACAGTGGGGCAAAGTGACAAATTTTGTGTCGAAATCAAAGAACTTTTGATAGAAATGAGGTAGAGCGATGATTTTTTTTTTTTTGTTAAAGCTGAAACATTGCAGAATAAGGGAAAATTGCCGAGATTATGGTACGAACGTTTTTTCACTGTGAAAATTTGTGTTAAACTTGAAATTTTTCAACAAAATTGTGATTAATCCAATACCATGCACGGTAGGATTTTTTTCTTGACATGTTGGACCTCATTTCCTGTAGATTTTGTCACGCTGATTTCAAATCCGTTCGCAAAATTTGTCTACTACCTCAGGATTTTGAAAAAAATCGATTTATGTGAAAGACTAATGAAATCATATTTTTTTCGTTGAAATGATTTGATAACCCACTGGTTTGAAGGTATATTGTATTCCCATATATGGAACACAATCAAAATAAGAATAATGAAGTATTTGAATGTTTTTAGTTACTTACAAAACACTTCACATCTCGTGATCACTTGACGTATCGCTGTCCTGGTCACTGGCACTCTCTGTAGGCTGTGTGTGGCTGCAATGTAATTTAAATTAGATATCTATTTTCCATAATTATATTTTCATTTACACATGAAGTAAGGTATGTATTTATTCTTTTTAACTTACTTCTCATCAACAACAAAAAAAAATATAAAAAAAGACATTAATATAAATGAATATAATGTAAATGAAAATATAATTATGGAAAATAGATATCTAATTTAAATTACATTGCAGCCACACACAGCCTACAGAGAGTGCCAGTGACCAGGACAGCGATACGTCAAGTGATCACGAGATGTGAAGTGTTTTGTAAGTAACTAAAAACATTCAAATACTTCATTATTCTTATTTTGATTGTGTTCCATATATGGGAATACAATATACCTTCAAACCAGTGGGTTATCAAATCATTTCAACGAAAAAAATATGATTTCATTAGTCTTTCACATAAATCGATTTGTTTCAAAATCCTGAGGTAGTAGACAAATTTTGCGAACGGATTTGAAATCAGCGTGACAAAATCTACAGGAAATGAGGTCCAACATGTCAAGAAAAAAATCCTACCGTGCATGGTATTGGATTAATCACAATTTTGTTGAAAATTTTCAAGTTTAACACAAATTTTCACAGTGAAAAAACGTTCGTACCATAATCTCGGCAATTTTCCCTTATTCTGCAATGTTTCAGCTTTAACAAAAAAAAAAAATCATCGCTCTACCTCATTTCTATCAAAAGTTCTTTGATTATGACACAAAATTTGTCACTTTGCCCAACTGTGCACCGTCGACGAAATAACTTGATCGCAAATATTCACGTCGCACGAAATATCCCACTGTTCGAGAAAACAGCATAACCTGTCATTCACAGCTGCGGCAAACAACTGAAAATGACTCAATTATTTGCGCTGAAAAAATCGATTATCATAGTCGACAGTCGGAATATTTTAAATTAAAAATACCTATGTTTGGTTTTTTATTTCCGATGATCCTGGGTGCGTTCCAATTGGGGAGTTGACAAAATTTTTAAAAGTGTTTAAAACTGTTCATTATGATAAAATATGGTTGTAAAAAAATATTAATTTTTTGCTACACCTCTAACATGAAAAAAATGTAATTTTTATTTGAAATAAAAAAATTGCCGCGAAAACGCACTGCATGGTCACGTGACCATTTGTGACGTCAACGTGCAGTAAACAACGAAAGTTGTGGTTAGGGACAGTAAGGAGTGAATTTTTCTCACAAAAATAATGGATAATAAAAATTATTATCAATACTGTGCTGTTCCCTGTTGTGAGAACACTTCAATACGTACACCGAAGAAGTTATTTATTCATGTTTGGCCGGAAACAAATATTCGCAATAAGTGGCTAAATCTTGCGAGAATAAACTATCAGCTGTCTTCAAAATCTAATTTATGTTTTTGTGAAGACCATTTCAATGTAAGTAACTAACTTATTATTAACTATCATTTATTATTATTTCATTTCATTGTGGTTATATCAGATTGTGTGTCAGATATTGGTAATTGATTGGAACATGTTGCAATGAGTGAGTGCCTAATACTTTCCTTACCTAAGAAATCGAGTAATAAGTACTCGTAAACGATATTTTTTAATATAAACTTGTATGAGCAAATGCGCGAAGTGTCACTCGTCGCTATATATAAATCGCTGTTTACTGCACAATGACGTCACGCGCCGTGATTGGCGTTTGAGATCACATGACTCGCAACTTAAAAACGTCAATTTTATTTATTAAATTTTGGTAAAACGAATAAGTGTTTTATTAATATTTCTATCATTTTAGGCTTTTCATTAATAAATCTGTAGATTTCACTACTTTTCTCTTTTTTTTTCTTCAAATACTGGCAACTCCCCAATTCACGCAGTGAGTGCATGAAATTGGTGGCATCGTACGATTCCCTAGAATTTGTCTCATTTGCGGTGCATGAGGCGCGCAGGAACTGCAGGAGCTCGGAGTTGCACTCCCCGCGCTCATCCTCACCAAGAGCCCCAAAAACCCCCTCATCGCGCTCATCAGCGAGTCACCAACTCCGAGTTCCTGCAGTTCCTGCGCGTCTCATGCACCGCAAGTGAGACAAATTCTAGGGAATCGTACGATGCCACCAATTTCATGCGCTCAATGCGCGAATTGGAACGCAACCCCAGTCGTCCGAAATTTCAACCGCCAGCAAGGGGTCAAATTCTGAAAACGCCAACTTCACTGCGAAATATTTAAGTAAACAAGTGGAATAAACAAACAACAAAATTTTTTTTCTTGTATTTCAAGAGTGCTACAATATACCTCCAAAAGTTCGAAAACGTTAAGTGTTTATTTCATTATAAAAACCAACCCCGAAAAGTGGCCGAATTTTCGACCGATTGAGTAGAATGTCCCCTTAACTAGCAATAAGTAGTTTTAGCCGAACTACTTTTTGTTATATTTTGTAATTAATTGTTTCTTCAAACACTCCTTCTATTTCGGTTATTACGAATGCTTTCCTTCTAATAAACATTTTCGCAATATATGTATAACTGTAATTAGAAAAGCTTGTTCTTTTAACTAGTTTTTGGGTGCTTTCTAATGAAGGTGTATAATTTATATACAGCATAAAAGGCACCACGCGTGTACTTTTATGTTACATTTCAAGGCGCGTGTAGTTAAAGGTTAAACTGCTCGTCGAGGCCTGCAATTCGATATAGGTAACTCGCTACAAAAGCGCGTTCCCAGTTGCGGTCCTCTCCTCGTCAGTGTTATTGAAAAAGCAGCGCCACTTTGGTAACGACACATCTGTTCTCCGGTGTGAAACTAACACACCGAGAAATGTGCTGTTCGACAATTGCCACGATAAAAATACTGCACCTGAAAACCTGAAAACTGACATGTCCCGAGTTATGCCACTATCAATGCCAGGCGGCGATGTGGGTCAGGAGGCCTCGAGCGCGCTACAAGTGGCAACAAAGGCCAGTCAAGCGAATGTATAAATTGTCTGTATCCTAAAGCCGCGTATTCACCTGTGCATTCGCCCCGAATGTGCATTCGGCGCGCATTCTTCGCGCGTTCGGTGCTCGGCGTGCATTTGGCGCGCGTTCGACGTGCATTCGGCGCGCATTCGACGTGCATTCGGCGCGCATTCGGCGCGCATTCGGCGCGCATTCGGCGCACGTTCGGGAATCGTGCAGTGTTCATTCACAACAGTCCCTATAAGCACCGATCCAAAGAACGAGGAGAAAAGTCTGTATTGTATACAGTGCTAAAAAAAAAGGATAAAAAGAAGAAACTTTGGTGGACGAGGAAAATATATACCGTCAGGTGCAACGAAACATTTCTACGTGATTTAAATGCTGAAGTGGGAAGCGACCAATTTCAAAACTTCACGAGGAAGATGTTATCGGAAGATTTTTTTATTATATTAAAATATATTCGCGATAAAATTGCAAGACAAGATACTGCCTACAGAAAAGCGATTATGCCGGAAGAAAGATTGGCAATTACTTTAATATCATACCCACAGTTGTGGTGCTTTTCTTAATTTTCCCTTTTTCCCACGAGCTTTTTAGACTCTCAACTTTCCTCATGCAATCTTCCGCCTCCGTTCCGATCTCTCCGGCAATTGTACACCACGCGTCGTCCTTTTTTAAAAGTATCGAAATAACGCGGGTGTCTGGAATTCCATAAGGATTCGAGTTTCTCGAATACCTCAAGGAGCTTGAGACAAATTTGCGGCGTCCACTCCATCATGGTGTCGTTCGGACGCGAATGCACACTTTGATGGACCGCCAGCAAGCGGATCGGCGCGAATGGCCCGGCGAACGCTCGGTTCGCAATCGCCTCGACCTCGCTCCATACATTGTATCTGCACTCGTCGTTTGCCAGGGGGTGGACAGTAGTATAGGCGCCGTGAAGAAACATAGTTCATCCCGTTTTGAGTATGCACTAGATGGCGTTGTTTCGCCCCCCACGCCCCTCACTCCGCTGGCGCTAGGTTGTGGCTGTCTTCGTTGCACTCAGTAATCAGTTCAAATCAGTTGCACGTTGCACGTGGCCGCCATTCACTGCCATTGTATCTGATTGTCAGCAATCATCAGCAATTGTCAGTGATATTTTTGTCGGTAAAGTGCAGTAAATTGTATTCATTGTAAATCTCATGTAATTATCAAATACGGTATTTTTTTACTTTGTAACAAACAATGAATTGAAAACCCAATACCTCTTAACGCCTCATAACCTATGATAACCTATATATGAGGTGCGGTTTGGAAATCCACGAGGTTATGACAGCAAGTCATATGAAACATGTATTTTCCCTTGAATTTTTCAAAAAGGAATAACAGATGAACTGTAATCTTGATATATAATAAAAAAATTCTTTAAAACAATTTCATTACCTTTTTCTTATTCATAAAACACACTTTAATGAATAAGAACTTAATAAAATGAAGAGACCAATAGAAAAATATTCAGAAATACATAATTAGTTATTACAAATAGTTACTGTAACAACTAATTATGTATTTCTGTATGTTTTTCTATTGGTCTCTTCATTTTATTAAGTTCTTTAATTATATATCATCACATTATCTGAATAATATCTCCATCATCTGAACGGCCATCTATTATCTTATCTTGGGGTTCTGAGTATACACTAGATGGCGTCACTGGCGTCTATCCTTCTTCACTCTTAAGGGGGGCAACCACTTTAGGAGACCGAAAATTAGATGATTTTTGGGATTTTTTTTATTGCGAAAAAAAACGGAAATTTCCGCTACTCTAACAATAATTTTTTCATGTTTTCATGTATCTCTGGTAATTTTTTCAAATTGATCATCCATTGCATTAAGGTGTAATCCGCTATGTCCCTTGGCGTGTCCTCGTCGTCGTTGTCGACTTGCGGGAATCGTGCAGCTCGCAATTAGCATCTGAAATAGTCCAAAAAATTTTGATACATTCTTGAGATGTTTTTTAAGAACATGAACTTAAATTTTTGAAAAGAAATCGAGAATTTAATGTTGGAACGTGTTTGAAAAGAAAATGATCGGTTTTTACCATTTTGTTTCCCGGCATTTTGCAATAATAAATATGTTTTAAACAATCTAAGCTTTCCAACTTTAGGTTTATGTTTTAATAAATTATATTATGTAAACGTGTTCCAAATTTGAAGATGATCCATCAATTAGTTTTTGTGTTATGATTCCCGCAAATTGAAAAAATGTCGTTTCGAGAAAGACACGTTTAAAGTTTCACAAACGAAAACCTCAAACTCAAATTAATGTGTTTAATCAAATGATAAAGTGTCTTACCGATTAATCAGCGATTCCAGCACCATACAGCAGTCCTTCCTCTTCCTCATGGAGGTGAGACATAAAAAGGGACTACCTAACTGAGCGCTCGTGGATACCTGAGCGCGCTTGGGAGTCGAGCGGAGAGTCTTTATCATTTATATACATACCGTTAGAAGGAATCCGAATATCGTTTTGAAATTTTCAGGGTATATTCTTAAGATATTTTGCTAATGATTTATGAAATAAAAAAAGAATTGATTTTTTGAAGCATCTAAAGTGGTTGCCCCCCTTAAGCTTTGGAGTGTCCACCCCCTGTCGTTTGCCGCTCCCCGAATGCACGTCGAGCTCCGAACGCGCACCGAATGCACGCCGAATGCACGTCGAGCACCGAACGCGCGCCGAACGCGCGCCGAATGCACGTCGAGCACCGAACGCGCGCCAAATGCGCGCCGCACGAGCAAAAAATCGGTGCGCGCCGAATGCACATTCGGGGCGAATGCACAGGTGAATACGCGGCTTAACGCCAGCGATTCGCCGGCAAGTGAATCGCGGCTTTTCATTATCAACTGACCGCGCGCGGACAGCTACTTTTTGCCAATGGATTATCCACGGAACGTCGGCCAGTTTCACTTGCAAATCCCTCGGCGACATGACACGGGCAAATATTTAGACGCGGCAGCGTTGACGCGGAGAATTCCAAAGAGAGGCAACGGCACACGACGGACTGTGAGCACGTTGCGTGTCAATATACTGCGAGCACGGGGCTGGTTGCGCCCACGTGTGCACGCGCGACGCTTTGAACGACGTCGACGTCGCTTTGTATCGTCGCGATTTGTTTACCCCTCCCCCCCCTCCCCACTAACACACACCCCCTCTCCGCCCTTTCGATTCCATGCGATATTGCGCCACAGTAGTTCCGTGACTCTTGGTCCAGGGTTCCTGTCGAATTTCACCTCTGGGACTGGTTCGCAGTGGAAAGTATCGATTACTGATGATCCGTTCAATGAGCGAAATTTCCTGCAGAAATTTGCGTGCCAGGCACACTGACTGATCAGGATCACGACGGGAGGTAGAGTGTACCATCTCCGTTTGTCATTGCTATGGAAGTTGTAAATTAAGGGGAGGTTCCGGTCTAAAAATCGATTTTTTTTTTATTTCAAATTTTATTATTTTTTTGTTTAAAAGGATTTGTTGAAATTCGTGAAATTCCCGATGTTATAGGCATTTGAGTAGCGGCGAATGCATGGGTAACACCCGGCTACTTCGGCACTCGCGTAAAACTTTAAACGCGTTTTTCTCGAAACAGTGTTATTGCCATAATCGGCGGGACCTGTATCTCCAAAAGTTATTATCCGATTCGACTGAAACTTTTTTTATTTCGAAGAATATACTTCCGGCTCGTGGGCAGACCTGTAAAATTAAAAAAAAAAAGAAAATTTGTAATTTTTAAAGGCGTTGAAAGGACGAGAAATATAGGGAAAAAGTGATTTCACAGTTCAAGTGTTGTTATTTTTTCAACAAATGTCATTTTTTGTTATTTTTTCTGGTCAGTCCACGAGCGAGTTTTATGCTCTTTAATAATCTGGCGTTGTTTTTTTACTTCAGACCAATGGTTTAGGTGCTGCAGGCTCCACCGGTTTGGATGAATTTTTTGACGCCTCGACTTTAACGACACCCCGGTGCCATCTGCAATGATTAATTATAAAGCAAAAAATTTATTTCTATATTTCGAGGCATCCTTAATTCGATGCAAAAAAATCCCGTTAAATTATATGTAGCAGTTTTCCTTTAATTACTTCCTAAATATCACCTATTGGTCCCTTCACTTTGAGAATGTTAAAATATTTTATTTTGAAATGTAAAATACTTTATTGGGTCCTTTCATTTATAGCCAAATGACTGTTGAAGAGGGAGAGTCTCCCCATAAGGCTCAAAGACTCGTAATACCTCATCTGGAAGACCCTTTGTGATTCAACAGTTCTGTAGTTGCCACCAACAAAATATGCTATAAATCGGAAGATCACGAAAAATCGAAATTCCCATTGTTTTCGACTTACCCTTCATATATTAAGTTTTATTGTTATTAAGTGCGGTGGCCTATTTTATTTTAAATCACAACAACCTCTCACATCTCTCGTCACCCTACTCAGAGAACTCTTGCGATCGCAAAGCATTGCAAGATAGTGGTATTGTGTCGTGGAAATTTACAACCCCCCAACGAGCGACACTGCGAGACCACTGACGCACCCCATTTGAAGATTATTATGAATTATCAATTATACTCCTTACAGACCACTTCGATTTTGTCGGATGGAAAAGTAGGTCGCGCTTGTCTATAAGTTGGGAGGCCTTTCGAAACTTCATTGCTGAGTAGGAAATGATAAAAGGGAAATTCTATTTTAAACTCGTCAGTTTTGTGCACGTGATGTGCGGGACTTTTATGAAATTGAAATGCAATGTAGTTCACGTGGAATTAGGGGGGGTTAAGCCACTTCTCTGGTTTCAAATGTATTTCTGAAATACATCACGTCGAAGTTTGGAATTTTTAATTATTTTTGCCATAAGAGGCTTCATAAATGAATTTTTATCTCTCGAACTGTATGCAGCACGGAGCCCGCACTTATCTTACAATGAATTTAATCGATATGCATTTATCTTCTAAGCCAAGCTCACATCACGATTACCTAATATTTACAGCTTTAGGAACGCTTTGTACAAGTACACATTCGACGAACAATGTTGATTGTTTACAAGCACTGTATAGCTCATGTTTGGTTAGACGTAGCTACAATTAACCCATACGTATAACCTCCCAAATGAATCGATACATTTACATATCAATGCCTGCGTTTACGCATCCGTTCGACGCGTAGCGAAAGCTTGCGATAGCTTTGGAGAGTTCAAAATTACGAAATTACCATATTCACTCTAATCACCGTTTGATGACCAGTTTCAAATTCTCTCTGGCTTTGGCTCACAGGAAATGCAGAAGAAATTGAAACTGAATATCGCTTAATCTCTCATTTGTTTAAAATATAAAACTGACGTAATATCTTCATAAGCCTTTTTTTAATTTAATTACCTCGAAAATTAATAGTTCATAAGGTAGGGTATTTCTTTGCAATTTCCTTATTTTTCTTAATTTCTTTCTTCGTGTAATAAAGACGTCTTATTCTTCTTATTATTTTTAAATAACAATGTTTAAAGTCACGTTTGAGTGTGTTCTATACTTTCCATGTATGGCTTTAGACGTCATTCTACCTCAAAAAAGTACATTTAACTTGTACATACACTTAGCTTTTCTAATCTTTACAATATTATACCTATTTTTCGTCACTGTTAAAACCAAAATATAAAGGAGAGACTATACCCAGAGTAGTTTAAATGACACTTACGCCAGTTTAACAGGTGGAATATATTAGTTTTTTAATAAATTTGGCGTTTTGGCCAAAATTACTTCTCAAAGGCCCCAGAAATTATTCGAAGGTGTTCATCCTGTAGCTGAATGCAACGAGGGGACTGTAAACTATTGCAATTAGTTATACTCTACGCGACAATGAAAATTTATTAGCAACTATAAACTATGTGGTTGACGTTGGAAACGTGCTGCTATAATTTATGTGGTAACTGGAATAATTAGTTTGTGAGAAATTCTAGAAAACGATACGCGAATATTTGGTAGAAGAAACCGTTTGTGGATGACAGTTCTGATTTTAAAAGAAATAGATTTATGCAGGTGCTCCTTTTATTATTTATCTGCGGCTTCGCGAGTTATGTCGTCGGAAGCTATATTTGACACAACATAGCTATTTTCAATTGAACGTGGCTAAGTTTAGAAATGATGTGAATTCGATCGTGGGTAAAATTTAAAAGCGACCTCGGCGCCCTGACCTGCTTGATTTAAAGTGAAAACGGTATTCTTGAATCTTAACCCTCTAGGGACGACTGGGACTCCAGAGTCCCATTCCGATTAACACATTTTTATTTAAGTTCCATCAATAAGATCGAGATTTGATAGGTATAGTGACCTTTAGTAGGCAGAGAAGAAACTGTTGTACTATCAGAACCCGAAATTAAACTTTTTTTTGTTATATTGTTATAAACAAATTAAAAAAAAAGAAAAATTAAAAAAAAAAAATAACGAGTAGCTTCCAAATCCGAAGTATAAAATAGACTATTTTAACGCTCAAAAAAATTCTACGTTAAGTTTAAAACATCCCCGTCCCTAGAGGGTTAACCATGTTTTTTGGAAAAAATCTATTGTCAGAATTAATTACAATTATATTTTTGAATGAAGAAATTATACTTTTCGCAGAATTCGTAACGTCACGAAATATACTTTTAAAGGGTAAAATTTTCTACTAAGGAACATGGTGTTTTGTTCTAAATTATCACCTACCTATACTTAATAATTTCCGTTTGAAAGATCGTTCGATGAAGTAATTAATTACAATCCTTTCTGTCAACTGGTTTCTCTTCAATATTTTTTACCAAAGGCAAGTTTTTTTCTTCGGTTTAGAAGGCCCAACAAAAATTGCAGCATTTGAACATCAAAAAGTAGATTTATAAATATCCTTTTAAATGTTAATAAATTACTGAAACTTTTAACTAATTCCTTGACATCACACTGTTACCTACTGTTGCTCTTAAAATTACGTAGAAGTTTCTCTTAACTGGAGTGTTTCGTCCGAAAAGAAGCTTCCCAAAAAAATATTACATAATTCTCGTATTACAAAATTTATTTTTCTTACACTTCCTTCAAACTACTAAGTCCATCAACATTTTATTAACTATTAACATTTCATTTAAATTACTATTACGTATAGGCAATAGTTTGGAATGGAACAGGGGTTTATTGGAGAAAGGTCTACTCTTAAAATGCCTAATAGAATTTTCAGTATGTACCTACAACCGTTGCTCGTCTTTGATTTATCACCATCGCGTCGATCAAAGCGTAACACGGTTCTCCGAGTTAAACGAGGGGAAATAAAGTTGGCGGAAGCTCTGGAAGCCTCGAAACCGAGGTGCCTACGCAGACCAGAACTTCGCCGGAAGTTCGCTGAGAAGTTGTTGGGGAGCTCTGACCGCATGGTGAACCATCAAAGAAACCTGAGAAATTAGAAGCACAACCCCCACTATTTGCTCGCACCTCGGTTTTGGATAATTAACGCACAACCCTCGGGCATTACCTGACAATTCTCAGTCCAACTTTAACTATTACAATTCTGTGAATCATAAGTCTTTGTCCAGTATATAACACAATGTTTTTTTTTCTTGGTTGCAAGGCCTAAGGGTTGGTACCGACGTGGAATCACAAATTGACAGAAAAACGAGTCAACAGTGCTAACACCATGGAACAAAATAGCCTTTATTTCGAAAACTAGAATCTGCAACATGAATTTTTATAGAATAAACGAGATTTAAATATAAACTGGGCGAGAACTTGCAACTCACCCCTTATATATGATGCTAAACAAAAGCTTATGGGTTCTTTTACTTTGCCTTGGTGAAGAAAACGAATTTTTATTCTTCCATTCTCACATAGTTTAAATTTTTTTAAAATAACAAAATGCCATTTTGTATCTTCATTCTAAAACTTCACAGAGTTATAAAAGCTGGAAGAATAAGACACATAGATAGTAATAAAATTGAAGTGCTCGGCGTGTCATCCTCACTGACAAAAACAAATAAAAAAAATACTTCTTCCTAAAATAACCATGTTACTGGCGCCTAAGGCTCCTTCGCGAGAACCATTCTACCAAACCTGTCGGATATAATTTCACCTGCATCGAATGTATATAAACAACGATTCCCTTTTCACCGTTTGTGCTCGCGGGATGAACTACCAGGCTCTTTATAGATTAACTGAATTGTGTATCGCGTTGCTAAAGTGTCCGCGTTACTTTAGAGGGATCAAGCATTTCGCGTGCCCATAGTTCAGTTGCAGATGCATTGCCTCGAAGTAATCTTCAAAGACAATGAATCCCAATGGCCCCAGCACTGGCCGCTGTGTAAGAGAGTGGTCTCTCTCGTATTATTATCAGCTTTGCCTTTGTTGCCGGACCTCGTGCGTTCCACTCCTCGGTTCACTAGATACTAGCTTGGAGATAGGAAACGCAAGTACAGTGGTAACTAGTGAAATGTACCAGCAACCACGAGGGGTACCATGTATTTAATAAAAGATAAAGCGGACACTACTACTCAAAACGGTTAAATCATTTGTCACATGTACGTTTGATAAAAGAGAAAATGTTTTTCCCATATCTCTGTGGTCGAATTTTCATGCTTCTTGGTCCGTTGCCATCGTTTCGTACCATTTTGCCATCTTGAAAGTGGTTTCCAAACTGCATCGCGAGGATTTAATCTTGCTGCTGCTAGACTGTGTTTTGTCGTGCTTGTAAATATGGGCATTCCTCTTGGGATATTAATATTCTCTCGAATGTTTGACGTTGTGAGGGTAATATTCCTTTTTGATATTACCCTCATTCATGGATCTCCCGCTTTAGCCGTCATTTTTGGCTTTTCCGAGCGTTTGAGCGATTCATTAGATCCTGTTATTACCTATCCTTGGTAAATTCAGTTTATTTGCAATGATTCATAACGACATGTACCTTTGATATAAAGTCACTTATAATTTCGATAGACAAGTCTTTTCTTTTCACATTTTTGACTCCATGATTAAAGAATTTTTTAGATACTTCCGATGGGTTTGGTGGTTCAAAGGTTTTCTTGGCAACACTGCAAGTGTCAATGATTTAGTCGATCACAAAATGTGACGTTACCAACATTATGTTAAATGTCATTAAGGGTAAGGCTTACCTAGAACGGTTAAAACAACATGCTTCTTTGGGAATTTTTTCTTGAAAAACCGATAAACTTTTATTATTAAACATTAGTCTATTGAAAAGAGCACATCTTACGGATATTTCAGTATTTTTTTTGTGGTAAAAAGTATTGACAGGATTGTGAGTTATAGGCGATGCCCCAGACGTCCTTCTTTTTTAGGCGCTTTGTGGTGTCAACCGTAGCTATTTTTAGATAATATATGAAATTATCGGCGGCTGTGCAAAGTTGAAGCATCGATATCTGCCAAAAAATCGCTCGTTTTTCGAGTGTAAAAAAAACCTAGGCAAAAAAGGGAAAGCTCCCTATAGCACTTAGATTTTTAACCCTAAAATAAGTCCGCAAAGCCTCGAGTAAATCGGTTTATTATTTTTTGAATTACGTGTGTCACCGACTTTGAAAACATGATTTTGAGGAAAACGCGTTTAATGTTTTGGGTCTGAACGCTACACCGAGGAACACCTACCTACTTACACGCGTATAACATGGTCAATTTTGGTCGGATTAACTTCACACTTTCAGGGAATATTTTCAAGATGTACTTCAGGGAAATATAAAAATCGAAAAATCGATGTTTCGAAAATTTCTGGGTAGGCCTCCCCCTTAATCGATTTTCGTGCGTAAAGTTAAGTGCAAATTATTAGCCTGTGAACAGATTGAACCTGCTACGAGCTTTAATTCTATCATGCATGAAAAAACATATTATCAGCAAGTTCCTCACATTTTACTCAAAGTTAAAAAATTGATAATAATATCCTTATATAGTTGACTTGTTGGTAAAACTGACCAGGGCCATCATTCCACCCTAAAATCCTTAAGGATTAAGATGATTAAATGTGAATTATGAGCCCCACAAATCTGTAACCCTTTTTTGAAACACCCTGTACAATATAAATGTAAAGTCTTGTTCAATCTGGGTCGTTTATGTTAGAATGAGAAAAGTATCGAGGCGCCTTTGTCGAACTCAATAGCAAACAGATCGACCAGCAGATCGAACTCCCGTTTTAGGGCTTTCGAAGAATGTAAGGCTGTTTAAGGGCTGAAGGAGGAACAGTGTCTCGCGGGGCACGAATGCCTTATCTAAACTGTTTGTCTTTATCGCCCGTTTTCCTTCTGTATTTGTATGCAAAGTGTCCTCTCGCTTCCAAAGATTCTCTAAATTCATAGAAGACTTCGAGGGCTTTTCTTGCATTTAACTTCTTCCGCGTGGCAACGTGCTTTCCATATTCTGCGAAACAGTGGTTTTTATGCGAGCCACTGTGCATTTCGTGAGTCATTCGTTCTACGCCATTGTTCCGCTGCAACGTCTAATTTAAAGTCGGGAGAAACCTGGGTAAACAGAGAAATTTGATGAAGAGAATTGTTTTCCAATTTAAAGTAATTGAAAATTAAAAGGAGCTACCTAATTGGTGGGGAAATTAATATGGTTATCATTTAAGAGCAGCAAGGTTTATTAAATTATAATTCTGCTAAAAATGATTCTGACTCCGAATAGGCAACCCAGAGGATAGGTTCCTCAAAAAATAAAAGAGACCTTGAAAATACTAGAACCACCTAATGTTATCAATAAAAATATGGAGTAACGTTTGAAGATCGTCTAGAGGAATTTGCTTTGAATTTTTTAATCAATCAGCTGGTCGATTGAATTCTAATTATTATTTACCTAGTAATGTAATTATTGTATGAATATCTGACTAAAAGGCACTTTACATAAACACATCTTTACTGAACTTCCTTCTTAAACTGGCAATGGCATTAATTGCAACGCTAAGAAAAGGACGAAATATTATTAAAAACACCTGAGTCTCCGCCAGTGAACACCAAATAATATTAATCATTCTAGAATTGGAAAATACTATTTCTTTTAATTCGGGAATGTTTTAAATTAAATTACATCCTGTTCGACGAATTCATCTTTCTTTTATCTATGCTATTCTTTAGCCTTAAATAAAAACGGTAAGAGATAACGATGGGGCAAAGAAAATGATTAATGAATAGCGCCCCTGCTAATGCCACTTGCTTCTCCAAAAGGATATAAATTGTACTGAAAAGAACGATATTAACTGCATGAAGAATAATATATTGCTCTGAGAACCAGGATAGTCGATAATCTAATCATAGAAGAACATCCATAACACCACGGCTACTTTAAGCTCATTGCCTCGATTTTATATGTACATTTTATCAAGTTTAGAAGAATATATTTAAACATGGGAAATAGGACGCTAATATAATAACATTAACGACGCCTTCGTTTTCTTAAGGTCATTTAAAAATTGCTTCTTTCGTTAGTACCAAGCCGTCGAGTAGAATACCAATAATAATACATCTTTATTTCGAAAAGAATATATACGATAGCAAAAGAGAGCGAACTATACAAAAAGCACAATAGAATTCGAAATTCTATCAATAGTATTGATTTTTCACCTGAGAAGAGTTTTGACTTTTAGTAGATAATTAAAAATTCTTTGAAAAATATTTTTGAACTATATTCTCTGTCCTAAGAAAATACAAAATAAATCCGAAACTCAATTTTCGACAATTTACTACCAAACTTAATTCCAAAGATAAACCAACGATAAACTAAACATAATGCATAAAAAAATCCAAAGATTGGATGGACGTAAGAGCATTGTTTGTTAAAAAACGTCGTTAAGAGCAAGTTGGGGCTGTACAGTTCAATGGAATCGAAACTCGATTCGACACCGACGACGCTGAAAGCCCAGTGGTCGACCTGGAACCTCGACCAACTCGACTACTTAGCGGACGCGTGCCAGAAAGCTGACGCTCTGTTTTGATTTCAGATCGAAAGCCTACAACCATTCGAGCAGCCCACTTTCCTCCCCGTTTCTCCTTATATAAGAATTAATAGAGAGAAAAATTGAATCTTATAATTACGATTATAATCGTTCTCGTGACATAATTTTTTTTTAAGGCGAGCCACTGTTTTTTTCCATCACCGTGCATATGAAAATACTAGGGACTTCCACCGAAACTGAAAATACCGGTATGATACCGGTATTTTTCGGTTCCATCTTCAAAACCTTTATAGAAACCGAAATACGCAAATACCGGTATGACGTCATACCGATATATGCAAATACCGGTATATTTACCTATATTCACCGGTAATTTTTTCGGTTTTCGGATTTTATTACAGTTTTCAAAATATTATTAGACAAGAATCTATACGCTAAACGTACCTATATTAATATATTGGTATTTTTATGAAAAGATATTACGCTATGTCTGTGTTTTTACAGCTCGAATTAACAAGGGTTATGAAGATATTACTTTAATCTACCATGTCACCGAAAGAAGAACCGGAAAAATACCGGTATTTATGTCGGTTTCAACGAAATACCGGTATTTATGTCGGTTTCGGTACTTCAACGATTTCGGTATTCGCCTATTTCGGTTCTATAACGGTTTCGGTACTCATATGTTTCGGTACGATATCGGTTTCGGTATAGCTTTGTTGACATAATACCGGTATCAAAATCATACCGGTTTGAAGTCCCGAAAATACTAAGGTATGACCATTGAGAATATTGTGTCAGATATTTTATGTTTATATGTCAGAAAATTATTTTATCGCTTCTCAAGTTGTGTGACAGTTATGCTCGAGTAATTAGCTCTAATTCTGCATTTCATACGATCTATTGAAACAAAAGGTACCCATAATCGTGGTCAGCAATAATATACGATCCAGTAAATTCAATATCAACATTATATATTGGGCTTTTCGAATACAGACGTAAAATATGGAATATCTCATAACATATTTCGTTCTCAGTGGTCATATGTTTGCAAATTACTGTAAAAATTTATTACATCGCTGGAGTATTTAGCATGTTACCATTTATACCTCGCTTAATATTAGTATTGAGAAAATATTATTACATATTTGTTGACTAGGTATTCAATGCCTGTTGTCTCCGACAAAATAAGTTGGCCACTAATCAATATATCAATCATTTAACTATAAAAATTCTAAATACCTTCCCTCTTTTGCAGTTGTATAAAAATTAAATTTCCACGAAGGCTTAATTTACGTTCCCCAAAGTAAGTCCACATTCAATTGATAGAAATACCGAGAACAAATAATCAACTCACGTACAAGAAATAGTTGCCATTTAAGAAAAGTGCAAGCGCGTATTTTGGAATAGTCCTCGTTTATGACGTTCAGCATTTTTCCGCCATCAATTCTTTTACCCCTCGGCGCAGAGATGAGCTGCAGCTTGGCCCAGTTCCGCGAATCACCCTTGTATATCTTTGGCCGGGCGATATATCAGGGACTGCTCCGACAAACGAAACGGAACATCAATTCTGATCACCGAAGTTCGGCCAGTTGGAGAGGTGACGCGGCCCTGAGCATTCCTCACTTTCGTTGCGAGTGTAATTGACGGGCCGGGAGGAAAAATTCGCCGTGGAAACGAAGAAAAACGGCGCCAATTAGCTGCTCGTCGATAAATCAACGCCGACTTGGCCAGCCCTAGGCTGAAATTATTTTAAACCGGCCACGCTGCGCCGCCGATCGAGAGAAATGATCCTCCCACGCTGCAGCCATTATCAGGGACTCCTCGCGACGACTTTCCCCCGTCGGTATCATCCAGGACCTGGACACTTTTGATATAACGGTATTGGAAATCGTATTTCGATTATTTCCTGTCACGATTAGCTTCTTTTTTAGACAATGTTGGGTTAGTTGGTTTCGGGAAATAATTGTGACAGCAATGGTTGTGTGTCTGGGATTATTAAATAGGTGATGAACTGATCAATCAGCAGATTGAAATTAACGTTGCAATTACACGGTCGTGAAACGATGTTGTTGGAAATTGCGTTCCGTTATGTGTTGCCTCTCTTTGAAATAGCGTCGTAGTAGGTGGTTTCGATAAGTAATTTCGAGAGTAATGGTTGTGTGGCTGGAATGATTGAGCGATAAAATGATCGATCGGTAGGTTAAAATGAATATTTTGATTACATTACGGGGATGCATTTCCGCTTATGAAACGGATGAATTAGATTTTGTTGCCGGTGTATTGGACGAAAATATGTAGTTGAATGGTTTGAAAATCAATTGAAGAAAAAGTGCTGGTACTATTGGGAATATAAATGTGAAAATAACTCCGAGAAACATAAGGCACCTGCTGTATAAGACTTTTTATTATATAATTATCCATAAATATAATTTCACGACATTTCAAAATTCAAATTTTTATCGAATTGCCTTCCAAAGGGCCAAATTAAACGAAAACATTTAGCATAAATCAATTTCGCACAGTTAGATAGACTTTTAAAGATTTCGTAATTTTATCTGATGAGAACTGTATTTTATACAATGAAAATTCAAGATTTTATCGAACTTCCTTCCAAAGAGCAAAACTATACGAAAATACTTGTCACAATGAAATATAGTGTTGCACAACCATAAATACTTTTAACGAATTAATAATTTTATCAGAACAAAGTTGTATTTTTACACAGAAGAAATTTAATTCAATATCCAGGCTACTTTTAATGGGCAAAAAAGAAAAGGGAACGCTCACCATGATTGAATGTCTGAAAAATGAAAGTGGCAAGAAAATACTGTTCGAAGGAGTTCGCGCTCTTCGCGCATGTTTGACCACGACCACCTTGTATACATGGCACTCTTCGGTCGCATCACACTTCCGGCGAGAGAGCGTCCAACAATGAGCCTGTATCTGGAACAACTCCCCATTCTGCCGTCTTTCATTCTTTCGAAAAAGCCTAGAAAACGATTAGATCGCGTCCAAGAGCAAGAAAGCCACCTCACTTCCTTTCGTTTCATACAATACGAATTACACATTTCGGAAACTTCCTCGGGAGAAGATAGATAAAAATAGAAATGAATAAAGAACAGTCTTATAATGGATAAAAATGTTAATAATAAACGCTCTAGAATTTATAAAACTTTTAATAGAACCTTCGACGTACCCTTATCTCCTTTTTAAAAAAATATATAATCAATGCTTATTTCGTTAGAAAATCACAGCAGTATTCTTAACTATTATTGGAGACATTTATTTGCACGAAAAATAGCTGAATATTTTTCCCCCGTCGCCTTACTTGCTATAATTAAGATCCAGCTTCGACAATGCTTTACTTCGTGATCTTATTTGCATTATCGATAATTTTATTGGATGGAGAATACGTGTACGTAGCATGATTTCCAATAGATTCTGCTTGGTACCATTATTGGCTGATATGTTAAGCTACCTGGGCCCGGGGGGACGTTTTGCGTCGATAACCTGAATATTAATGAGGCTCCTGGCATTCTTTGTAAATTAAGTTTAATATTTCAGTCGCGGCCGGTGCCCCGGCCACATAAGTACCACTGCATTGAAAACGAGCATTCGTCTTGCTTCATTTGCACCGTTCTATGGGCAGAAATTATTCCACCACATCAATTAAGAACGGAAGCATTATGAACTTAAGCGAAATATTAATGAATAGGTTTTTACTTGACTTACACGTTTCCCTTTCAGTTCAATTTAATATTGGGAACGAGAATAATTCAAATACAGTTGCCAAATAAATTGTAATGAGAATTACTCTAACTTAAAAACACGTGATACAGGGCTACGATTTATAGTTAATATTTTTACATTGTGTAATTTTATTGGAAAATAAAAAAATTAGTAATCTTGATAATTCTGAAAATGTGACCTAGGGAAAGAGAAGTATGTTATCTTCTTCGACGTCATGTAAATCAGATCCAACACATTTCCCAGAAAAATACTCAAATACGAAATCTCTGGTAACTCACTCGATGCGATTTAATAATATTTTCCAAAATGTATAATGAAATAGTAACTTTCTCATAAGCACCGAACATATTTCAAGTTCGAAAATAGACTTTCCTATTTATTTATATTCCCCTATCATTTCACTGATTTCAAATTTATTCCACAAATACGGGACACCGAAGTTTAGAATTTTTGCATATTTTCTCGAAAACAGTTTTTATCTCCAAAACAATCAACTGTACCGAAATTCTTTTTATTTTTATAAACTCAAAGATACTTTATTTAGAGAGTCTATTTTCACGAAAGTACGTAAAAATTGCACACTTTAACAGCCCCTATTTTATAAATAAATTCATCCCACGAAATAGTGACTGAAACCCCGCCTAATTTCACTTGGCCTACGTCATGTCTCAATTTCATAAAAATCCCTGACACAAAGTGTAGAAAGTGGTCCATTCCGCTTTGATATAGCTCTGCGATATTTTCGATAATAAAATTACAGCAGATTGGGTCTCGAGGCCGGCAAAAAGTGTTGGAAGCATCGAAGTTGCAGCCACAGAACCACGAGGTCAAGGGAAATCTTGAAACGTTATGTGTATTTCGTAGCTGGTAAGATTACCGAACTGGAATTCAATCTGAGATGAAGGGTTGGGCCACAGTAAACAGCGTGACATGGCAGAAAATACAATATGAAACCGTACTGTTAGAGGGCAAGCTGATTACTTGCGCCAGGTGAGCTGCGATAGGAACTTCGTTCCATAAATTAGAATTTCCTTTTGTTTATGCGAGTTTAGCCGTGAAATTTGAGAACAGCATTTCGTTCTCCGCCGAGTCGTAAAAAGAGAATAACAACGGGAAACACTTGTTTTGCGCGTACTAGGGAGTATTATTTTACATTTGTTTCCACCGAGGGTGTAGTAGCGTAACAAAAGTGGAGATTGTACGAGCTGGATCGTTTATTTTTTTATTGACTTTCCTTGCAGTACAAACTTGGTTGTACTAAAATTTTGGTGACTCGAGTATTGCGCTGTTCGAACGTTTCATTATTTAAATGTAGGGTAGACCGGGGGCGGTAGTAACAGGGGGGCGAATGTAACACGCTAAATATCTCAAAACATATAATAGATATTAACACCAATTTTGGATATATGATGAAGAATGACATTTGGAATATACACATCCATGCCCTAGGAATACAGATACGCAATAGACATGGATAGTGAAGAAAATAACTTTTCGATACCTTAAAGTAACTTTTCCTTACTGACTTAAAATTGTAATATAAACACTCCCTTCGCAAGTATATGCTTGTTCGATTTTTTAATCTGTAATTCGATCTTTTTTAAACTAGTATTGATCGTTACTTGGCACTTTTAAGCGTCTCGTTAGTCAAAATTTATAATTTAAGTTGAAAAGCATGGTCGGGGGCGATTGTAACATCGGCAGTCGGGGCCGGTTTTACCGCAACAGAACCGAATAGGGTCAAAGAAGGCGAATAATATTGTCTTATTTGCATGAAATCCTATAGCATAGCACAAGCAAACCAAATGAAAAATTGTTGCAATATACTAAATGTAAGGTTTGAGCAGATGCAGAATGCACCAGCCAAAACGTATTTTATTTCTGTCAGAATTGTGATACCACATAATTTGTTATAGATTTTACTTTTTTCATTTATTATTATAATCTAAATCAATAAATATTTTAATTTTGTAAAGTTGTATTTGTGCTACTATCGACTCCATGCAGTGTTACAACCGACCCGGGGTCAGGGACGGTTGTAACAGTTTCTCCGCTTCTCATTTTTTATTAATAACCGGAATATTACTTGACATACAGCGAAACTGTTGTGGCTCAAATAATGTCAGATAAATAAGTAACAATTTCGTAAAAAAAAACTTTTGTTGTAACTGTAATAGTTTTTGCGTAATCGTATTCCAAAGTCAAAGTGTTAATACCGCCCCCGGTCTACCCTACTATTCGAACATTTCACTATTTAAAAGTTGTACTACTCGAACATTTCACTATTTAAAAGTTGTACTATTCGACCATTTCACTATTCAAATGTTTTACTATTCGAACTGTTTTATTATTTAAACGCCTACTTGTTGTATTCGTATCCGAAATATCAGTCGTGAGCCACATACGTCAAATGTCTCGCGTGAGAAGACCCCGAGGTTGTAATTCGAGAAATTATCAACCACTCGTTTAAAAAAGAAACAAGGGCACAGATGTTTAAAATCTGCTTAATTTTATAATTCAGAGTGCACGTAGTCCGCACATGTTCCTCGTCTTCTGCGCAAGGTACGTGCATAGCCGAATAATTGAATAAGTGGAGTTACAGCAACGGAGCTATCGAACAGGGCCCAGTTAAACGCTAGAGCAACTCGTAACGATAACCACACCCAGGTGACACAATTATAAAGGATTACGATGAAATTGCAGTTCGCAATTACGAATAATGAGGTTAAGCTGTTTCCAATTGCGGCGAGCACGGTTCAAGTTATAAATGTACGGCGGAACGATTCTACTTGAATCCTTAATGGGCGCAGCGTTAATGCGAGCTGCTGTGGAACGTGCGAAGCCCTTACGGTACCAAGTTTTCGATAAAGTGTCATTTCTGAAACAGTCAGTTCGTTGGCTGGCTGGTGAAACTGACCAAGTCCATCGTTCCATCCTAAAATCCTTCAGAATTAATGGAAGCAATTACTTTCTATGGTTTTTGCAACAGACTACTAAAAATGCACGTGAGGAGAAGCTGATGTATTTTGTAATAGCTTTCAATTATCGCCTGATTTATTGCCTCAGATTGTAAGAAGATGTTACTTATAAATTTTTATTTTTGAGCTACCGTTCTGAAGGTTTACCACGCCATCGGCTACTGTGGTTACAATAATCAATATTTTTATATATTTCGGGAAAAGATTTGTTGAAGATATGTACTTCCTAATGCCATTAAAGATATTTTATAAAAAATTTTAATTTACCAAAAACAGAGCCTCGAAATTAGCCCTTTCGTCTGACCTGTCCCCTGGTTTCCTCCTTAATAAATTCCCTAAGCTTTCTTCTACAACCGTATCTAGTTATTTCCCGGGATTTATAGAATACTTACGGATATAAGCAGCTTTGAAAAACGTAGTGGAATATTTGCTTTTGCAAATCCAATTCTTGGGATACAAATCTTTGCCTTCCTTCGCGGCCAGGTCCCAGAGCCCTTTGCGAGAAGCTCCTGGATAATGTATATTACGGGCTCTATGGCCAGGGAAGGCCATAGCGCTTGGAAATCCTTTCCTCTGACTTTCAGATCTTAATTTCAATTCCACGAAAGCTCGCGCCCCGTTTGCCCCGCTATTCTTCAGCCTTTTCATTTATGAAAAACGCGTGGTGACTTCTTCCCGCGAAGGTCTTAGCAACTCGTCTACAGATTGCAGCGCAATAAATGGTGTCTCCTTGCTATTTAACTTCGTTATTTTTATTTTCTTATAAGGGCCGAGTACTGTAGTGTGAAGCTTACTGATCTATTCCTGCAGAGGCTTTCCTTTTACGAAATTCTTTATTAGATTTTTATTAGGAGTTACTAATATTTATTATGTCAGAAATTTGTCTCTAGTTTTTAGGAGTAATGAAGGTTCATTCGTTTGTAATTAATTGGTTTCTCCAGAAGACTACTGGGAGCTCCACTGACCTCATTTATTTCTAGCTTACTTATATTATAATTAGATTGAGAATATCGATGCAAGATATTTTTACACCCTGTCAGCACAATAATTATGTTTTACATTGCATGCTCGATATATGTATATATTTATTACATTCATTTTGTACAGTTAGCACTGTTTGTTAAGTCCAAGATCTTGTTACTAATGAATCTTCTAAGAGTGAGAAAGTATACATTTTTAAGTGATCTTTGAAAGAGTGCCGATGAATACAGTTTAAAAGTAGTAGGTATTAAGAAACAGTGCAGAAGTATTGACGACGAAAATATCAAATTTTTGTCAGTTTTCTAATAAAATATTAATTAATGGCTATCTATAACCGATCTGATTTCACGAATTTAGTTTCACTTTCAACTACCAGCCGCATTACACTTTCGTGTTTCGCTCATTCCATTCATGATAGCTTACTTGATCTCGCGTGACCACCGTCCGATTAGAACTACGAAGCTGATTATGCAGCCGCGATAGCTGTTATATCCCCAATGCTGGTACACCTGATTACAGAATTACATAAATATTTACGGACTACTACTAGCCTATCATAACGATAGGCTAATCGTTTCAATTTGCTTAATATACATTTGCATGGGGAGCTGAAAGTCCCATGGCGACCATGATTTCATAACGACGCTAGCGACGCCGTTTACTTTAATACTCGATTAACACGAAACGTTGGAATCGACTCTGTTCTTTCTGAAACATATTGTTACGTATTAAAATCTAAGAAATGCATATTGCTTCAATTTTGAATGGTAAAAACAGGCTATTGGAGATTGAAAATTGTGAGCATTTGGATAGGAAATTGCAGCTTCTAGAAATGCAAATTATGCAAAAGCAAAGTCTGAGTCTCATCTCGAATCTTTAAATATCAGCTCGCAGATTGAACGAATTTTTATTCGTTTTAGAAACGTCAGGAGAGTGAAAGGGATCGGTCGATTGATTTCAATACGTGTATATGTTATCGGAAATATAGATTCTAAGGTAAAGAAGCTGTTATTAACTTCTTAGCTAATAGAAAGCAGGGGGTGATAGAAAAAGTTTAAAGGGTGGGTGGTATTATTTTTGATTTTTTAGAACCGTGTTTTATTCCCTTGTTTCATATATGTGCAATAGTTATTACGAATAAATTCGGTGACAAGTATGCAGAAATATTTCTGCTTGTTATATTCACAATAAGAGTAACAATCATAAAACAAACATTTCAAACAAAGGAACTTTTGAATTATTCCACTTCGCGGTAGAATAGGGTAGAAGCCCCAATTACTGACACATTAAGGACTGACTCTAATATTATTGCATAGTATCTGTATTTATTGACTAAAAGTATAAGTTTTTTATTTTTTTTATTGTGGTTTAATATGTTTACTTCGTGAAAAACATTTTGTGGGTCTTAGAATTTCTATTTTTATATATAAATTCATTAATCTAAAAAACATATTTCTAGGTCTATTACTGACACGTCTAAATCGTGTGTGACTGAATTACTGACACCCTAATTACTGCCAGCTAACCTAATACTGTTTATTACTCATTTTACGGTTATGTCGTCTCATGTACATGAGCAACTACTGCTATGACAGTAATACCAAAATGCTTGAAACGCTTGTACCAATCACTATCACCCATATCTTAATTAAAAAGGCTTAATTAATCGTTATATTACGATCGTTGTGACTTTCTATGATACTTATATCGTACTAAAAAATTATTGTTTATTATGTAAATAATTTAAATATAGTAATTATAGCCCTTTCTTTAGTGCCCTGTTTTCTCTTTCACTAGTAAGGAAGTCGCCATTTCCACTGTTGTCATCAAATTAAAATTTTGTATCGTCTTATAGAAATTAATGAAAAAAAAAATATTAAGTGGTGCATTTTCTAGCGTATAGATTATAGGTTGAATTACATAATTCTTTTTGTGTATGACTTTACAACGTTTATTTATTCGTTATTTTCAGTAAAATAGCTTAAGGTGACAGTAATTGGGTAGGTGTCAGTAATTGGGGGTTCTACCCTATCTTACTCTTTATGCCTCTACGTACGTTACATACAAACATTTATAAAATGTAGCTCTCCATCTGATATCCATTTCGTGGGCCCGTAAAGCTAAATTCACTCGGCTCCCCTAAGGGGCATCGATTTCCCTTCCGATGCTCATCTTCCGCGGCAACTCTGTCCAGTGCGAAAATGAAAGTTTATCCACGAGCGCGCGGCGTGGGTCTGTTTC